>CAUYUJ010001192.1:245604-250604 GCA_963575745.1 Prorocentrum cordatum
TCCGCCTCCTCCGCCTCCTCCTCCTCCTCCTCCTCCTTCTCCTCATGCACGCTCCTCCTTCGTCCTCCCTCCGCGCCGCCCCTCCGTTCTCCCCGTGCCCGCCCGTTCGCCCTCCCTCGCCCGTCCGCCTCCCTCTGCCCGCCCTCTGCCCGCCGCCCCTGGAAGCTGCGCTTGCTCTCGGGCGCGGCGCATGTTGCCCTCCGCCGAGTCGTCGGACGGGGAGGGGGCCTGGCGCGCGAGCGACCTCCGCCCGCCGGGCCAGGGCACACGCCAGTCACAACGTCTATCCGCGATCCGTGCCAGCGTCGTCGACGACGACGACGACGACGACGAGCGCTCTCGAGCCTCCCCCCCTGCGACTCCCGCTGCGCCTCCCGACTACAGCCGAGACGCTGAAGCACAGGTCCTCTGCGGGCTCGGGAGGGGCCCTGGTGCCCAGGCTGCTCCTCGGGCCTGGGCTGCGGAGCCCCTCCGGTGGCCCGGGAGGGCTCGCCGTGGCCAGCGGCGCCCCCCCATCCGCTCCCGATCCCGCCTCCCTCCTGGCAGCGCGGTGGCTGCGGGCGCCTCCTTCCTCCTCCCGCCGAATGCGTCCTGTGGGTGGAGGAGCAGGAGGCACGCAGTCGGAGGTACAGGAGGAGGTAGAGGAGGAGGAGGAGGAGGAGGAGGAGGAGGAGGAGGAGGAGGAGGAGGAGGAGGAGGAGGGGGCGGGGAGGCATGAGCAATGCGGGGGCGGGGTGCGGCTCTGGCGCGCCGCGTGGGCGCGCCGCGAGGCTGCTGGTGGCGGCGATCAACCCCTCCTCCCCCATGGGCCGCTGGAACTCGACGCGCGCCTTCCTCGCCCAGCGAGGCCTCGCGCCCAGGGGTGGGGGCGCCAGGAGGCAGAGGACGAAGAGGAGGACGGGAAGGAGGACGGAGAGCAGGAGGAGGAGGAGGAGGAGGAGGAGGAGGAGGAGGTGGAGGAGGAGGAGGAGGAGGACGAGGAGGACGGAGTGGGAGGATGAGGAGGAGGAGGAGGAGAAGGAGGAGGATCAGGAGGCAGAAGTGCATGGCTCAGATCCTAGCCTGGAGCCCTCCTCTCCCACGGTCCGCGGAAGCTCGATGCGCGCCTTCCTTTCCCAGCGAGGCCTCGCGCAGGGGCAGGGCTCATTTCGACTCTTCCGACTCTTCCGGTTCGACTCGATTCCATGCTTGACGACGATTCGGATTCCGGTTCGATCTTATTTCGCGTTCCGCTCTGGGTTTCGGTTTCTTCATGGAGACCTTAGCAGCCCGTTGGTTTCCGATGATTCGACGTTTCCCAGGTTGGTTGCCGATTTGCGCCGACAGGATCACTTTCGATCGCCGATCCGACGTATCGTGGGCTCTCCTGTCAGAGGAGGACCCTCGCATTTTTCACAACGGACGATTTTGCCTTGTTTCGGGCTACGGTGCCCTCACGGATCACACCGGCTCGGCACATGCAGAGGGAAGATGGGGTCCGGGTTCCCGGTCGAGTTTACGTACGAGACGGCAGTTTCATCGTGGCGCCGGACCTCAAGGGGCGTCGACATACCCACGCCGCTGCCCTTCCCTCGTCGCCACGGCTGGAGTCGCGATGCGATCCTGGTCAGAGTGCGTCCCGGCAGAGGTCCAGGATCGCAGGCCTGGAGGTTGACGCCAGCACCCATTTCGGCGGTGTGCCTCCACCGAGGGAAGAAGATCCCGATCTCGGTGCTGGTGGCAATATGCTGGATTCCAACGTGGTCGAAACATTAGATAGAGAGCGTTCTGTGGTCGCTTGGAGGGGGGGGGGAACCTGACCCCCCTCCCCCTCCTACTTCTCCTCTCTCCCTCTCCTCGGGCGGGCGCCTGCGTCGGCGGCGGCTGGCGGCGGCGGCGGGGACGACGATTTCCTTTCCTGGGCAGGCGCTGGCGCCTGCGGCGGCGGGCGGCGGCGGCGGGGAGCGTCGACGAGGACGACGGTGGTGATGGTGGCGGTTTGTGGTGGTGGCTGGTGGTGGTGGTGGTGGTGGTGGTGGCGGTGGTGGTGGCGGTGGTTGTGGTGTGGTGGTGTGTGGTGTGTTGGTTTGTTGTGGTGGTGGTTGTGGTGGTGGGCGGTGGTGGTGGTGTTGGTTTGGTGGTTTGGTGGTTGTGTGGTGGGGGTTTGTGGTGGTGGTGGTGATGGTGGTGGGTGGTGGTGGTGGTGTGTGGTGGGTGGTGGTGGTGGGTGGTGGTGGTGGTGGTGTGGTGTGGTTTTGGTGTGTGGTGGTGGCGGTGGTTCGTGGAGGTGGTGCTGGTGGTGGTGGTGGTGGTGGTGGTGTGGTGGTTGTGGTGGTGGTGGGTGTGCTCCTATGGTGTTGGTTGTGGGGACGGTGGTTGGTGGTGGTTGGTGGATTGTGGTGGTGGTGGTAGTGGTGGTGGGTTGTTTTGGTGGTGGCGGTGATGGTGATGTTGTGGTGTGTGGTGGTGGCTGTGGTGGTGGTGGTGGTTGGGTGGTGGGTTGGTAGTGGTGGTGGTGGGTCGAGGCGGTGGCGGGGGAGGGGGGGTTTGAACCCTGCCCCCCTTTGGGCTGCATCTGGTCATCGTCGATGCGTCCCCGCCGTCGGCGCTGCTCTGGCGGCCGCCAGCGCCGGCGCTGGCGCCGGAGCCGGAGCCGAGAGAGGGGGGGGGGTGAACCCCCCCCCCTTGGTAGGGGGGGGGGTTCGAGATGGGGGGAGGGGAGTCCCCTTGGTTTTGATTGGCGGCGCCGAGTGGGGGGGGGGGGCCCGCCCCCGGGTTCGAAACGCGCCGCCGAACGTTCCCAAGGCAATTGCCAGTGAAACGCTCTCTCTCTCTCTCTCTATCTCTCTCTCTCTCTCTTTCTCTCTCTCTCTCTATCTCTCCTTCTCTCTCAAATCTTTCCACCAACACCGACATGTAGGAGGCAACCCCCTGTGCTTGTGTTGGTGTCCATTTTCAGATTCAAATGGTCAGAATGCGGTCCGGCAGAGGTCCAGGGGTCGATTCGGGGCCCCTGGTCAGGGGCAGCGTCTGGGGTTTGCCCCGCTGGTCGCCGACAGGGCATGGCCTGCCCTGCCCAGGAACGTGGGGCTGTACAATCGGGGCCCTATCTCGGGTATAGCCAGGACCCCACGTAAGGGGACCCGAATTGTAGTAGGGCCCCAGAGCCCCCAAATTTGCCAGAATCACTAAAACAGGTCAGCCGTAGCTGGTGTTTTTCGGGTGACGGCAGTTCCGGTTAGTGGAACGGGGCGGGAGGGGGGGCGTCCCCCAGTACACATTACTAAACCAGGTCCCATTAAACCCAGTTTTGCCAACGCCCGACTATCGCCGATCCATCGGTGATGTATCGCCGACTCCAGCTCAACGCTTCCCCTCCGGAGCCAGTCCCCCCTCGAATGTTGCCCCTCAGGTACGGTAGGTTCGCGTCGTGTCGTCTGGTGGCGACCCTGCCGCCTGCGTTCAACCTTGAAGGCCGCCGGCGACCCAGAATCGGTGGATGTTGAACGATCAGCCGCTTCGGAAAAGGGTCGATTGTTAAAGCTTGAACGCTCCCCGCGGTGTCAGGAATCAGCGCCAGGGTCGACACGGCACGCACCTACGGTATCTATGTGTTCCCCCACGGTGGGCGAGGGCGACGCCGACGGTCGCAGCGGCGACTCCGTTCCGGAGGTCCTCGTCGCTGCTGGACTGGCCGTTGTCGGCCCCGCAAGGGGCCTGGAGGCTGAGTTTGGGAGGACTGTGCAAGAGGAGGGGGCGGCCTAGAGGTTGACACCGACCCCGGTATCGGCGGTGTGTCCCCACCGAGGAAAGATGATCCCGAGTTCGGCGATGGACATCCAGGATCATCTCCCTCAGTGGAGGCAACCCCCCTTGTTTTGGTGCTGGTGCTCATTTCCAGGGCTCCAAAAGAGGGGCGGCCACGAGGGGTGGCGCGGCTAGCTTTCCAGAAATTCTTGGTCGCTGGGGCCTCCCCGTGTCCGCGGCTGGATCCGCCTCGAAGTTCTAGTCAGACTGCACCTCAGGAGAGGTCCAGGGGTAGAGCTTTGACCCCAGGTCAGGGGCAACGTTGGGGGGGGGGTCGGGAAGGCCAAGAAGGAGATGATTACCAGGGGCATATGATGGTTGGGGCCATGATATTTACCCGATCTCCGGAGCCCTCTTATTCCAATGCGTCCCTGGGTTTCCCTCTCTTCGTCCGCGCACATGGTTTGGGACATGATGTGCGAAAATCCCTCGCGGACTGCCCCCTCATTTGACGCCACTGACCAGAGGAACGGGCAGAGGGGGGTGAGGAGAGAGGCTCGAGGAAGACTAAGGACGTTTTCGGCGTGTGCGGGCCTGTCTCGTCACCCTCACAGTTCGATCCCGGGGCTGGGTGAGCAACTGCGCGTTAAACCCCCGGACGTATAATTTTACTGATTTTGAGTGGATTTGGTTTGTTTTTTCTTCATTTGGCCTCTTTGATTCTCTATCCGTCGATATCGAGCCTCCTTGATCCCCCTCGAAGATCACTCCGCGCATCTGTCCAGGGATGAGTTCCGGCCAGAATTTCAAAGCGAGTCCAGCCGCTACCACGAGAAGTTCCCCTGAAGTCGAGAGATGCCAACATCTCGAAAACCCTCCTACTCCTACTCTTCATCTTTCTCCTCCTCCTTCTCCTCATCCTCTTCTTCCTCCTCCTCGTCCTCCTCTGTAATTATCTTTCCCCTCCCCCATTCCTCCCTGCTCGAGCTTCCGGAGGCTCCCAGAGTAGTGGCCGATAGCGTCTTCCCCCTACCCATCCATCCTCTTTTGTCGTTCCTCCTCGGTCACCCTATCTTGCTCTACCCTCGACGCTCTCGTCCTCCCTCCGCGATCCTTCTCGATTATCGATCCTTCTGCCCTGACCGCCATCGAGGCTCGTCGATCCTCGGTCATCCTCGGTCCTCGATCCTCCGCCTCCATCTTGCTCGATCCCCGATCATCCTCACCATCTCCTCGAACGTCCTCGAACCCCGACCATCCTCGACGTCTCCCCG
>CAUYUJ010001192.1:260604-273104 GCA_963575745.1 Prorocentrum cordatum
GCGGCCACCAGATCCCCAGGTCCCCGATTGTCACCGAGTGTCCCTCCTCGAGCCGACAAATCAGAACATGGCAGAGCGGTCTTATAAGTCAGTAAGGACACAGCGCAGCACAACACTACGAGCTATGACAGAACAGAGCATAACTCCCCACCACCGAACATACAATATCCGCGCGTAACATGCCATTTCTGGAGCCAACGCAAAGTAGTGCATACCATAGCCTAGCATAACAGCACATAACACTCCATAACACGGCACATCAAGCATACCATGATATTCCATCGCAGATCTGAACATACCAGCAGATAGCATGTCGCAGCCCCATATAAGATTGCATAGTGCATCATAGCACAACGCAGCAAGCAACGCATGCTGTGACTGACCGGACCATACATGACATAACATGACAGAGCATCACATGGCATGCCATGACATATTGGTGCACAACGAAGCAAACCATGGCATAACACACCACGATATAATAGAGCATCTCATCACACATACCTTGACATTAGCATCGCAACCAATGTGGCACATCATAGTATGACAGAGCGGGACACTAGATGTTACACCATACCATAACAACATAGCACCACAAGCTGTGACATAACGGATCACAAGGAACATAGCATACCACCACACCTCACACCATCACAGAGCATACCATAACATACCATGGCACAATGTGTTAGACCATAGCATACCATGGCAGAGCAGATCGCACAGCAGCGCAGCATAAACGCACATACCATTCCATAACATGACGCACCATGGTATGTGAGAGCGCGGCGTAACACATAACGACATAGCCTACCATAATAGATCACAGCACCGTAACAGAACAACGCGTGGCATTCCATGGCCTGTCAGAACAGGACATATTAGGACACCTCATTACAACGCACTCAATTACATCATGGAGCACACAGAGCATATCATACCACCACACATCACAACAACAAATGACGGACCACACCAGAACGTAACGTAAAATACCAGAGCATACCATCTCACACAAGGACATGACATGCCATCATTTAACACATAATCGCAGCGCTTCATGACACGAGGAAGCATACCATGACGGATCCTGGCATAACATATTTGAACATGGCAGGGCATAAGAGAGAACAGCATACCATGTCTTGACATAGCAGAGCAGGAAAGAACGCAGCATCGAGCTTAACATACAATAATATCGCATACCATGACATGACGGAGCAAAGTGGGGTATATCATGAATCAGCAGAACCGAGCGTACTGGAGCTGCTTGAATATTGTTACCACAACGACAGCGAATATATTCAAACATTGTAGATTTTCGCAAACGACTCTTTGAGCGATACTATTGAACCATGGGTGGACCGACCAACCGCTCAACAAGGGAGGCAGGGCTGAATCTAGTCGAACTAGGTATTGATTTGTAGATCGCAGCACAAAGAATTACACAGGTCTGTGCGCAAAGAATACGGCAGTCGCATTCGACCGCGCGGTCCATGATTCTTGCAGAATGGCAGCCGCAGTTACTTTTGAGATCGCAAGGAAGGTCCAGGTGCCGTTGGTCGAATGACATCTACAAGCTCGCATGGTCAGAAAGATTCTTCGAGGCGTTTGGTGCTGTTTCGCAGGAGATTTGGAAAGCGTCTGGATCTGACCTCGCACCGAAAAATAAATTACATGCGAGTGCTGCGGCACCGCGCCCTGCCCCACGCGAGTCGGTCGTCCTCGTTGGCCGGACACGGCGCGCCTCGGTCCGCCTCTTTTCTGCCAGCTGTTGTCGTTCCCCCCCCCCGCGAGCCAAAAGCCCCGCGACCCACCCCGCGATTCGCCCTGCGACTCACCCCACGACCCAGCCGCGACCCACACCGCGCACGCCCCCTCACCGTGTCTTGCTGTGTCCGCAGTGGCGGGGTGCTGCGCGTGCGTGTTATGAATGCAGCAGCTCCCCTCGTGCCCTCCCCCCCTCTTCTTCCATCCCCCCGTCCTCAGGGGGACTTCGGTAGCCACTCGCGTCGGCCTTGCATGTTCTCGCAACTCCATTTCCGGAGTGCGCTTGCATCTGGAAGTCGACGGTACAGTGGAAATTAGTGTCGATTGGCGTTGATCTAGTATCGATGAGCTTCGATTCGCGTTGGTTAGCGTCGACTCTCAGGAGCCAGCGAGACGGGATGGGCGGCTCCCGCGAGTTGTCACAGAAGGGGGGACGACGACGACGGCGCCGGCATTGCCGACGACGATGACGACGGGCGCCGCCAGGGTGCCCCGACGCCGCGCTGGGCGCGGTGGCCGCGCGGCGCGCCCAGCTCGGAGGCGACGATGTAGGCGAAGAGCTGGGGGGCAGGCGTTACCCTGAGACCCATCAGGCGTTGCAGTTTTTTCGCACCGGGTGTTTTCCCTTGTCCTCGGGCCCCGGCAACAGCGCAGACCGATCCAGCTCGAAACGTGCAGCAACAGGAACGGTTCCACGGTTCTGGTCCTGATGTATTGCGATGCTTTTTGTGTTCGCAGCGTCGGATTTCAGGGTGCATGCGTTCGCCAGGGGCGTTTGCAGAATAATATGGACATTTGGTGCCTCCTCCCTGGCCCTGAATCCGGGCTCATGCACTGGGGGTCAGCGCCAATGCGTGTCAGCCGATCCCTTCTGTCGGACCTGGGTGTGGGGGTTACGTGGAGCCGATTCCGTTTTTCCGCTTTCTTTTGATCCGAGTTTGGGAGCTATGAAGCGGTTGGCTTGCGTTCGCGACGTGGTCCTGGTAGACCTCGGTTTGTGCTTGATGGGCTTGTTTTCCACCACCACCACCACCACCATACAGGGAGTTCAACAAAAACTAGACTGGCATGCCCGGCTTTAGTCTCGCGGACCTATTCTAAAGTCAAATTCTTAAAATTCTTTATTTTGTTTCATGCCCTGCCGTCATCGCGCGAGTGATAGTCGAAAACCTACTTTCAAAATGGTCACGGCTATCTTCCCCAACCTCTCCTCCTCTCCCTTCTCCTTCTCCCGCTCCTCCTCTTCCTCCCCCTGGCGGAGGTTGCAAAGCGATGAATTTGGAGAAATCTTTGGGGGAAGATCTGCGGGAAAATCTGAGGGAGGAAGCTCTGGGGAACGATCTGGCGGAAGATCTGGCGGAACATTTGGCGGAAGATCTGGCGAAAGATCTGACGGAAGATTTGGCGGAAGGTCAGGCGGAAAATTTGGAAGAGAAATTTGGCGGAATATTTGGAGGAAGATTTGAGGGAATATCGGGAGGAAGATATGGCGGAAGATGTGGCGGAAGATTTGGCGGAAGATTTGACAGAAGATTTGCGGGAAGATCTCGCGGGAGATTTGGAGGATCAATCTGGCGGAAGATGCATCTAGCGGAAGATTTGGCGGAAGATTTGGACGGAACATGTGGAGAAAGAGTAGGCGGAAGATTTGGCGGAAGATCTCGCCGGAGATTTGGAGGATCAATTTGCTGGAAGATTTGGCGGACGATTTGGAGGAAGATTTGGCAGAAGATGTGGCGGAAATTTGGCGGAATGTTTGAAGGATAATTCTGGCGGAAGATAGCGGAAGTTTAGCGGAAGATACCCCCCCCCCCCGATTTGGCCCCCCACCGGGTCCCAAACCCATCCAGGTCCCCGGACCCCCACCAGGTCCTGGACCCCCCCTGGTCCCGGATCCCCCCCAGAGCTTCCGCCAGATCTTCCGCCAAATCGTCCTCCAAATCTTCCGCCAAATCTTCCTCCAAATCTTCCACCAGAACTTCCGCTAGATCGTTCGCCAGATTTTACGCAAGATCTTGCGCCAGATCTTCAGCCAGATTTGCATTCCAGATCTTCCGTCAGATCTTTCGCTATATTCTCCGCCAGATCTATCCTCCAGATTTTCCGCCTGACCTTCCTCCAGATCTTCCGCCAGATCTTCAAGATCTTCCGCCAGATTTTCCGCGGGATTTTCCGTTAGATTTTCCGCGGGATCTTTCGCCAGATGTTCCACCATATCTTCCTCCAGATTTTCCGCCAAATCTTTCGCCAGATCTTATGCGACATCTTCCGCCAGATCTTCCGCTAGATCTTACGCGAGATCTTCCGGCAGATCTTCCGCCAGAGTTCCCTCCAGAGTTATATTCCACATCGTCCGCCAGATGTTCCGCCAGATTTCCCGCCAGTTTCATCCTCCAGATCTTCCGCCAGATCTTCCGCCAGATCTTCCGCAAGATCTTCTGCCAGATCTTCCTCCGGATCTTCCGGCAGATTTTCCGCTAGATGTTCCGCGAGATTTTCCGCCAGATCTTCCGCCAGATTTTCTTCGGATCCTCCGCGAGATCTTCCGCCAGATCTTCCGCTATATCTCCCTCCATATTGATTTTCAAAATCTTCTGCGAGATCTTCCGCCAGATCTTCCGCCGGATCTTCCTCAAGATCTTCCGCCAGATCTTCGGACATATTTTCCGCCACATTTATCGTCCAGATTTTCTGCGGGATCTTCCGCCAGATTTTCCGTTAGATGTTCCGTCAGATCTTTCGCGTGATCTTCCGCCAGATCTTCCGCCAGATATTCTTCCATCTGATATTTCCGAAACTATTCCCGAACCATTCCTCCAGATTTATCGCTGTGCAACCGCGCCAATTCTTCCTTTGGACACTCCCCAGATCTCTCGACATATTCTTCCCAGATATTCCTCCTGCTGTTCCGGGGTGGTCCTTGTTTTGTTTCATGCCGCGTCGCGGGTCCGCTTTTTGTTTTTTATTATCAACCATTTTGTGGTGTTGGGTCCTCGTTTTGAAGAGACGGTCCCCGCGTTCCTCCTCTCCTCCTCCCCTCCTCCCCTCCCTCCTCCTTCTTCCATGCGTTTCACCCACCCAGCACAGCGTTTCGTGGCCACATATGGGGGCTCCACCGAAGGTCCCAGTGGCACCGCCCGCATGCGTCCGCCACCACCCAGCACGGCCCTTGCTCCCTGCGTTTCACCCACCCAGTACAGCGCTTCGTGGCCCCATAGGGAGCTCCACCGAAGGTCCAGTGGCACCGCCCGCATGCGTCCGCCACCACCCAACACGGCCCTTGCTCCCTGCGTTTCACCCACCCAGTACAGCGTTCCGTGGTCCCACAGGGAACTCCACCGAAGGTCCCAGTGGCACCGCCCGCATGCGTCCGCCACCACCCAACCCCTTCGGTGGGCGGACCAAAAGTGTCCACATTTTTCGCGCCAAGACAACTCGTCGTCAAATCACGCCGAACGAATATGTATACCCCCCTTCCCCCCAACTCAAAGTTGGCGGGGTTAGGCGCGCCAGGGACAAAATGTGGACACTTCAACTTTGGGTTTTCGGGGGGAGGGGTGCGAGGCAAGTGCATCATGCTGTTGCGGTTGCTATCACGTCGCAGTGTCTTGCCGCCCTGGGTGTGGACACTTTTTGTCTGGGCACCGTTGTTCCATGCGTTTCAACCACCCAGTACAACGTTTCGTGGCCCCATAAAAAGGGGGTTCCACCGAAGGTCCCAGTGGCACCGCCCGCGTGCGTCCGCCACCACCCAACACGGCCCTTGTTCCGTGCGCTTCGCCCACCCAGCACAGCGTTTCGTGGCCCCGCAGCGAGCTCCACCGAAGGTCCAAGTGGAACCGCCCGCATGCGTCCGCCGCCACCCAGCACAGCCCTTGCTCCCTGCGTTTCACCCACCCAGTACAACGTTTCGTGGCCCCATAGGGAGCTCCACCGAAGGTCCCAGTGGCACCGCCCGCATGCGTCTGCCACCACCCAGCACGGCCCTTGCTCACTGCGTTTCACCCACCCAGTACAGCGTTCCGTGGTCCCATAGGGATCTCCACCGAAGGTCCCAGTGGCACCGCCCGCATGCGCCCGCCACCACCCAACACGGCCCTTGCTCCCTGCGCTTCACCCACCCAGTACAGCGCTGTGCGGTCCCATTAGGAGCGCCACCGAAACAAATATTCACACTTGCGGAATTCACAACTGCATATGGTTGCGTCTTTCGCCCGGCTAATTTCCAGTTGTTTGTCTGCCTTGCTTCGGGGCTGCAATCTCTACGGGACAACCTAGAATTTAAACATCCCTGTTTTAGAAATTCCTTGTTTTTTTTTTAAACCTCCCTGGAAGTTGGAGGAGGAGGGGGTCCTCCCCCTCCTCCTCCTCCTCCTCTTCCTCCTCCTTTTCCTCCTCCTCCTCCTCCTCCTCCTCCTCCTCCTCCTCCTCCTCCTCCTCCTCCCCTCGAACTGCTGGTGGTGGTGTGCTGGCTTCGGTTAGTGCGTCTCCAGATTAGTACCACAAGCGCCCCTGGGTGCATGTATTGCCCCCCCCCAATGCGATTCCCTGAAATTTGGGATCCGACGACCTGAGTTCAGGCCAGATCGATTTGTCAGGGCCCCGGGGCCCGAAGAAATTGTGCGAAACACTCCCGACGGGAAAATTGCCTCTGGGATTCTCTTGGGGCCTCTTGGTGGTCTCTTGGGAGCCTCTTGGGGGCATCCTGGGGGCCTCATGGGTCTTCCTTGCCAACTCTTGGGGCCCTGTTGGGGCACCCTTGGGAGCCTTGGGGGCCATCTTTGGGTCATCTTGGGTGAGATCGATCACGGGAGGCGGGATACTAATTACAGCCCCCCCCAAGAGGCCAAAATGCGGCCGAAACCTTCGTAAAACTAATAATTTCGGCTTCCTCGCCGGGACCGTTTTGGACGCTCCGACGACTCGCGACCCCCCCGTCCAGGTCCAGGGGAGGGGGTAGGGGGAGGGGTCAAGTTACCCCCTCCCCGTCCGCAAGCCGTCTCGCTCACTCCCACCCGCCCTCCCAACACAAACGTAACACCCGAGTTTGGCCCGAGCCTGAGCATATTCAGCAGTCGTCTTGGGATAGACAGCTACTGGGGGCCAATCTGGCGCCGCCGCCGCCGCCGCCGCCGCCTCCGCCGCCGCCGCCGCCGCCGCCGCCGCCGCCGCCGCCGCCCCCCGCTGCCAAACCGCCGCCGCCGCCGCAGCCACTGCCGCCACCGCTACCGCCGCCGCCGCAGCCGCCGCAGCCGCCGCCGCCGCCGCCGCCGCCGCCGCCGCCGCCGCAGCCGCCGCAGCCGCCGCAGCCGCCGCCGCCGCCGTCGCCGCCGCCCCCTGCTGCGCGATCGCAATCATGGATCAAGGGGGCGTGGATTAGCGACGGACCCCGTTCCTATGGAAAATCGCGGATCTCCGCCGCCGAGCGAGGCGGCACCGGCAGTATTTTGGGGAGGGCACATCCCCCGATCCTCAGGGACAACGATAGGGGGGGATAGGCATGGGGGGGATGCATCGACCCCCAGTCGCCCACTGATCGCCGATAGGGGCCCGATAGCCCCAACCTGCCCAGGAAAGTGCGGATTCACCATCGGGGGCCTACCGCCGATCTATCATCGATGTATCGCCGATTCCAGGTCGATGCATCCCCCCTTTGCCAGTGCCCCCCCATAGCGTTGCCCCCCAGATCCATGGATTTGGCGACCGCGCGCCAAGTCCATGGATCGCCAATCCATGCTCGCGCGCCCCCGACCAGAGCGGCCACTCGCACCCAGCGCCGCCTCCGACCAGCGCCGACCCGCCCCCATCGCGAAGCCGCCGCAGCCGCCGCCGCCGCCGTCGCCGCCCCCCCCGCTGCCAAACCGCCGCCGCAGCCGCTGCCGCTGCCGCCACCGCCGCCGCCGCCGCCGCCGCCCCCGCCCCCGCCGCCGCCGGCGCCGCCGCCGCAGCAGCCGCCGCAGCCGCCGCCACCGCCGCCGCAACCGCCGCAGCCGCCGCCGCCGCCGCCAAGTGTATTGTTTTTCGACAGGGATGGTGGGTGGGGGGCCGCATCGGGTTGGCTGCGCATGTTCCGAATTTGGAGGCAGAGTGTGTTTTGTATTGTTTTTTAGCAGGGATGGTGGGGGGGTGTCGGCATGGACCCTGGTTGGCCCCCAGTCGCCTGGGGGAGGGGGTGTTTATTAATAGGGAACAATGATAAACCCCTCCCCGAAAGGGGAAAAAGGAGGGGTGGAAGAGGAAACGCTCTAAACCACCGACGCCCAGAGGGCTGGTGGGATTGCGACGACGGGATTCCGGGGGGACGAGACAGCGCCGAGTTGGCCCAAGCGGGCCTCCGCATGGACCCAAAACGGCGCCTCAGACGGCCCACCGACGGCCCCCGAGACGGCCCAACGGTGGCCCCACAACGGACCCCCAGGTTGCAAAGAGGGCACCGAGACGGCCCACGAGAGCCCCAGGACGGCCCGAGCGGACCCCACGATCGCCCAAGATCAGGCGATCGCAATCATGGATCAACGGACCCCGTTCCTATGGAAAATCGCGGATCTCCGCCGCCGAGCGAGGCGGCACCGGCAGTATTTTGGGGAGGGCACATCCCCCGATCCTCAGGGACAACGATAGGGGGGGATAGGCATGGGGGGGATGCATCGACCCCCAGTCGCCCACTGATCGCCGATAGGGGCCCGATAGCCCCAACCTGCCCAGGAAAGTGCGGATTCACCATCGGGGGCCTACCGCCGATCTATCATCGATGTATCGCCGATTCCAGGTCGATGCATCCCCCCTTTGCCAGTCCCCCCCCTATCGTTGCCCCCCAGATCCATGGATTTGGTGACCGCGCGCCAAGTCCATGGATCGCCAATCCATGCTCGCGCGCCCCCGACCAGAGCGGCCACTCGCACCCAGCGCCGCCTCCGACCAGCGCCGACCCGCCCCCATCGCGAAGCCGCCGCAGCCGCGGCCGCCGGGCGACGACGGCGCCGCTGGCGCCACCAGAGCCGCGGGCGCGGCCGCGCAGGCGCGCGGCCCGCTCTGTCGCTGCCGCTGCCGCGCCCGCCCTCTGCGATGCGGCAGCGGCGGCGCCGGCCTGCCACGACGAGTGGCCCAGGCAGCCTCGCGTCGTGCCGACGAAGAAGGGGCGCCGTAAGCATAAACTTGTGGCGCTCCGCGCGGATTTTCTTGGGTCCGCGCTGGGCCCCCTCTGGCGGCGCTTCCGACGCCGGATCCAAGAGATCCGCGCGGAGCGCAATAATCTTCTATATTGAGAAAATCAGGCTCCCAAGCTGGACAGAGGAGGAAGAGGTACCCGTACTGCTATACCCTTCTCTTGTTTTCCCTCTCTGGGAGGCCCTCGTGGCCACCGCTGGAGTCGCCTCGAGATTCTGGTCCGAACGCACCCCAGGAGAGGTCTGGGGAATAGTGGTGTCCATAATTTTTGGTTTCCTCAGTGGAGTCCGAGTCGGTGGGGTCGGAGGTTTGCGCCGCGTCTCCGCTGCCTCGGCGATGCGGCTCGATGTAGAGCTTGATTTGCTCCGCGCTGGCGTCGCCGACGCATCGCCGTCGTTGTAGATGCGTCGCAAATGCCTCGGCGATGCGGTGCGATCCTCCGACCCCATCTGCTCGGACATCCTCGCGTCGCGTTGTGGGAGAATCACGGCGGGAGGGTTGGGAAGGATACGGGTGCGCAGGCAGCTCCCCAGCCCCGGTTGGCCTCGACGGGACCCCTGAGTAGTCTTAAGTCGGGCCTGTCCCTGTCCAGGGGGAATATTCAAAAATAGTTAAAAAATAGTCTGGGTATTATTTTTTGAATATTTTGGAGCATCTTTGGAGTATTCTTTGTATTTTGGGGATTTTCGACGAGCGAACCAAATTTTTGTTCTCTCGTCGAAAATCCCCCTGTATGGGGCACGCCCGACTTAAGAGCAGTCCCAGCTCGCCTCAACGGGCCTTCCGAGCAGTCCCCTGCGCGGCCTCAGCACCCTGCAGCGCCGCCTCCACCCTGGCGCCCCCTTGGCGCGCTCCGTGCCCCAGAGGGTTGTCAGGAGGGGAAAAAACACAGACACAACTAATGGCCTATCCCCAAGAAAGTATGGGAAAATATGGGAAGTGGGGGGAAGATAAACACCCAGAAATTATGGGAAAAAGGTGGGGTATATGTTTAATTGTGTATATTTATTTGTGTGTTCTGGGGCCCCTTTAGGTTGAGGTGTTGAGACCGCCTCAGACTTTTCGGGGGGGCCTGTGGAGGCCGCTGGGGCTGCTCGGCGGGGCATGCTGAGGCCAGCCGGGACTGCCTGACGGGGCCGTCTGTGCGCAAGCCGAAGCCCTGCCAGGCGCAGACCTCCTCGCGTGGTGGGAAGATCACGGCGGGGTGTTGTTGGTCATTCCCTGAGATTTGGGCGTCGCATGTTTCCACTCAGCAGCGTTGTGTCTTTTCTGGCCCTCACGGGTCGATGCGGCTTTGGTCGTGATTCTCGGCGATGTTGCAATTTTGCCGCAACGTCGGATCTCGAGGCGTTCGGCCTCACAGGCGCCTCACCGGGCTCTGGGGCAGTCAGGAAGCAATTCTCGGGCGGGCGGTAATGGGGGGCGACTCAAATGGGGGGTGAAGAGAAGGACCCTGAAGGGGGGCCCTTTGGGGCCCCCTTGAGAGCCAGAAGGTGCCCCAAAGGGGCCCTCAAGTGCCCCTGTGGGGCCCTCTTCGTCACTCCGCATTTGGGTCGCCCCCCCCCCCCCGTGACCACCCGCCCGAAACTCGGGAGGAAGGGCGGGTCCTGGGGACGGGGGCCCAGACCTCCTGGGGAGCCGCGCAGCTCGCGAGCAGGACTGGCGACGTCGGACGCCGGCTGGACGGGCAGCGGGGCCCTGCAGGCGACGGGGATGGGCGACCGACGTGCGGCCCAGGCCCCCGCTCGCGCCCCGACCCCACGAGGAGCCCGACGGGGGAAGTGGATACCCATCGGTCGTTGAAATCAGGTATCTCTGGAGTCGCAGGTTCTAGTTTCTCTTCCAGCGCCGTCTTACTTGTTGCTTCGGCCTCCTGCGTCTTCCGACCGATGGGTAAGCTCCTGGCCTCCGAGGCCACTGCTCCTTATCTTTGCCTCGCTTCCACTGGCCTCCCAGAGGTGCGGGGGCAGCAGCAGGGGCAGAGAGATCCAGCGGCGCTCGTCGGAGGGACGCGGGCCTTGGACTTGGCATCGCTCGGGCGTGTGCATGTTTCCTTCTGCGAGGACCATCGAGGAGCATCCTCGATCATGCGGCGAAAAACCCACGCACGAAACCGGACAAGAAACGCAGGAAATGGACGTCCGAGCGATGGCGAGTTGGAGGTCCCTCCTGGGCCGCCCTCGGGCCCCTGCGGCGGCCCCGGCGCTCGGGCCGCGGAGGCGTCGCAGGAATCACGCACGCGGGGCGGAGGGGAGGACCCCCCGGGCTCGGGGGAGGGGCTCCCTGGCTGCCGGGCCGCTCCGCGGAGCGAGGCTTGTGATGCTCCAACCTGCTGTGCTTGGCATCGCTCGGACGTGTGATTTTTTTCTCGGCGAGAACCATCGAGGACCATCCTGGGCCATCGAGCCAAAAAAAACACGCACGACATCGAAGCATTCACGGGAAATGGACGTCCGAGCGACGGCAAGTGTAGCCTCGATGGCCAGAAAGAATTTCGAGCGCCAGGGAAGTGCAGAGAATGGAGAGTTTTCGCGTGTCGTGCCCTGGGAGACACTCGTCCGACATTGTTTCGACACTCTTTCGATGCGGGCAGCGACGCGGTGAGACAGGCAAGGCGCCTTGAGGTGCCGGTGGCTCGCTTTTTGCCACAAGTTCGTGCACAAACCAACGTCTCGCTGGTTGATTCGCCCACTGCCGCTCCGTCCTCACGTTATTGTTTGCTTGGCGCGTCTTGCCTGCACCGTGTGGAGCCAAAGGCCGTGAGTCGTGGTCGCTGCGATGGGTGAATCAGCAGTGTAGAAAGAGACCAGGCCATCCGAATATGCAGAAGCACGCGGCAGCGGCGTGGACGGACACGAGGGCGCGGGCGGCGAGGGAGAGGAGGCACACCCCCTGGGCGACCCGCGCGAGAGGCAGCAGGCGCTGGCGCTGCGGCGGGCGCCGGCGCTGCTTCGCCCATCGCGGGCCGGCCCTGGGAGGTGCGGCCTGCGCTGGCCAGCTCCTTCTCGCCATGCAGCCAGCGGGTCTCGCCCAGACATGCTCTCGTGTCGTGGAAGGCTCACGGCGGGAGGTGACTTGGCAGTGAGGCGTGGTTCCCAACCCTCCTGTGTTGGGTTCTCGGTTTGCATGGTTACCAGCCTGGAGCATATCCCTATCCCTATGCTGGGCATCTCCTCATCACGATGCCAATCTTAGGGATTCCCTTATTTTTTGAGGGCGCTCCCTAACCGCCTTTTGGCGTGTCAATCTTAGGGATAGGGATAAGTTCGAGGCTGGTCACATGGAGCGTTGCTTGCGCGACCTCTCCCGTCTCCCTGTTCCTCCCCGCCCCCTCCCGCGCTGCCCCTGCGCTCCTCCCGGCCGCGCCCCTCCTGCGCTGCCCCCGCGCTCCTCCTCCGGAGCAGCTGTCGCCGCGTTCGTAGGCTCCCGGGAGGTCCAGCGGAGTGGAGGCACACGGGGGCCCAGAGGAGGAGGAGGAGGAGGAGGAGGAGGAGGAGGAGGAGGAGGAGGAGGAGGAGGAGGGGGAGGGGGAGGGGGAGGGGGAGAAGGAGGAGGGGGAGAAG
>CAUYUJ010001192.1:278104-280604 GCA_963575745.1 Prorocentrum cordatum
GTAGTAGTAGTAGTAGTAGTAGTAGTAGTAGTAGTAGTAGTAGTAGGGGGCGCAGTAGGGGTCGCAGTAGTAGCAGTAGTAGGAGTTGTATCCTTCGTATAATTCGTACTAGTAGTAGTAGTAGTAGTAGTAGTAGTAGTAGTAGTAGTAGTAGTAGTAGTAGTAGTAGTAGTTGTCGTATTATGAGTCGCCGTAATAGTTGTAGGTAGTCGTTGTTTGAGTAGTAGTGGTAGTCGTCGTCGTCGTAGTACTAGTAGCAGTCGTTTTCATCGTTGTCGTAGTCGTTGTGGTAGTAGTCCCACCAGCCCTTTAGGGCGTAGGTGGTCTAGAGCGTTTCCTCTGCCAACCCCCCTTCTTTCCCTTCGGGGAGGGGTTTACCCCTCCCCTTACCCCTCCCCACTGACCTGGACGAGGCGTCTCGCGAGGTGTCAGGGCGCCCAAGATGGCTCAAGACGGCTCCAAGAGCGAAAAAGCGAGAAAGCACAAAACATTGATTCTACCTAGGTTTTGGAAGGATTTTGGCCTCTTGGGGGGGCCCAAGAGGCGCTTCGAGGCACTCTAGAGGGGCAACCCTAATTGGAGCTCCCCCCTTCTTTGATAGATCTCCTCCAAGATGGCCCCAAGAGCGCCCCGAAGGCTCCCAAGAGCGCCCCAAGAGCGCCCCAAGAGGGCCCCGAGAGACCCCAAGAGGCCCCCAAGAAGCCTCTAAGAGGCTGCCAAGAGACCCCCAAGAGGCCCCAAGAGAGTTCAAGATGGCCCAAGACGGCTCCAAGAGCGAAAAGGCGAGAAAGGCGAGAAAGCAACAAACAATGATTTTACCTAGGTTTTGGAAGGATTTTGGCCTCTTGGGGGGCCCAAGAGGCGACTCGAGGCACTCTAGAGGGGCAACGCTAATTGGGGACCCCCTCTTCTTTGATCGATCTCCTCCAAGATGGCCCCAAGAGCGCCCCGAAGGCTCCCAAGAGCGCCCCAAGAGCGCCCCAAGAGCGCCCCAAGAGGCCCCAAGAGGCGCCCAAGAGGCCTCCAAAAGGCTCCCAAGAGACCTCCAAGAGGCCCAAGAGGCTCCCAAGACGGCCCAAGACGGCTCCAAGAGCGAAAAGGCGAGAAAACACAAAACATTGATTTTACCTAGGTTTTGGAAAGATTTTGGCCTCAAGAAGGGCCCAAGAAGCGATTCGAGGCACTCTAGAGGGGCAGCGCTAATTGAGGACCCCCCCTTCTTTGATAGATCTCCTCCAAGATGGCCCCAAGAGCGCCTCGAAAGCTCCCAAGAGCGCCCCAAGAGCGCCCCAAGAGCGCCCCAAGAGGCCCCAAGAGGCCCCCAAGAGGCCTCCAAGAGGCCTCCAAGAGACTCCCAAAAGGCCACAAGAAGCTCCCCGAGATACGCAAGAGGCCTCCGGGACCGCCAAGAGGCCCCAAAGACGGCCCAAGAGGCCCCCAAGCTCGCCATTGTCCTCCTCCTCCTCCTCTTTTTCTCCCTCCTCCCTCCTCCCCCTCCCCCTCCTCCGCCTCCTCCTTCTCCTCCTCCTCCTCCTCCTTCTCGTCCTCCTCGTCCTCGCCCTCCTCCATCTCCTCCTCCTCATCTCCTCCTCCTCCTCCTCCTCCTCCTCCTCCCCCTCCTCCTCCTGCTCCTCCTCCTGCTCCTCGTCTTCCTCCTCCTACTCCGACGACGACGACTCCTCCTACATCCTCCCCCTCTTGGGGCGTATGGCGGCTCAACCCGCTCTTTGTTCTTCTGCATGCTCCCCCGCTTCCCTCATCACCTCCACTCCCCTGGGGCTCATTTCTGGACGGGCTGGTGGGGATACGCGAAGCGTCTAGAATTGTCATAGAAACAGGGGCAGCAACATCAGTAATAGTAGTGGTAGCAAACGCAGTCGTAACATATGTAGTAGCAGCAGTAGTCGAAGTACCCTTAGTATTGGTAATCGTCGTCGTAGTAGTAGGAGTAGTAGTAGTAGTAGTGGTAGTAGTAGTAGTAGTAGTAGTAGTAATAGTAGTCGCAGCAGTCGTCGTAGTAGTACTAGTAGTACTAGTACACTAGTACTAGTAGTAGTAGTAGTAGTAGTAGTAGTCGCCATGGTCGTGGTAGTCGTCGTCGTCGTCGTCGTTGTAGTACTCGTAGTAGTAGTGGTAGTAGTACTAGTAGTCGTAGTAGTAGTAGTAGTAGTGGTAGTAGTCGTAGTCGTAGTAATAGTAGTAATAGTAGTAATAGTAGTAGTAGTAGTAGTAGTAGTAGTCGTAGTCGTAGTCGTAGTAGTAGTAGTAGTAGTAGTAGTAGTAGTAGTAGTAGTCGTAGTAGTAGTAGTAGTAGTAGTAGTAGCAGTCGCAGTCGCAGTAATCGCAGTAATCGCAGTAGTAGTCGTTGTAGGAGTCGTAGTAGGAGTCGTAGTAGTAGTAGTAGTAGTAGTAGTAGTCGTAGTCGTAGTCGTAGTCGTAGTCGTAGTCGTAGTCGTAGTCGTAGTCGCCGTCTTTCGTCTTAATAGCAGTCGTCGTAATT
>CAUYUJ010001192.1:288104-293104 GCA_963575745.1 Prorocentrum cordatum
GAGGGGTGTGCCGAATTGGGTGCGGTGGTGTCATGCGAACGTTCTTTCTGGAGCTTTCGGTGGAGATCCCTATGGGGTCACGAACCGAACCGTGTAAGGGGTGTGCCGAATTGGATGCGGTGGTGCCATGCGAACCCTTCTCACTGCAGCCTTCGGTGGAGCTGCGTATGGGGCCACGAACCGAACCGTGCAAGGGTGGTGCCGAATTGGGTGCTATGGTGCCATGCGAACCCCTCCCACTGCAGCCTTCGGTGGAGCTGCCTATGGGGCCACGAAACATGTTGGAGGGGTGCCGAAATGAGCGGAGGGACGAAGGCGGACGTGGCCCTTGGAGCTTTCGGTGGAGCTGCCTATGGGGCCACGAACCGTGTGAGGGGTGTGCCGAAATGGGCGGGGGGACGCATGCGGACGCGGCCACTGGGGCCTTCGGTGGAGCTCCCTATGGGGCCACGAAAACGTGTGAGGGGTGTGCCGAAATGGGCGGCGGGACGCATGCGGCCGCGGCCACTGGGGCCTACTGGACTCCTCTTCCTCCTGCTCTGCATTCAGGACCCCAATCGTAGCGGTACATGTTTGACTTGTTGAAGCTGGCTAGGATCGGAGACCCATCCCCCGAGTGCTTCTGCGCTCATCTTTACCGCCTCGTCCTGCCTCCTCTTCACCTTTCCTCCTCACTCCTCACTCCTCCTCCTCCTCCTCCTCCTCCTCCTCCTCCTCCTCCTCCTCTTCACTCCTCCTCCTCCTGCGCCTCCCCCTCCCCGCGCGGGCCTCGCACCGCTCTCCCTCGGGACCGGCCCGGCCGTCTGCATCAAGAACACCTTCATCCACGTCGACGACGGCGAGGAGCGCGCCCCGCGCCCGCCGGGAGGGGCGGCCCGGGCCGCAGCCGATGCGGGGGCGGCAAAGAGGGGGGTGATGGCCAGGAGGGGGTGGATACCATGGCGTGGGGCCACGATGCTTCCCGAGATTTCCTGGCGCTCCTTCTCCTTTCATGGCGTCCCTGGCCCCCCCCCGCTGGGCCGCGCACAGGGCGCCGGCCATGATCTGCGCCCCCCCCTCTTGGGCACCCCCCTCTCTCGAGCGCGCCCCGCTCCAGCCGGGAGGGGCGGCCCGGGCCTCAGTCAATGCGGGCCGGTGCGGTGCGATGCGATCTGGTCGGGTATCGACTATAGGCGTGAGAGTGGCCTTTCGCCGGAGGGACCTCTGGTGCGGGCTTGTCGGGCTCCCCCCGATCGCCGAGCGCGATGCGTTGTAATTGGAGGTGGACAGACCTCCTACCCTGCCTGACACGTCGATTAAGGAATTGGCCGTTTTCGGTTCGCGAGAGGGCGTCGCGGCCGTCATTTTTGCGGGTCCAGGTCCGTCGGTTTCGGTCCCAGGCCGTTTTCACTAAGGGGAGGTTTACTACAGGGAGGTTTGTCCACATCGGGGATGGACAGACCTCCCTTTAGTAAAACGTTGTTTAGTGAAAACGACCTGAGGCCCAAACCCGGCGGGCGCAAGCCTTGAAAATAACGGCCACGGCGCCCTCTGGAGAACCGAAAACGGACAATTTACTAATCGACGTGTCACTGTTGGGGGTTCTGTCCACCCCGGCCTCCCAGAGGTCAATCAGTGGCGAAGCGAATGGTCCAATAACTTTTCTTGAGGTTTGCGCGACATGTTCTTGGAACACCTCTGGCTGATATGACCTTGTTTCAATCAATCGGCTTCATGTTCTAAGAATTGTGCTTTTGTTACTAAGCTGTTGACCAAAAATGTCGGGTTCGAGGATTCATCGGCGATGCGGGTCGATGCGGAGCCCGATGTCCTTCACGCCGATGCCGCCGATGCATCGACGACGCCGCCCATGAATCGCCAATGCATCGGCAATGCATCGGTCCCGTTCTATCGGGCCGGACGAAAGGGGGGGATTGGGAAAAGGGGGGTTACGAAATCTGCTGCATGCAGCTGGTTTCGGCCTCACCGAGGGGCCCATGCCTCGATACATGGGCGCCCCCTTTGCTATCCCCCCCTTTCGCCCGGCCCGATTCTACTCGGAGCCCACGTGGGAGGCCCCGTCGGTCGGGGCCGCGACCCCGCTCCGACTGGGGCTCGGAGCTCTCCTCCGCGCCCGCCTCGGCCGGTGCCGGCGCTCCGAGACTTCGGGTCTGATCCGGGGCGAGCCGCGGGCGACCGCCAACGTCCTCGGATGCCATCGAGGGTTTTGGTGATCTCAGCCTCCGACGCTCCAAGGCGGCGAAGTTCAGGAGGGAAAGAAACACACGGACACAATTAATCGTCGAGTCCCAGGAAGATGTGGGAAAATATGGGAAGTGGGGGGAAGACAAAAACCCAGAAAATATGGGGCAATATGGGGAATCATTTTGTTTGTGTGTATTTATTTGTGTGTCCCAGGGCCCCTTCAGAAGTGGGCACCCAAGAGCGCCCCACGACGGCCCCGGCGGCCCCCAAGAGGTCGGCAAGGCGGCCCAGGAGGGCACCAAGGTCGATCCGCTCCCGATCCGCTGCGAGTTCCCGCGGCCCGATCCCGATTTGGCAGCAAGGGCGCGACGAGTCCAGGTGCGAGACGGAGGCCTAGATTGGAGCCGTCTGGGGGTCTGAGGTGGCCCAGCATTGGTTCCAGCCAGCAGGGAGGGGCGAGCAGGTTCGAGGTTCTGGGTTCGGGAAGGGTTCTTGGCTTCGTCGGACTCTGAGGGCCGTTTTCGGGCCCAGGGACTGAGAACAAACGTATCCGGTGTGAAAAACTAACCAGATGGACCCCGAGAGGGGTCCAGAGACCGATTTTGAATGGAATTTGGCCTCGTCCTCCCCTCCTGATCGATTTCTGGTGCTCCAACCAGTTCAGACCCCCCAGCCGCCGCCAAGCGGAGCCCAGATCTTCCTCTGAGATCCAGGAGTTGCGGTTATTTCACACCGCACACCGCGATTTCGCCCTCTTCCGGGCTTCAGGACCCTCGCAGATCGATCGATCTCGAACTTTGCGGCAATGATGAGATTTCTGACGATGTCTCATTTTTCCCAACCCTCTCGTGTTGGGTTCTCGTTTTGCATAGAGCACTGCGGTCAAACACCTTCTCCTCCGCTATCATGTTCCTGCTTCCTCATGCGCTGCTCCCTTAGTGGCTGCAGACAGCGCAACTGTCGCCACTTTCGTGGGTTACTGGGAGGCACGGCTGAGTTGGGGAGTACGCGCATCCAGCCGAGACCTAAGCTCCTTTGGTGGCTGCGAACTGCGCAATTGTCGCCACGTTCATGGGCTCCTGGGAGGTCCAGCGGAGTAGGGGTGTAAGCGCAGCCAGCCGAGTCCTCGCAACTTCTGGGTGGCTGCGAACTGCGCAATTGTCGCCACGTTCATGGGCTCCTGGGAGGCACGGCTGAGTGGGGGAGTACGCGCATCCAGCCGAGACCTCGCAACTCTTTGGGTGGCTGTACATTTTGCAGTTGTCGTCACTTTTTTTGTGGGCTCCTGTGAGGTACGGCGGAGTATGGAATTAACTTACGCGCATCCAGCCGAGACCTTGTAGCTTCCTGGGTGGCTGCAAATGTTGCAACTGTCGCCCTCTTCGTGGGCTCCTGTGAGGCACGGCGGAGTAGGGCAGTACGCGCATCCAGCCGAGACCTCGCAGCTCCCTGGGTGGTTGCGAATTGTGCAATTGTCTCCACTTTTGCGGGCTCCTGGGAGGCACGGCGGAGTAGGGGAGCAAATACGCGCATCCAACCGAGACCTCGCAGCTCCCTGGGTGGCTGCGAATTGCGCATCAGTCGCCACTCTCGTGGGCTCCTAGGGGGCACGGCGGAGTACGGGAGCACGCGCATCCAGCCGAGACATCGCAGTTCCCCAGGTGGTTGCGTCCTGCGCAATTGTCGCCACTTTCGTTGGCCCCTGAGAGGCACGGCGGAGTAGGGGAGAACGCGCATCCAGCCGAGACCTCGCAGTTTCCCGGGTGGTTGCGAACTGTGCAACCGACGTCATTTTCGTAGGCTCCTGGGAGGCACGGCGGAGTAGGGGAGAACGCGCATCCAGCCGAGACCTCGCAGCTCCTTGGGTGGCTCTCTGGGGCCGCGCATCGAACAAACAAACACATCATCGTCGGATGTCCAGGGAGGTATGCGCACCGGGGTTTTGAGAGAGAGCATTCTGACGACTCCAGAGACCACTCATCCGAACTCCTGCGGCGCAACTTTCGGAACGCTTTGTTTGGTTTGCGTTGTTGTTGTGGTGGTGGTGGTGGTGGTGGTGGTGGTGGTGGTGGTGGTGGTGGTGAATGTAGTTGATTTGTTGTTGTTGCTGTTGTTGTTATTGCGGTTGTGGTTGTGGTTGTTATGGTTGTTGTTGCTGTTGCTGCTATTGTTGTTGTTGGTGGTGGTGGTGTTGTTGCTGTTGTTGCCGTTGTTCTTGTTGTGGTTGTCGTTTGGGAGTGAGAGCCGTAACATGTGGCGCGCTTTCGCACGTCGTGTCGGGTGTCCTTCCTTGTCCTCGTCGTCGCCTTCCACCACCCTCCCTTTTTTAGTTCCTGCTTCCCCCCTTTCACCCCCCAATCCTTCTCCTCTTCTTGTCCTTGGGGCTCACACGTGGCCCTTTTGAGCCATATTGGGCTTTCCCTGCTGGGTTGTCTTGGTCGGGGGGCCTCTTGGGGCATTTGGGCCGTCTCGGGGCCCTCTGGGGCCATCTTGGGCCCTTGGCGGCCTTCGAGGGAGTCTCCTGGTGCCGTCTTGGGCCTTCCCCGCTTCCCTGACCGCTTCCTTGCACGAAAATGGAGCTTACTTGGGTGCTCGGCGGGGTCTCTTTTGGGGGCGCGCGTGCGCGTGCGAGCGTACCAGAGCGCGCTCGCGCGTACACTGTTGCGCGCGCGTGCGCGCGTGGAGGTGGCCGAGCCAGTTGACTTGGGGAACGGGCAGAGGCAAAGGGAGGGGGGCATTGGGGAGAGGAGGGGACGTGAGAGGGGTATGGGGTAGGGGAAATGTCGACTACACGTAAGGGTGACTCTTCACCCGAG
>CAUYUJ010001192.1:298104-345604 GCA_963575745.1 Prorocentrum cordatum
GCACGGAGGCCGTGGGGCCCATGAGGCTGAAAGGGCTCATAGGGCTCGTATGCTTTATGAGGCCCATCAGCAGCATAGGGGCCATAGGGCCCACTGGGCCTGTAGGGCTCGTCGGGCTCATTGGTCTCATAGGGCTCATAGGGCCCGTAGAGTTCGTAGGGGCTCATAGGGCCCGTAGGGTCGGAGATCTACGTTTGACGGGGAAGGAGGAGGAGGAGAAAGGAGGGGAAGGAGGAGGAGGAGGAGGAGGAGGAGGAGGAGGAATAATAAGAAGAGAGAGAGAGAGGACAGGAGAGTGTGGGGTTTTCGTGGTGCTCATCGGACTCCTTGGGCGCATGGGGCTCATGGGACTTACAGGGCTCATACTAATGAGGTTCGTATGACCCATGATTTTTTTCAGGTGCCGATAGGGCTCCTTGGGTTCATGGGGCTCGTACGGGGTAGGGGGCCTCGCAGGGCTCGTAAGTCTCATAGGGCTCATGGGGCGTGTCAGAAGATAGTTGGTTGTTGCGTTTGACTGGCGAGTTTATTGCTACATTGAACGGCATGGAAGCACAGCAGGCGGAGGTGTGAGAGAGAGGATAAAGAGAGAGAGAGAGGGGAGAAAGGGGAGAGGACGAGGTGGTCATAGGGTTCGTAGGTCCCGTAGGTTTGAGGAACTTTCTCAGCTCATGAGCTCGTAGGGGTGTAAAGGCTCGCAGTGCTCATGACAGAGGTGTCTCGGGGGACTTTGGAGGGCACATGGGGCCCATGAGGGGTCGTAGGGGTGATAGGGTTGAGAAGGGTCGTAGGGCTCATGAGCTAAGGACGATGGGGTCCGTCGGGATAAGAAGGCGTACGAGTTGGTCAGGAGCATGGGGTCGTACGGCGAATTGGACTCGTGAGCGCACGTGTTGCAGAGGGCTCGTAGAGGTCATAGATGATGTTATGGGGCTCTGAGGGCTCGTAGCGCTGACAGGAGTTGTGGGGTTCGCAGAGCTCGAAGGGCTCGTACGGTTGTCGGGCTCATCGGTGTCGTAGGGCTCAGGGGATCATTCGGCTCATGGGCCCGCAACGCTCATGGCCCTCAGAGGGCTTTGGTGAGAGGCGTCTCGGGGGCCTTTTGGAGGGCGCATAGGGATCGTAGGCCCCGAAGGGCACGTAGGACTCCAACAGCTCCTATCGCAATATGAACCCGCCTTGTGGGGCCTTATGGACAGTTTCGCGGTCTTATTGGGCCGTCTCGAGGCCTAGTTGAGGTTCAGTTGCGCCGCTCGTATTGTGTGATGGTGCGAGATCCCCCGCTCAGGGTTTGGGAGCGTCTTGGCGTTCAGATTTTGGCACTTCATTGAAATCATCTACCACGCAGCCTCGCGAACATTCATGAGTGTTCCCTCTCAGGGCCTTCTGGGGGATCCTTTTGGGGCTCTTTAGAGCCGTCTTGCGGCCTTCCTGGCCTGTCCCTGGCTCGTATTGAACCGTCTTGGGGGGATCGGGCCGTCTTGTTGCTTTCTTGGGGCCCTCTTAGGAGCTCTTGGGGTCTCCTGTGGCCTTCTTGGGGCTCTTGGGAGCCTTTTGGGACCCTGCGGTGCCCGTTTTGGGCCGCCTTCGAAGCTTTTGGGCTGCCTTGGGCGCCGTGGAGACCAACGAAGCGAATGTGTTGTACATGTACGTCTTCCTCCGGGAATGTGACGATTTTTGTGGTCTTTGGGGCTTGTTGGGCTGTCGTGAAGCCACCGTGGGCCCTCTTCGGGCGCTCATGGGCCGCTCTGGAGCGGCCTCGGGCCGTTTCGGGGCTCCGCGGGACCCTCCGGGAAGCGACCCTGGGCCCGCTCGGGCGGCGCAGGATGGCCCGGAGGGCTCCCGAAACCGAGAGTTCGAATGTCATGCTGGTGGGAGCGCCCAAGGAGGAATTGTTGACGCTTCGCGTATCCCCACCAGCCCATCCAGAAACGATGCTCAGGGGAGTTGAGGTGATCAGGGAAGTCGGGGAGCATGCAGAATAACAAAGGGCGGGGGAAGCTGTCACAGACCCCGAGAGGGGGAGGATGGAAGAGGAGTCGTCGTCGTCGTCGTCGTCGTCGAGGAGGAGGAGGAGGAGGAGGGGGAAGAGGAGGAGGAGGAGGAGGAGGAGGAGGACGGAGAAGGAGGAAGAATCGGAGGAGGAGGAGGAGGAGGGGAAGGAGCTTCTTGGGGGTCTTTTGAGGGCCTCTTGGAGGGCTTTTTGGGCGCCTTGGGGCATCTTGGGCGCCTCTTGGGACCCTCTTGAGGCGCTCTGGGGAGCCTTCGGGGCGCTTTTGGGGCCATCTTGGAGGGAGTCGATCAAACAAGAGGGGGGGTTTAATTAGCGTCCCCCCTCGGAAGCCCCTAAAATCGCCTCTTGGACCCCTCTTGGAACGCTCTTGGAGTGCTCTTGGGCGCTCTTGGGGCCGTCTTGGGGCTCTTTTGGGGCTCTCTTGGGGCCCTCTTGGGCCATCTTGGAGCCATCTCCAGGCCTCGGATGGCCATCGGAAGCGAAAAGGCGAGAAAGCAAAAATCATTGATTTTCCTTAGGTTTTGGGACGATTTTGGCCTCTTCGGGGCCTCCTTGGGGAGCTGTTTGGCCACTTGGAGTTATCTTGGGGCCGTCTTTGGGCTTCTTGGAACCATCTTAGGAGCCATCGTGAGCGATCTTGCGCTATCTTGAGCCATCTTGGAGCTCATCTTGGGTTCTCTGAGGCGCTCTTGGAGCCGTCTTGGGCCATCTTGGACGCTCTAACTACCCGCGGCCCCCCCCGTCCAGGTCCAGGGGAGGGGGTAGGGGGAGGGGTAAACCCCTCCCCAAGGGGGAAGAGGGAGGGGTGGAAGAGGATCTGTTCTAGACCACCTACGCCCAGAGGGCTGGTGGGATTCACGTACGGGGGGGAGGTCCTCATAACACTGTCCGAGGAGAAAGTATACATGCTATATCCATATATGTGCATGCATACATACATCCATACATACAGACAGACAGACATACACACATACATTCAATCCGACCTACCAACCTACCTACATGCATGCACGCACATGCATACATACATGCATACATCCATCCATACATACATACATGATACAGACATACATACATACAGACATACATACATACACACATACACACATACACATACACATACACATACACATTCAGACATACAGACGTACATACATACATACATACATACAGGCAGACAGACAGACATACACACGTACACGCATACATACATGTATGCATACACACCTACATACATATATCCCTACGTACCTACACACAGGCAGGCAGACACAGACCGACAGGTAGGCAGACCGACAGATACGTACACGCGCACATACACATAAACAAACACACACATACATTCATACATTCATACATACATACACATACATACATGCATACATGCACATGTACATGTATACATTGATACATGCATCCATGCATACACACATGCATACACACATGCATGCACACATGCCTACACACATGCATGCATGCATGTGTACAAACCTGCTGGCATCCATATATACGTGCGCACAATCATACACACATGCATACAGACATGCAGACAGACAGGCCAGCAGACATGCATACCTGCATCCATACGTACACGCACACATACATACATATAAGTGCAACCATCCGCACAACCAGACATACATGCATGCATGCATGCATGCATGCATTCATATATGCATTCATACACACCTGCGTACCTGCATGCATGCATGCACACCTACATATATTCACATGTATGTACGTACGCACGTGCGCACGAACGAACGAACTCACATACACACATACCTACACACATACATACACACATACAGACATGCATGTATGCAAGCGTACATACAATACATACGTACGCACGATGTTACCGATTCGCTTCGCGTCGCCTTTGCAATCCTGCTCACACGACGCCAGCGAGTCGCGCCGCGACTGGTAGTCGCCAGCATCGCGGTGTGTTTCAGCAATGGGGCCCATGGGGCACGCAGGGCTGATAGGACCCATGGGCTCCTCCTTGGTCAGGGGCATGACAGGCTTTCCGCCGCCATTTGGGATCAATAGCTCTTTGGGCGGATGTGGAAGAGGGGTACTTCGGGCAGCGCGGTTCTGGGGATCATGAGGTTCCGTGAGCCCGCAGCCGTATGTGAGTTCAGAGGTTTCTTATTCGGTTTGATGGATTCATTTGGCGTGGAGGCTCGTATGGTCCTTGGCCTCACAGAACCCATTGGCGCTTGGGCCCCATAGAGCGGGTCGGCTCATAGGTTTGTGAGGTTCATGGGACTCGGAAGGGTCATTGTGCGAATTGGGCCCAGGAGGCTCATAGGGTTCAGAGCGTGTCGTCGGGGTCATAAGGTTCATAGGGCCGACGGGGCTTATTGGGATCTTGAGGCTCTTAGGGGTCGCGGGGGCGGTGGGGCCCATTAGGCTGATAGAGCTCATAGGGTTTGTAGGCCTTATGAGGCCCATAAGCGACATAGGGCTCACTGGGCCTGTAGTGTTCGTAGGGCTCGTCGGGCTCATTGGTCTCGTAGGGCTCATGGGGCCCATAGAGAACGTGGGGCTCACAGAGCTCACAGGGCTCACAGGGCGGGAAATCTACTGTTGACCGAGGAGGAGGGGGAGGAGGAGGAGGGATGGGGGAGGAGGAGGAGGAGGAGGAGGAGGAGGAGGAGGAGGCTTTGAAGGCACTGCTAAGATGAAATCTTGATCCCGAGACGCAGACAAGGAACAGGGAGTATACCTCGTCGCCCGTGACCTGCTCACCCGAGACGGCGTGGTGCGTAGGGTGGCTGGGCCCCTGAGCCTTCACCAGCATTACAGGTGTCTCGCCAGGCAACCACAGCAAACCCTGACGACTCAAGACATGTGCAACTGGGTTTGTCCCCAAGGGTGAGTGGGCAGAAGGCCCCATGATTATGTACGGACCGCATGGTCCCACCTCTCAAACAAATGCACACTCCCCCCGCCTGGTCCCCATCTCCAGTACAAAGGGCGCAGAAATCTCACATGCCGCAAGGCAAAATGCCAAAAACGGCCAAGCAGCGGACGCTAAAACATTGAGCCGGTGTCTCGTCTCCTTGCCTGCCGCGATGGGCAGCCCTGACAGCGTGCCCTCGAGGTAAGGAAAAGCCGAGTGCCAGGATACGGCCCCCGGCCCCCCCACGGGAGGGGAACAGGAGGAGGAGGAGGAGGAATGAGGGGGAGGAGGAGAAGAGGAGGAGGAGGAGAGGAGGAGGAGGAGGAGGAGGAGGAAGGGAGGAGGGAGAGGACAAGGGAGTGTGGGACTTTAGCGGGGCTCATCGGGCTCGTAGGGCGCATGGGGCACATGGGGCTCGTAGGTCCCATGGGGCTAAGGAGGCTGGTAGGACCCATTGGGGTTTTGGGGGCCATAGGGCCCATATGGCCAATAGGGCTCGTGGGGCTCATTTGGGCTCGTAGGGCGTAGGGGGCCTCGTAGGGCTCGTAGGCCTCATGAGGGCTCATGGAGCTCGTCAGAGGATAGTTGTTGTTCCGCTTGACTGGCGAGTTTGTTGCCACGAGGAACGGCATGGAAGCACAGCAGGCGGAGGGGAGAGAGAGAGAGAGGGGAGATGGGAGAGGGGAGAGGAAGAGGTGGTCATAGGGTTTGTAGGTCACGTAGGGTTCAGGAACTAATCTAGCTCATGGGCTCGTAGGGATCGAATGGCCCGTGGAGCTCATGGCAGAGGTGTCGCGGGAGTTTCTTGGAGGTCATATGGGGTTCATCGGACTCATAGGGTTTGTAGGGGTGACAGGATTGGGAAGGGTCGTAAGGATCATGAGCTGATAAGGATGATGGGGCTCGTCAGGGTTAGAAGGCGTATGAGGTGTTGAGGAGCATCGGGTCGCACGGCGCACTGGGCTCATGAGCGTACGTGTTGGGCAGATGATGCTGATAAGGGGCTTTGAGGGCTCGTAGCGCTGACAGGCGCTGTGGGGTTCACAGAGCTCGAAGGGCTCGTACGGTTGTCGAGCTCATCGGTGTCGTAGGGCTCAGGGGATCATTGGGCTCATGGGCCCGCAACGCTCATGGCCCTCAGAGGGCTTTGGTGAGAGGCGTCTCGGGGGCGTTTTGGAGGGCGCATAGGGATCGTAGGCCCCATAGGGCACGAAGGGCTCGACCAGCCCACATCGCTCTGAACCCGTCTTGCGGGGCCTCGTGGGCAGGTTCGCAGCATTCTTGGGCCGTCTCGGGTCCTCCTTGAAAGCCAATTGCGCCGCTCGTGCACTGCGTGAGGGCGGGAGATCGCGCGCTCAGGGTTTGGGAGCGTATTGGTGTTTAGACTTTGGCACGAGTGTGAGAACAAAACGCAACCTAGCGAACAATTCATGAATGTGGCCTTTCAGGTCCTTCGTGGGAATCCTTTTGGAACTCTTCAGGGCCGTCTGGCGGCCTTCCTGAGCCGTCCTGGGACCTTCTAGGGCCGCCTTGGAGCTTTCCCGGGGCCTTCTTGGGCCCTTTTGGGGGCCTCCCGTGGCTTTCTTGGGTTTCTCGGACTCTCTGGGGCCCGTTTTGGGCCGTCTTCGGGGCTTTTGGGCCGTCCTCGGGCCGTTCTGTTGGATTTTTGGGCCGCCCTGGGGCTATCTCTGGGATCTCTTGAGCCGCCTTGGACGCCGTGGAGACCAAGGATGCGAATCTGTTGAACATGTACGTTCTCCGGGGGGCCTGGGACGAGTTTTGCGTCTTGGGAGCTTTTTGGTTCGCTTTGAAGCCACCGTGGGCCCTCTTCGGGCGCTCATGGGCCGTCCTAGAGCGGCCTCGGGCTGTCTCGGGGCTCCGCGGGACCGTCCGGGAAGCGATCCTGGGCCCGCTCGGGCGGCGTAGGATGGTCCAGAGGGCTCCCGAAGCCGAAAATGCGAATGTCACGTTGGTGGGAGCGCCCAGATCCGAATGTATGTACAGGGGGGGGGGCGTCCGTACGGGAGAGGGGGGTCCTCGTAACAATGTTCGAGAGGGGGTGTGCGCAGGAGGCATATTGTGAAGCAGGCATCTTGCACCACGCGCCTTGCACCTGGCAGATAACACCACGTCTTTTGGTCCCGTAGATTCGAACATACGCAATTGGGCACCGATGGAGAGGGGAATGGGGGGACACGGAGGGGGGAAGGGCGAAGGATTGAAGCTCCCAGGACGTAGGATTGAGGAGGAGAGATGGGAAGGAGGTGAAAGAGAGAGTAGGGAGGACGGAGCGGTAGGGGGGGCAGGAGAGTAGGGAGTTGGCAGCGGAGGATGGATGGGGAGGATGTGGAGAAGGGGGGGAAGGAGGAGGGGGAGGTAGCAGGGAGGGACCTAGACCCCCGACGCCGTGTTTTTTTCAGAGCGCTGAGGCCCGGAGGTGTAAGCCCCGCGCCCAGAAGCGGCCTTTCATCTCGAGGAAGTGCTTTTTGTTGCCCCGGGCCCGGCAAGGGCACCCAGCGGCCGCAAACGGCCGAGTTGAGCGCAACGCCGCATGCTTGCTCAAGACGCGAGGGGGGCTTTGGGGGCAGGGAGCGTGAGGGATGCTCGGCGGCGAGCGAGGGGGGGAAGTTCGAGGTTCGAGGTTTTCGGGCGCTTTCGGCGGCTCTCGGCGGTTTTCTAGCCTCGGGGTGCTTGCCAGCAGCTGCGCCTCGCCGAGGAAGTCCCGGTGGTGCCCGGATTGTCCCGAACGGCCGCTGGAGACCGGAGTTTTGACCCACAATCCAAATTCAGCGGCGCGCCCATCGACTACACGTAAGAGTGACCCATCGCCGGAGTGACCTTTGGTGCTGGCCCAAAGGGGGTCGGGTGATTTTTCTCGTGGAATGAGCTCGACCTCGCGTCGGCACTCGCATCGCGCGATTACGCTCGCATCTGAGCGCGCCAGGTTTTGGCCAACCCCTTGCAATCGACAGCAATGCATACGCGTCGCACCCTACAGCTTGCATTGGTTACCCGTGGGGGGGGGCCGTCCACCAGGCGGCGCGTTTTCCAGTCCAGGACCAGTCCCGAATTCCAGCCCAAATCCGCAAACGTTTTGCTTGAATATCTTTGGGTATATTTGGATGTCTTTCAATATCTTTGAATATATGTGAATACATGCGCTTGGGATCTTTACTTCGAAACGTTATCCACAGATATTCAAACATATTCCTCGCTCTCGGATGGGGCCGGTTTTGGCCATGACGCCGGGCATGGCCAGACGTCATCGCGATGCAGCCCGGCAGTGCCAGACCTCCCCGCGATGGCCCCCGGCAGCGTCTGCTTTTACAACGCCTTCGAAGTGCCATGCGGGGTGCTCGACTTATAAATCGGCGGACTTCCGCGGTCGCCCGCAGGCACAACAAATCGTTCGGGTGGCGCCCCGCCGATCGTTGATGCGGCGCGGCAACGCCGGCTTGCGCGATTGCGCCGGGCCCCCACGGGCGCCCCTGAAGCCGCGCACCAAAGGTCACTTTAGCCCAGGGTCACTCCTGCGCGTAGTCGAGCCCAGGGGGGGAAGTGAGAAGGAGAAGGCCTTTTCAAAAAGCGGCGGGGCTTCTCGGAAGCCCTCGCGCCTTCTGAGAAGTGCTCCGTGTCGTCTGGGAGAGAATGTCTCAGAAGGCCGCGCGATTTCCGCGACTTTTGATAAGGCCCGCCCCTTCTCACTTCCCCGCCACGCTCGCCGCCGAGATGAGGGGCAGGAGGAGCATCAGCACCAGCAGCTAGCGGGGTGCGTTTGCAGGGAACCCGCCGCCAAGCCCGGAAGGCCCGGCAGCCCCGGCCCGGGCGGTGTGGGCAATTTGCCGCCCGCGGCGCAGGCGGGTTGGTCGTCGCCGCCGCCGTCGACCGTCCGCCGCTCGCCGCCGCCGCTCGCCGTCGCCGCCGCCGCTCGCCGTCGTCGTCGCCGTTCGTCGTCGTCGTCGTCGTCGTCGTCGTGGTCGTCGTCGTCGTCGTCGTCGTCGTCGTCGTCGTCGTCGTCGTCGTCGTCGTCGTCGTCCGTCGCCGCTTGCCGCCGCCGCCATCGCTCTTCGCCACCGCCACCGTCGCAGTCCGTCCTCGTCGCCGCCGTCGCAGTCGTCGTTGTTGTCTTTCTAGCCGTAACCGTGTCAGCTCGAGCCATTCTGTCGTATGCCAGGCGGTTGTGAGGCGTCAGAATCTCGAACCGTTCGCTCATTGATGGTGTTTGCCATCTGGAAATCCTTGTATCGGCTGAGCGGAGGTCTTGCGATCCGATTCCATGGCAGTTGTGGCGATCGATCAATTCCTAACGTCTCGCAGCCGTTTTTTGTTGTCGCTGCCCGTTCGCTGCCCGCGTTCGGCTTCGGCTTTTGGTCCTGTATAATTTAGGTCGCAACTCTCGGCTAGCGGCTGCCGCCTCGCTTGCAATTTTCGGCCGCTCGCCCGCTGTCGTGCCTGGCCTCGGTCCTGGCCGTATTTCAGGCCCTCGTACGATTCTACGACGCCGCGCGGCTCTCCCGCTTGTGGTTGCGAACAAAGAAGTATGCCCACCAGCAAGGACGAGGAGGAGGAGGAGGAGGAGAACGCCTCTTGGAGCCCTCCTGGGGCTCTTTTGGAGGATTTGGGGGTCTTGGGGCTCTTTTGGTGGTTGTTTGTTGGGCAACTTGTGGCACTATTGGGGCTCTTTTGGGTGCCTCGTTTGAGCCCTGGAGGGCCTCTTGGGGCTATCGCGGAGGGCGTCGGTGAAAAACGAGGGGTCCTAATGTTTGGCCCCCCAACCCCGCTCCTCTTCTGGGGCCCTCGAAATCGCCCGTTGGGTCGCCGTTAGGGCGTTTTCGCGGCCACATTGGGGGCCTCAGGGGCTTATCTTGGGTTTTTTGAGCCATCTTGGGGCAACTTCGAGGCGTCAAAAGCGCATCGGAAGCGAGAAGGCGAGAAGGCACGAATGATTGATGTTCCTCCAGTGTATGATAGATTTGGTCATAATTATTAGGGTGTCCTGAAGGGGGGTTCCGAGAGGACTTGGATCCGTTTTGCGGTCTTCGTCAGGACTCTTTGAGACATGTCGAAAGCGATATTGAATCATCTTCGGCTGTCTTGAGCCGCCTTAGAGGCCATCTTGGAGCATCGGCGGCCCTCTTAGCGACATCTTGAACAATCGTGTACGCCCTGACTGATCGCGGCCCGCCCAACAAATCCTCGGGGAGGGGGGGGGAGGGTACCCCTCCCCGAAGGACATTGTTAGACCACGTCGGCCCAAAGGGGTGGTGCCACGTTCTGTGAATGGCTTCTGCGTCAGGAGTCGGCCGCGATCCGCGAGGAACTCAGCAATCCCAGAGTTTGCCCGCTCTTGCCAGACCTGGGTGGTTAAACTTGCAGACGTTTCCCGTACATCGTAGGCTGAATCCGCCGAGCGCGTGCCCTGTTGCCCCCGAGGGGAAACGATGGCGGACCCGGCCGGCGCAATCAGCCTCACCGGCAACGCGGGGGACAGTACATGAGAATTACATGCAATAGTGCGGGGGGATTGTGCTCTTCACGCTGCGGGCGCGGAGTTGCAGCCCGCCTGGATGCAGGAGCCTCCCGATCGCTGCATGGCCACATGGGAGCAGATGCCGCTCGCGGGCCCGATGGAAGTCCAGCCACCGCCTTGCAGAGGAGAGGGCCCCTGCTGGATTCCCTGGGTGATGATTGAGCCTCCACGGGCGAAGCCGTGCCTGGCGCACTTTGGTCTTAAGTCGGGCGTGTCCCCTTACAGGGGGATTTGCGACGAAAAATAAAAATAATCAAAATTAGCCTGGCGAAGAACCCAATCATATGCAGTTGTCAGTACCGCAGCTGCGGGTTTCATCTTCAGTGGAATTCCCCATAGGACCACGGAACGTGTGAGGGGTGTGCCGAGATGGGTGCCACTGGGGCATTCGGTGAAGCTTCCTATCGGGACATGAAACACGCGCGGGGCGTGCCGATATGGGTGGCGGAAGCGCATGTGAGGGCCGCCGCTGGGGCCTCCAGTGGAGCTCCCTATGGGTCCCCGAAACATGATGCTGCTGCGGGGGGGGTGCCGGGATGGGTGGTGGAGACGCATGTAAGCGCCACTGGGGCCTTCGGTGGAACTCCCTATGAGGCCACGAAGCGCGTGAGGGCTGTACTGGGATGTGTGGCGGGGACGCATGTGAGCGCCGCCACTGGGGCCTTCGGTGCAGCTCCCCATGGGGCCACGAGACGTGTGAGGGGTGTGCCGATTTGGGTGCGGGTGGTGACGCATGCGGGCGGTGCCACTGGGGCCTTCGGTGGAGCTCCCTGTGGGGCCACGAAACCTGTTGTTGTGAGGGGCGTGCCGGGATGGGTGGCGGGGACGCATGTGAGCGCGGCCGCTGGGGCCTTCGGTGGGGCTCCATATGGGGCAACGAAACGTGTGAGGGGTGTGCCGAATTGGGTGGGTGTGGGTGACTGGGGCCTCCAGTGGATGATGGGGCCACGAAACCTGTGAGGGATGTGCCGAAATGGGTGTGCGGGACGCATGCGCATGTGAGCGCCGCCACTGGGGCCTTCGGTGGAGTTCCCTATGGCGCAACGAAACGTGTGAGGGGTGTGCCGAATTGGGTGCGGGACGCATGCGGGCGACAGCACTGGAACCTTCGGCGGAGCTCCTTATAGGGGCCACGAAACGTGTGAGGGGTGTGCCGAATTGGGTGTACGGGGCGCATGCGGACGGCAGCACTGGGGCCTTCGGTGGAGCTCCTTATGGGGCCACGAAACGTGTGAGGGGTGTGCCGAATTGGGTGTGCGGGACGCATGCGGGCGGCAGCACTGGGGCCGTCGGAGGAGCTCCATATTCGCCCACGAAACGTGTGAGGGGTGTGCCGAAATGGGTGTGCGGGACGCATGCGGACGGCAGCACTGGGGCCTTCGGTGGAGCTCCCTTGGGGCCACGAAACGTGTGAGGGGTGTGCCGAAATGGGTGTGCGGGACGCATGCGGACGGCAGCACTGGGGCCTTCGGTGGAGCTCCCTGTGGGGCCACGAAACGTGTGAGGGGTGTGCCGAAATGGGTGTGCGGGACGCATGCGGACGGCAGCCATGGGGCCTTCGGTGGAGCTCCCTATGGGGCCACGAAACGTGTGAGGGGTGTGCCGAAATGGGTGTGCGGGACGCATGCGGACGGCAGCACTGGGGCCTTCGGTGGAGCTCCCTGTGGGGCCACGAAACGTGTGAGGGGTGTGCCGAAATGGGTGTGCGACGCATTGGGTGTGCCATGACGCATGCGGCGGCAGCACTGCCTTCGGCGGAGGGGCCACGAAACGCATTGGTGTGCGTTGCGGGCGGCAGCCATGGGACCTTCGGCGGAGCTCCCTATGGGGCCACGAAACGTGTGAGGGTGTGCCGAATTGGGTGTGCGGGACGCATGGGGCCTTCGGTGTGGGCCACGAAACTCGAATTGGGCGTGCGGGACGCATGCGGACGGCAGCCATGGGGCCTTCGGCGGAGCTCCCTATGGGGCCACGAAACGTGTGAGGGGTGTGCCGAATTGGGTGTGCGGGACGCATGCGGGCGGCAGCACTGGGGCCTTCGGCGGAGCTCCCTATGGGGCCACGAAACGTGTGAGGGGTGTGCCGAATTGGGTGTGCGGGACGCATGCGGGCGGCAGCACTGGGGCCTTCGGCGGAGCTCCCTATGCGGCCACGAAACGTGTGAGGGGTGTGCCGAATTGGGTGTGCGTGACGCATGCGGGCGGCAGCACTGGGGCCTTCGGCGGGCCGAATTGGGTGTGCGTGACGCATGCGGGCGGCAGCACTGGGGCCTTCGGCGGAGCTCCCTATGGGGCCACGAAACGTGTGAGGGGTGTGCCGAAATGCAGGGAGGAGGAGGGGGAGGAGGAGAGGAGAGGAGAGGAAAACGCGGGGCGACGTCTCTTCAAAACGAGGACCCAACACCACAGGATGGTTGGGAAATATTCCAAAATGGCAAACAAAATACGTCCCCAGACTATTTTTGGACTATTTGTTGATTGTTTGTGAGGTATGTTTGATTTTTCGTCGAAAAGCCCCCTGTAGGGGGACAGGCCCGACTTAGCTTTGATCTCGCATGTGCCCGAAGCCCAGCCCTGGAGGCCCCAGGGCCGGGCCGCAGGCCACCATGGGCTCCCGAGGCCGCCCCCGAGGCTCACCTGAAGGCTGCCCCAGGACCCCCAAGATCGTTGGGTTGTCGGGATCCTTGCGCGGGAAAGATCCATATCCATACAGGCCTCGGAACAAATTAGCGAACATTCATGCCACATTCATCTGTCAACACTCATGCCACATTCATCCGTCAACGCTTCCCCATCCCCCCAATGTTCAAAGTTGGCGGTGGGTCTGATGAGATGCACTTCGGCCGCAGTGTCCCCCGCTCGTGCCAACATTGAGTTTTGGGGGAGGGGGAGTGTTCAATAATTGTTTCCCTCTACCGTATCCCGTGCGTCTTGCACTTTCTTGGAAGGGGCGCCACAAGGCCGAGGCGCACTGGATATGGATGAAGATCGAGCCTCAGGGGGTAAGTTTATCCGTATCCAGTGCGCCTCGGGTTTCTGTGAGAGAGAGCCCGGAACTCCATACTGCAGTGGATATGGACAGAAGTATTGCCCGCATTTTGTTGAAGGACTTCAACGTTCTCGCTCTTGTTTGTCTTCCGACGGCTCAGGACGGCCCAAGGGGTCCCCGAGATGCCCCTGGAGAGAGACTCAAAGAGGAGGGCTCCGGGAGCCCACCCCCTCCTCAAGACTGGCCCAGGGTTAAGTCGGGCCTGTCCCTCTACAGAAGGAATATTCGAAAATAATCCAAACATAGTCTGGGGGCGATTTTCTCATTATTCCCAACCATCCTGTGGTGTAGGGTCCTCGTTTTGAAGAGACAGCGCCCCGCGTCCCACCTCCTCTCCTCCTCCTCCCCCTCCTCCCTCCTCCCCATCATCTCATCATCATCATCATCATCATCATCATCATCATCATCATCATCATCATCATCATCATCATCATCATCGTCATCGGTCATCGGTCATCAGTCATCGTCATCGTCAATCATCGTCATCATCATCATCATCATCATCATCATCATCATCATCATCATCATCATCATCATCATCATGATCATCATCATCATCATCATCATCATCATCATCATCATCATCATCATCATCATCGTCACCCACTTCGGCACACCCCTCACACGTTTCGTGGCCCCATAGGGAGCTCCACCGAAGGCCCGAGGGCTGCCGCCCGCATGCGTCCCCTACACCCATTTCGGCACACCCCTCACACGTTTCGTGGCCCCATAGGGAGCTCCACCGAAGGCCCCATGGCTGCCGTCCGCATGCGTCCCGCACACCCATTTCGGCACACCCCTCACACGTTTCGTGGCCCCACAGGGAGCTCCACCGAAGGCCCCAGTGCTGCCGTCCGCATGCGTCCCGCACACCCATTTCGGCACACCCCTCACACGTTTCGTGGCCCCATAGGGAGCTCCACCGAAGGCCCCATGGCTGCCGTCCGCATGCGTCCCGCACACCCATTTCGGCACACCCCTCACACGTTTCGTGGCCCCACAGGGAGCTCCACCGAAGGACCAAGGCAGCCGTCCGCATGCTCCCGCACAACCATTCGGCCTCACACGTTTCTAGGGAGCTCCACCGAAGGCCCATGGTCCTCCGCAGCCCACCCATTTCGGCACACCCTTCCCCACATGCTGCCGTCCCATGCGTCGCACGTCCATTTCGGCACACCCCTCACACGTTTCGTGCCCATAGGGAGCTCCACCGAAGGCCCCATGGCTGCCGTCCGCATGCGTCCCGCACACCCATTTCGGCACACCCCTCACACGTTTCGTGGCCCCACAGGGAGCTCCACCGAAGGCCCCAGTGCTGCCGTCCGCATGCGTCCCGCACACCCATTTCGGCACACCCCTCACACGTTTCGTGGCCCCATAGGGAGCTCCACCGAAGGCCCCATGGCTGCCGTCCGCATGCGTCCCGCACACCCATTTCGGCACACCCCTCACACGTTTCGTGGCCCCACGGGAGCTCCACCGAAGGCCCCAGTGCTGCCGTCCGCATGCGTCCCGCACACCCATTTCGGCACACCCCTCTCCACCGAACGTGGCCCCATAGGAGCTCCAACCGAAGCCCCATGGCTGGCCTTCCGCATAGCGTCCCGCACACCCATTTCGGCACACCCCTCACACGTTTCGTGGCCCCACAGGGAGCTCCACCGAAGGCCCCAGTGCTGCCGTCCGCATGCGTCCCGCACACCATTTCGGCACACCCCTCACACGTTTCGTGGCCCCATAGGGAGCCCCACCGAAGGCCCCATGGCTGCCGTCCGCATGCGTCCCGCACACCCATTTCGGCACACCCCTCACACGTTTCGTGGCCCCCCAGGGAGCTCCACCGAAGGCCCCAGGCTGCCGTCCGCATGCGTCCCGCACACCCATTTCGGCACACCCCTCACACGTTTCGTGGCCCCCAGGGAGCTCCACCGAAGGCCCCATGCTGCGTCCGCAGCGTCCCGCAACCCATTTCGCCCACACCCCTCACACGTTTCGTCCCACAAGGGAGCTCCACCGAACCCCAGTGCCTGCATGCGTCCCGCACACCCATTTCGGCACACCCCTCACACGTTTCGTGGCCCCATAGGGAGCTCCACCGAAGGCCCCATGGCTGCCGTCCGCATGCGTCCCGCACACCCATTTCGGCACACCCCTCACACGTTTCGTGGCCCCACAGGGAGCTCCACCGAAGGCCCCAGTGGCTGCCGTCCGCATGCGTCCCGCACACCCAATTTCGGCACACCCCTCACACGTTTCGTGGCCCCATAGGGAGCTCCACCGAAGGCCCCATGGCTGCCGTCCGCATGCGTCCCGCACACCCATTTCGGCACACCCCTCACACGTTTCGTGGCCCCACAGGGAGCTCCACCGAAGGCCCCAGTGCTGCCGTCCGCATGCGTCCCGCACACCAGGTGTGTGGCGTGCCGACATGGGCGTCGCGGCGCGCGGGCGCTGCCGTCGGGGTTCCCAGGGAAGCCCCCTGCAGAGGCGACGCTCAGAGTCACGAGTACCGAGAGTCACGCAGACCCAAACTGTTCACAGTCGTATACATACATTTACACTGGGCGTATCCATGCACGCATTCATGCGAATAGAATCAATCGCGCGCAGATTCATTCATAATCAGACTCGCTCGCGATCCGACTCGCACGCGCTCAAGCTTTCATATTCGGACCTATCGTCTTCGTTCGTGTTGTGTACACTGCCACGCATTTCGGCACACCCCTCATACGGCTCGTGGCCCCATAGGGAGCGCCACCGAAGAAGATATTCACAATTGCGGTACTCTCAACTGCATATGGTTGGGTCCTTCGCCAGGCTAATGTTTGTCCACTGTGGTGCATTTTCGGAGTATCTTTAATTTCCTCGCCCAAAATCCACCTGTATGACCCGACCTGACCCCAGGGCCCGACCTGACCCCAGGGCCCGACCTGACCCCAGGGCCCCCAGGATTCGTCGGCGAGCCCAGGGGGGGTGTGAGGGGGGGCAGGCCTGCTCATCAGACGGCGGCGGGGCTTCTCGGGAGCCCTCGCGCCCTCTGTGGAGCTTGGGCCTCCCGGGAGGCGCCTTCGGGCTTTCGCTCTCTCTCTCTCTCTCTCTCTCTCTCTCTCTCTCCCGGTGCCCTCCGAGGTGTCTCGAGAGGACCCCAAGATGGCCCAGGGCGGGGAGGCGAAGAGTAGGAGGGGGAGGAGGAGGGAGGAGAGCGGTACGAGAGCAGTACAGAGAGACCTGAGCAACTTTAGCCGCTCTCGGGTCGCGTTTGGGGGTGTGCGTTATTGTGACTGCATCGTTGCCGAGGAACGAAGACGGCTCAGGATTGCCTCTGGACGGCCCAAGATGCTCCTTGCGGCGTTCCAGGAGGGGCCCCAGAGGACCCCGAAGGGGGGCCAGGAGGCACGATTCTCTGATTGCCGGGAGTTCCGTTGAAGAGAAAGAGGATCTTAGGGGTCCTGTTTTGCCGCTGCCCGATGGCCCCGGAGGGGCCAGGAGGTGCCCAAGATGCCCCCAAGGGCGGCTCAAGAGGAGGGCTCCGGGAGCCCTCGCGCTCAGGACTGCCCCAGGATCCCCACGACTCCGCGGCGAGCCCAGCGTGGCAGTGAGAGGGGGCAGGCCTCGTCAGAGGGCGGCGGGGCTCGTCAGGAGCCCTCGTGCCCTCAGGGGAACCCTTCGTGGCCTCGGAGAAGAGTGCCTGCCCTTTCCCGCTTCCATCCTGGGATCGCCGCTGACGGATGGCCCGAAGAGGGCCCCAAAGAGGCTGCCAATGCTTCCCCAGGTGGCCCGAGATGCCGCAGAAGGGCACCCCGAGGCCCATAGGATGTCACCAGAGGCCCCCATGACTTCCCAATGTCCTTCCCGCCCTCAAGGGAGCTCCCATCCCAGACGACCCTCTGGGGTCTTGGGGCGTTCTTGGGGTCGGACACAACAGCAGTGGGGAGAGGAAATAAGTGTTTGCTAGCTGTGCACCCCTCGACCTAACCCGAGCCCATTCGCGCCTTCGACGACGAACGCGTTGGCTTGCTGCCTTGCCCAGCTTAATGCTAGACTTCAGGACAGGTAGATCTCGAAAGCGTGCGAAGCGCGCGCGATGGGTCTGGGGACTGTTGTAGGGAACGTGTGATCTATTTCGTGCTGTTTCTGGCATCTTTACTGGATGGAGAAATTACACTTTCGGATAAGGACGTCGCACAAGAAATTGAAACGCTGTTCGCGTGTAACTCGACTATTGGCCTTTTTCAACACAATTTTGTGTTGCGTGACTGGGAGTATGTCGTGGTCAAGACTATGATTTTCAACAACGTGTCGGACGAAACCCGTGTGATGCGCGCCCGTGGACAAAGTTTGTGTCGAATGAGGTAGAACAGTCCATTGTCGCAGGAGACCTTGGGGTGCTGCGAGTGCTAATTGCATGTCCGAGTGATGCAATGATCTGGACCAGCGGCTTTGATGGTACTTACCGGATTCGTTTCCTAGTTTGGTAAGCCACGTTCGTGTAGGGCTTTTACGGTGCTCATTGGTGGTTACAGTCCCATGGTGCTACAGGCGGCATTTTCACACCAATTGCGAACGCAATAGGGTTTCGACGTGCAACCCCCTGGCCAGAGCGCACACACAGTAGTTCTTGTCGTGCCGGCCAGTAGGAGCTGCGCTGCCAGGCGGGCACGGACTCACCAAGGCAGGGCTCAGAGAGTCGTCGCCGTCGTCGCCCCGCCAACGCCGCCCCCGTCGCCGTCGTCTCCGCCGTCGTCATCGTTCGCCGCCGCCGTCACCGCCGCCGTCACCACCGCCCTCGTCGTCGTCGTCGTCGCCGTCGCCGTCGCCGTCGCCGTCGCCGTCGCCGTCGCCGTCTCCGTCGCCGTCGCCGTCGCCGTCGCCGTCGCCGTCGCCGTCGCCGTCGCCGTCGCCGTCGCCGTCGCCGTCGTCGTCGCCGTCGCCGTCGCCGTCGCCGTCGCCGTCTTTGTCGTCGTCGTCGTCGTCGTCGTCTTCTCGTCTTCGCGGACTGACACCTTGGAGAGGCCGCGGCTGCCGCCACGCCCGGGGAGGTCGCCGCCGCTCTGAACGCCTCGCACAGCTCCTCGCGCTCCAGCGGCAGCGCCTTCCTGCAGACGGGCGCCTCGCTGCACCTGGGCGCCTCGCTGCCGCCCCTGCTGCAGGTTCGGCAGCAACTCATGGGAGCCTTCGTGTGCCCTCGGAGACTCCGCTCTCACGGGACCTTCGCGTGCGCTGCCGCAGCGCTTGGCAGTCGAGGACAGCGCGCTGATTTCAGCGACGGTTCGCGTCGGTGAGCGTCGGTTCGCAAGAGCCAGCAGGATGACGCGGGAGGCCCCCACGAGTTGCTGCAGAGTTGCAGGCCGCGGCCGCCGCTCCTGGGGAGGCCTCCGCCGCCCTGAACGCCTCGCACAGCTCCTCGCGCTCCAGCGGCGGCAGCGTCTTCCTGCAGACGGGCGACTGGGACCTGACCGCCGCGGTCGCCGCACAGGCGCAGGCCGCCGCGCAGGCGCAGGCCGCGGCTGCGGACGCCGCCCTGGCCGCGCAGCGCGCCCAGGTGCTGCAGGAGCAGCACCTGCCGCAGCACCACCTGCAGCTGCAGCAGCAGCTGCCGGGGCACCCGCCGCCGGCCGGCGCCGCCGCGCACGCGACCGTGGAGGCCGGCGCCTGGGTGTTGCCGCTGTCCCCCGTGAAGGCAGGGCTCACTTCGAACTCCTCCGACTCGGTTCGATTCGATGTCGATCGGTTTCGATTCCGATTCGATTCGAGTCCAGAATTCTGATTCGAGCCGACATCGGGTGTTGCCGCTGGCCCCCGTGAAGGCGCACCCGCATCGGCGGCGAGATCCGAATCCTGCTTTGGCCGATCAACGATTCAGGCAGATCGAAGATTCGGAATTTGTCGAACACGTTGTGAAGTCCGAGTCCTACCCCCGCCGCCCATCGATTCGGGAGAATCGATGGTTTCAGGCAGTGGTGAAGCGTCCTGACCTGCCTACAGGCCTGCCGAATAGGATTCTGCCTACCTTGTGCGGCTTGCGCGACATTGTTTTGGGTAACGCCATCTTGTGTAACGCCATCCAGTTTTTTCGGGTGTTGCTAGAAGTGCCCCACCCCCCAGGATTTCCAAGGAGGCCCCCACGGCCTCCAGAGCACCTCACGAGGTCCAGATGGGTCCCAGGGGCTCCTAAATCGAACGAAAAGCTGGGGCCACCCTGGGCCAGGGGCACCTTCTAGCAACCCCCGAATTGTATGGTTCAAGAACAGTGCCTTGGTTGTTCGAATGTTCAATCTATTCGCTCATTCAGCCGGCCCATATTGCCCTGCCGCTTGGGGGCCGTGTTGGGGCCTCTTGGGGGCCTCTGGTAGGCAGTTTTGAGTCCTCTTGGGGGCATTGTTGGGGCCTCTTGGGGGCCTCTTGAGGCTTCTTGGGGTGCCTCTTGGGGGCCCCTTGGGGCCTCTTGGGGGCCTCTTGGGGCCTCCTGGGGGCATCTTGGGGCTGAAGGCTGGACTTTTCGGTTCTTGGTCCCCGTCTTGGGTATCTCCTAGGGCCCTTGGTTGTTCGAATGTTCTCCCGTTCTAAGGGCATGTCGTGGCAGGGCCGTAGGGTTGCCCCAGGACGGTCGGCCTCTGCTCCAATGGCTGGTGCGGGTACAGTGGAGGCCCCTACCAAGAAACACCCTGCTTGCCTCCAGGGTGCCTCCTCCTCCTCCTCCTCTTCCTCCTCCTCCTCCTCTATCTCCTCCTCCTCCTCCTCCTCCTCCTCCTCCTCCTCTTCCTCCTCCTCCTCCTCCTCCTCCTCCTCCTCTTCCTCCTCCTCCTCCTCCTCCTCCTCCTCCTCCTCTGCCTCCTCTTCCGCCTCCTCCTGCGGGAGGGGTTGCCGCGCCCCGTGCGTGGCTCAAGGCCCCCCCAAAAAGGCCGCCGCGCGCTCCCGCAGGTTATGAGCCCGGCGCGATGGCCTTAGATCTGCTTTCGGGATCTAGGTGCGATGGCAATCGATCCTAGGGACATTCCGATTCCAGACTTCGACGACCCAGATCTCGATGACGATTTTCGTCCGGCCGATCGTGATCGTGTCGTTCCCGTTTCATACTTGTTTCATACACCTTTGACACAGACTACTTTCACTGTGACGGACAGTCGCGACGCTGCGCCACGTCCGACTGGAAGCACAGTTCGCGGTGGGTGCCCGGCCACACCACCACCACGACAACAACCTAAACACACTCTGCGTGCCGACGCGGACAGTCGCGATGCTGCGCCACGTCCGACTGGAAGCGTTGAGCACCGGCCACGACAGGGACAGCACTCAGGAACAACACCACGCCCACAGGACACCACGCAAGCTGCCCGCTCCGGCGGCGACGGTGGCAAGCACCCGTTGCCCGCCTTGCCGGGCGGCGCAGAAGGCCGCGCGTTGCCGAGCGTTTCCGCTTGGCGCGCTTGGACCCAGACAAAGCTGGCTGGGTGGTGTGGGCTGCAGTCGCAGGGGTTCGCGGAGGCCGTCCTTGCGTCCCTCGGCGGCCCTACTTCGGACGTTTCCTGTGTGCACAACGAGCCCCGGTTCGCCAAGGCCAACAGAAACCTTGCGTTTGAATTGTGCGCGCACGCCAGCGACGACACAAGCCTCTACTGGACAGGTGTTGCTCGCACGGACGGGGTGCCCATGCTAGCCTCACCCCGCGACGCCATAATGGCTTCGGCCACGGCGCGCACTGCAACCTTGCACGACAAGTTTGCGTCACCAGTGCCGGTCTCAGACCACAGCAAACTCCAACACGCTCTGAAAGTGTGGCAGGCGGAGCTCTCCGAGCTTCGCGCCGACGACTCTGAGCCGTCAAAGCACACGGTGTTTCGGTCTCTGCGACAGCTGTTGGGCAAGTTAGACGTCCTGCGAGTCCCCCTTGAGATCGTGGAGATGTCCTCCCCGGACAACCCGGACGCCATCTTCAAAATGGCGGAGGCCAAAGCAGGGCACTGGGCTGGAGAGGCGACCTCGTCGCAACAGGTGAGGGTACCGGCGAACGCAGTGCGCGCCGACAGAAACGACAAAGGGAAGGACAAAAACAAAGACAAACGCAAGAACAACAACGGCAAGGGCAAGGGCCAGCAAACTTGGATCCCATGTTCTTTCTATCTCAGCGGGTACTGCCGCTGGGGCAACACCTGCAAGTTCCACCACTCTGGCAACGACGCGAGCAAGTCCTTACCAAAGGATGCGTGCCGCACTTGCCACCAGCCCGGACACTGGGGCAACGAATGCCCGAACAGAGGACTCCCTGGGGTGGGGCCCGGGGCGGGAAAAGGACAACCCGGGGTGGGGCCCGGGCCAAAAGGGGACGCCCAAACCAACTGGAAAGGCTTCGGAAAAGGATGGGGCAACGACGCGCCCACGTCCGCGCCTCCTGGTCTTGAGACCGAGGAGAGCCGGAAGCGCAGCCGGATCGGAGCCGGCGCGCTGTCCGGCGAAGCAGCTGGATCGGAACCGGCGCCAACAACACAACAGTCCGCGGCAAACATGGCAGCTTTCACCCAGATGGCACAGCAGCTGATGAACGAGCAGAAAACCAACTACAAAGCACTGAAGGATATTCTGGAGCGCGTTTCCGGGAACATGCTCCGAATCTCCACTCCCAACCTCACCCTCGGGGTCAACAGCGTCACTGCGGATTCGCCCCTGGCGATGGCGGCGGATTCGGGTGCCGAAAGACGCGCGCTGGCAGGCAAGGATTTCTGGCAAGCCAGGAGCACCCGCCCTCTCGACGCGCCCCTCATTCTCGAGACGGCGAACGGCGAGACCGTCGTCACGCACCAGTGCGACGTCGTGTGCGGAGGCGTTCTCCTTCAAGGCGTCCTGATGTGCAAGACCGCAACATCGTCCCTTCTAGCAATCGTCCTCCTGACAGACGACAAATGGCAGTACCGCCAGGCTCGAGCCGGCGCTGTCTTGACGGACCCCGCCGGGACACTTTTCTTTCTACACAGGTCTGGCAACTTGTTCATCGTCGTGGCTACTAGTACTACACCTACCCCTTCACCATGACCATCTTCGTCACCATCATCATGGGGAAGGAGAGAGGGAGGAGGAAGAGGAGAGACGGGAGTAGATCGCAACGAGGGTTTTGCTGGGTCGGCGTTTCGCAACCAGGGTTCTGCGGAGGAGGATGACAGTCGCGCCGCTGCGCCGCGGCCGACTGGATTCCGGGAGCCCGGCGGCGTGGCGGACAGTCGTGCTGCTGAGCCACGGCCGACTGGAAGCCCGTCGCCGGCCGCGACTTCGCCAGAGGGTCGCGGCGGGTCGTGGGCACCAAGCACGTTCGAAATGCATGCTGCCAGCGTGCGGGAGGAGCCCGTCCTGGTGGTGAACTCCACGGAGGCGTTCCAGCAGTACTCTGAACGTGGTGACCCTTCGAAAATGATGTTGTACCTCCCAGAGCGTAAAAGCCCGCCGAGCGAGATGGACCATGCGTTCCTTATCCATGTTAAGAAGGGCCACGCGGAGCACGACCCGAATTGAGACGTCTGCGTGCAGGCGAGGCTTCGTGCTCGCCCGGCCCGGCGGGTGCACCAGGAGTCTCATGGAGGAGAGGTTTCTTCAGACCTCTCCGGCCCCCTGCCCATCAGCCTAAACGGTAACAAGTGCGCCCTCGTAGCTGTAATCCGGCTTTCCAGGCATGGCTTTGCAAACCCGTTGCCAAACAAAGAGTTTCAAACAGTGCGAGACGCGATGATCGATTGCAAGCTCGATCAGCGACGGTTGTGGCGATTCCATTCGTACGGCGGCGGAGAGTTTAAGGGGGAAGTGGACAGGTGGCTCCGGGAATGCGGTCTCGTTCACACCGACGCTGGCGGATATAGGTCACAGGCCAACGGGATTGCCGAACGACGCATCCAAGAGTTGTTCGAGATCGTTCGGGCGCTCCTTCTGCAATCGGCCGCACCCAAAGAACTCTGGGACGAAGCACTCGTGCACGCAAACGCCTTGTTCAACAACACCCCCAGAACCGTACCAAGACACGACGGTAAGGTAGTTCCTCAAGTACTCGAAACTAGTAGTAGTGAGGGCGTAAGCAAATGGCCACCCTGGGGGTGCAAATGTTTTTACCTGATCCCCAAACCGGTGCGGACGGACAAACTAGACGGTGTTGCTCGACTAGGCGTGTTCGTCGGTTTCGACTCGAAAACGGTCAATGGGGTGAGGGTTGCGCCGATTATGTGTTGTGGGGGCGAGTGGGTTGTCGAAAAACCGATCGCCTCGACCACTGTCCGCACTGTCGACGCCGAGTTCCCCCTGAAGACTCGCGGTGGTAAGCTCGACCCCCTCGACGGCGTCTTCGACTTCCCGGACTCGGATACACCTCGCTCCTGGAAGGACTCCGCGGCTGCGGAGACCGGCGCGGCGGCGCCGGCGGCGGGTCCACAGGCGGCGGCAGGGGACAGTCGAGGTGTTGCGCCACGCCCGACTGGAACCGCCGCCCCTGACGGCCCCGCAGCACAGGCCACAGCACAACCACGACGTCCCAACAACCGTTTCGCCACGGTTGAGGAGCAGCGCGCCTACTGGCGCGAGCGTAAACGAGAGCAGGTTCGTAAACGCGTCCGGTCCAACCTCCTGGCCACGTCCGTAGAGAGCCATGGCGGCGATGAGTCCGATTGGGACAGCGTCAGTGCGTGTAGCACTCCTTCGTCTTTCGCGTCCAATGCGTCCGACAGCGATGACGTCCAGCCGGATTTGTCTCGAGATGGGGTGGCTGTGTTGGCGACTGCGGCTCGCTCGCTCCAGCCATTGCGTTCCGTAGGCGCCGCTGCCGTTACGACGGGGCCTGGCGATGATGTTTCCCGCGTTTTCGCGAGTGTCATTACTGCCCAGGGCCCCGTCGCCGAGACGTTGTACGTCTTAGGCCGTCAGGCGGCGCATGTCACGCAGCTGATGGACGCGAAACTGTATCTCCAACGCCCAGATGGCCGCGGAGCTCAGGCGGCGGCCAAGGAGTTCGATCGTATGGCCGAGCACCCCGTGTGGCTTGCGCCACAAGAGCTGTCGTCGATTCCGGAGGGCGCCCGAGTTGTCAAAGGGAAACTCATGATCTCTGAGAAAAATTGGGAGCAACCAGAAGCACCTCACGAGTGCAAGGCCCGTTTCGTAGCCATGGGTAACGTCTTGTTCGACAAGCGTATGAAGGTAGTACGTTCGCCCTCCGAGTCGTTATGGGCGCCCGTAGCTAGCCTCACCGGCGCCCGTTCCGTCCAGGCACGCTCTCTCGCGATGGGTCACGAGACGGAGACAATCGATTTTTTTAGTGCGTATCTTCAGGTACATCTAGGAGGAGAGGAGGAGTATTACATCATCATCCCCGCTGAAGTCATCGACATTCTGCCGCCACACGTCCAACAGAAGTTCCGCTCGTTGAAGATGCCTGTGTGTAGATTGGCCCGTGCGCTGTATGGTTTTCAGCGTTCTGGTTCGGATTTCATAACCGCTTTCACCCGGTGGCTCCTTTGGAACAGGTGTCAGTTCATGGAAGAGGAGCCGGCTGTCTTCTATTTGTGGCACGGGGACTCCGACCGTGAAGCCATGCAGCACGCTGCAAAACTGAAGGTGTGGGTTGATGCCGAACACGCTGCCGGCAGGAACCCTTTCTCTTCCGGTTCACAGTCCAGCCACACGTCGTGGCGTGACGTCTCCCTGTCCTTGGCCTCGTCGCAACACCGTGTACGAAGGAGTTCCAAACAGTGCAGCACAATGGCAACTTACGTCGACGATTGCGAACTGGACGCTGGCAAACGCCACCGAACCCACATCTGGGATGTCATCAGAGTAGGCTTCAGCAGCAAGGCCCCAGAGGTTGTCCGCAAGTTCCTTGGCTGCTCGTGCAGCGTCCCTCGCCAGATGACTCTTGCAGATGGTCGGACAGGAGTCGCCGTCGTCTTGTCCCAGTCGGAGTACTGCCAGAGGATCGTCCGAGACTACGAGGCGGTTGTCGGCTACAGCGTAAGACCCGTCACAACACCAACGCAACAAACGACCCCTCTTCGACCAGAGGATCTGGCGCCAGCAGAGGCTGGAACCGGTCGCCGTAGAATTATCGGTGAGGCCTTTTACGCAGCTCGTTGGACGAGGCCGGACTTCTCGTTTGCAGTTGGCCGTCTCGCTCGGTATGTCGACAAATGGTGCCCTTGGGCAGAGGCAGAGCTTGGCCACTTCGTCGGTTACGTCCTCTTCAGCTCGGAGCTTGGCTTCGTGATGCTAAATTCTGGGGATTCTTGGGACGACTTGGAGCTCCATGCCTGGAGCGACGCAGATTTTTCTGCGCCCAAGAGCACCGCGGGCTTCTACCTGGAGCTGACCGGCCCGAAGGGTTCCCAGTACCCGCTGTCCTGGGGAGCTGCCAGACAGGATGTTACGACCACTAGCTCTGGAGAGTCGGAGGCTCTCGCCTGGAGCAAAACGGCGAAACAAAGTATAAGGGTAGCCGCCATGATCGAGTACACCCGTGCTGCTCCGGTTGTCGTCCGGGGCCGCCTCGACAACCAAACCGTGCAGCTCGCAATCCAGAAGGGGTATAGCCCAAAACTCGGGCACCTCAAAAAGCACGCGGAGGTGAGTTTGCTCTTCCTTAACCAGTGCGGGGTACTGCCAGAACACACGCCAGGGACCGAAAACATCGGCGATGCATTCACGAAAGCACTAGGACACAACAAGTTGATGTACCTCGTCGGTAGGTTGTTCGGTACTCCTGTTACCCAGTTTCCCAATGGTTCGGTTAAGGTTGGGATGCTAAGGTTGGCTACACCGGGTGCCTCTTCATCATCATTGTCAGCAGCATCTGGAGAGCACGTGGAGATGTTCCCGGGGCAGAGGATGGTGGAGCGCACCGCCAGGGCCGTAATGTTGGACAACGCACAGTACTTGGGGCAGCTCGCTGGGAAGTGCGACGCGAACCAGCCACTCCAGGCCGAGCGGCGCGAAGAGCTGTTGGATCTGCAGGGCCAGCAGCTCTGGAAAGCTGACCGCCTTCAGGAGCGCATCCGGGCAGACGCGGCGGGCGCGGCCGCCAGGAGGGATGGTGACAGTCGCGCTGCTGCGCCACGGCCGACTGGATCCGCCCGGTGGCGCGCCGACGTGGCCGCGAAGGTGCCGAAGTGGGTCGCAAGCCACAAGGGGCATGAGCGGAATCGTGCCAGGGCAGACCCTCGCCCGGAGCTCGTCCCGGACGCGCCGCAGGACACCGGCCCCGAGCAGCAGGCGCGGGTCGTGCAGGTCGTGATCGACAAGCACCCGCGCGACGACATGTTCACGGCGCTGGTGAACAACCCGCTATCCGGGGCAGAGGAGACGCAGTTCGGCATCCAGCGCGAGGCCCGTTTCTGCCATTTGTGGGCGGAGATCGGTCGCAGGGTCCCGGGTGCAATCGCACTGGTGTCGGAGAAGAACGTTCCGCTGCGGACCCTCCGCGGCGACTACCTGGCGAAAGACATCCCAGACCTGGACAACGACCTCTTGGAGATGAACCTCTCCGCCCCCGAGACCTGGGAGCTGCCTTACTTGCGGGGCCCCCGCAACCTCACCCGCAAGCCTCCCAACGAGGCACAGAAGGCCCGGATGCGGAGCAACCGGACATCGAACAAGCGGGTGCTGAAGGGCGCGCTCAAGCACGCCACGCCGAAGAGCAAGGCGGCCCCCAAGAGGTTTCCTGGTGCAACCTCCAAGGCTGCCGGCGCTCCTCCGGCGACCTGGTCTACTGAGCTGGGAACTTCTGAGTGAACGTATCTAGGCAAGGATGTGAAAATCCACGGAGAGGGTAGACAATATTTGGCGCAAGTTAGTTCTGTAGTCTGTAGCTGGCCCCTTTTGTAATCTACCGCGCTGTACTGACATCATTTGCAAATCTAATCTTTTTAGCCCGGTGCATTTTTTCTCTGCGGGTGCACATCAGATTCCTTCTCTCGTCGTCCTCCCCCTCTATCTGTTGTGCCACCCGGCCCAGAGAAGACTTTCAGAACCGAGCCCTCTTGCGCGGTCGCCACAGGCCCGCGGCGCGGCAAGGCGGCGTGCGGGAGGGGTTGCCGCGCCCCGTGCGTGGCTCAAGGCCCCCCCAAAAGGGCCGCCGCGCGCTCCCGCACCTCCTCCTCCTCCTCCTCCTCCTCCTCCCCCTCCTCCTCTCTCCTCCTCCTCCCTCCTCCTCCTCCTCCTCCTCCTCCTCCTCCTCCTCCTCGTCCTCCTCCTCCTCCCCTCCTCCTCCTCTCCTCCCTCTCCTCCTTCCTCCTCCTCCTCCTCTCCTCCTCCTCCTCCCTCCTCCCTCCCCCTCCGCCTCCTCCTCCTCCACCTCCTCCTCCTGTTCCTCCTGCCATTGCTTCTCCTCCTCTTCCTCCTCCTCCTCCTCCTCCTCCTCCTCGCTTGCCTCCAGGGTACCCTCGATTTCGTTGGTTTCGATGGTCTTGCCATGGAGAGCGTGGCGCTCCCACATCCAAAACCAATCGACGTCCTGGGTTTCCAACGTTGGGCTTTTCGTGGAAGATTTCTTGCGGTCGAGCTCCTACTGTAGAATTCGGAGGTCGCCCCCCTTCCCCCCAGGCGCCGGCGGCGGCAGCGGCCGCTGCGGCGCCCGTCTCCGTGGGCGGGCCGGCCTACTGGGCGGCGTGCTTACCTGGGCCGGCGGCGACGGCCCCCTGGGCCGCGTCCGCCGCGGGCCACGCGCAGCCGCCCCCCGCCAGCGCGGTGCCGCTGCCAGAGGACGAGGTCAACCAAGAACCAATCGACACCACCCCGCCTACTCAGAGGAGGAAAAGGTGCCCATATCTCTACCCCTCCGCCAGTTTCTCCTTCTTCTGGCCTCCTGGGAGGCCCACGTCGCCATCGCCCTCTGGATTCGCTTCGAAATCCTGGTCAGAACGCACCACAAACAGAGGTCCGGGGAGTAGCGATATGGGTACCTGTCGGTCTCCGCATCTACGACCCGCTGGGTCGCAGATGGGTCGTGGGCGGGGTGGTGCCATAGGCAGGTCGTAGAGGTCGTAGGTGGGCAAGTGCCTGCGCGTTCAACATCGTTGGGTCGTGGGTGGGGTGGTGTCGGTTGGCTTCTGGTCCACGAGGAGTCCGACTCCGAGAGCGAGGGAGCCTCCGGCGCCGACGGCGCCCCGCCGCGCAGGCCCACCCGCCGCGCGGGCAAGCGCGCGCGCCGGCGGCGGGGACACGCGATGAGGCGCGCCGAGGCGGAGGCCGAGCTGCGCGGCGCCGCGGGCGCCGCCGGCGCTGCCGGCCCCCAGCACGCGCCGGGCGCGCCCCGCGGCCGCCGACGCGGCCGACGAGCGCCGGGCGCCCACGCGCCGCGGCGGCCGCCCGCCGAAGAAGGGCGCCGCAGCCTGCGCGGCCGCTGCCGGGGCGCAGCCCTTCGCCGACGCGGTGGCCCTGGGCCTGTGTTCCGGCGGCGGCGCGGCAGCGGCAGCCTCCGCGGCCATGCCCGCGGCCGCGGTGCCGGCGGGCCCGCGGCCGCCGCAGCAGGACGGGCCTCTCGCGGGCAGCTGGGTGCTGATCCAGGGCCTCGTCCGCACGCCCGAGTTCAACGGCGAGTGGGGCCTGGTGGAGGCGTACGACGCGGAGCTCGGTCGGTTCCTGGTGCGCGTGCCCCGCGCCGAGGGCGCGCCCGTGCTGGCCAAGCTGCGCCGCGAGAACCTGGCCGCGCCGCCCGCGGGGCCCACGGGCCTGGGCGGAGCGAGCGGCGCCGGCGGCGGCAGCGCCCCAGCGGCAAAAAGCCGCCCGGAGGCGTCCATCTGAGCTCACCGGGCGCGTTTCACTGCACGCAGAGTGCCCACTCGCAAGCGCCCGAAGAGCACACGTCTGCATCGGTGCAGCGTCTCGTCGAGGCCATCTGCGAGTAGATCCTCTGCGAGTGCTGGAACGCGCTTGTCTATGAGCGGGGGATCGGGGAACAAAAGGCGGCAGGACCGTAAACTTTCGGACCGCCGCGCGGATTGCTTGAATCGGCGCTGGGCCCTCCCGGCGGCGCCTGTGGCGCCGCCCCTGGCGCGCTTCGCGCGCCAGGCAGGGGGTCCAGCGCCGACCCAGGAAGTTCACGCGGGTCTCCGAATGTTTATGTGTATACCGTCCCTTGTTCTTCTGGGACGATGTCGATACCGCAGCTCCCCTTGGAGAGCCCCCGTCGCCACGGCTAGATTCTCCTCTGATTATTGGTCAGACTGCGCCAGAGGAGAGGTCTGGGACGTAGCGGTATGGGCATATATTAGTTCCCTTTTTTCATAGTGTCTGAGTTGCCAGAGGGGTGAGGGATGGGCGGAAGAAGACGAGGCAGGTATCAGGTTTGTTGACGAAGAGGACCGAGGGGACGAGGAGGAAGATGGATAATGAGGGCGACGAAGATGCGGTTGATAGGTGTTTGCAAGGATGAACTGAACTATTTCCTATATCAGTACCAGCTTCCACGCCTCGATCATCTAGTACCTTCATCCAGAAGAGTGCGTTGTCGTGCATTGTTAGTTAGCTGTCTTGCGCTGCCGATCTGGGTGTCAGTGGTAAGCATAATTATTGTGCGCTCTGCGTGCTCCCTCGATCAACGATCGTTTGTGCTGCAACGTCCGCTTCTTTCATCCAAACGGTGCTGCTCGACAGAGCAGTGGTGCTGCGGACGCGCGCGGTTGCGAAGCCCTTAGTTCGAACTCCCATCGAATTGCTCCGCGCGTTCACTAGTGTCTTGGCGAACCTGAGCCAAACTTACTATGACATGCAGCGCCAACCAGGACGCCGCCGAGGTCTCCCATGAAGGTCCCGCACGCACCCATGCAGTCGGTCGTTTGACATTACGGCCCCCACCATGGAGGTTCAAGCGCAGACGTGAATGATCGGGGACCCCTGGGTCCAGACTCCTGGACCTCCAACACCATGATGCCGCAAATACCTGGGCCCTGGAGCTTTCGGCACTCTCACGGACGGGGACCAGTCTGCTGTCTCGGATTGCAGAGGACCTAGCCATGGGAGAAGCGGGACTTGAGGGAAACTGGCCCTGAGTTTTTTCGCAGTTTTTTGGACTCTCGGGGCCCTCCGCAGGCCCCGGAACTGTTAAACAGTGATTCAGGATGAAGATCTCGTCCTGAGGGAAGGCCCCAGGGTCCATGACCCGTTTCCGTCAGGGCCCGTTTTCCCCATGCTAATTTTTTGGTTGGTTCCGCCGTCCCAGAGAAGTGGACAATTTCGGCCAAAGATGCAGAAGAGGGACGGGGGGTAAGTGGCGGTTGCGACTGTGATGCGAGGGCAAAAGTTGTCTTCGGCCAGTTCCGCCATTGCGCTTAGGTCGTGGTTCAAAGGCCTCTGGGAGACATCTTGGAGGCTCTTGGTGGGCTGCTTCGGGGGCTCCTGAGCGCTTTGGGGGCGCACTTGAGTGTGCGTGGCGCTTCGTGTGGGCCTCGAAGGGGTCTGGGGATCATGCGCCCGGGAGTGCATCATGGGCGCGCTTTCTGCTGGGCCCCTGTTTGTGCTGGTCTTGACGGCTCCGTGGGCCGCCTGGGCGCTTCTGCGACCGAAGCGGAGATGATCTTGCAAGATCACGCAAAGGCCTGACGGTCTCGGCGGATCTTGGCCTTTTTGGGCCAGCCCCCAGTGCCTCCAAGACAGGCTGCGAGGCTCCCGAGAGTGCCTCCAGGTCGGCGGCCCCAAGAGGGTGCTGGCAGGCCCAGGCTGCCGAGCAAACACGTGGCACGCGCGCCATGGCTCTTGCACAGGTAGGAAGGGGGAGGAGGCGCAGGGGGCGCGCTGGCTGCTGGATGGGGGGATGCGGAGGGTTCGCTCGGGGTGGGGGTGTCGGGGCGGAGGGGGCGCGCTGACTGGTGGATGGGGGGATGCGGAGTGGGCGCTCGGGGTGGGGGGGGCGGTGCCGTGCCGCGATGAGTGGTTCAGGGCGGAGGGGGCGGTGCCGCGCCAAAACAAAGGGTTCCGGGCGGAGGGGGCGCGCTGGTTGGTGGGTGGGGGGGATGCGGGGGGGGCACGCGAGCAGGGGGCGGGGGGCAGTGCCGCGCCGAAATAAGAAGGTCGGGGCGGAGGGGCGCGCTGGTTGGTGGGTGGGTGGGTGGGAGGGGCTAATAAAGGGGTCGGGGCGGAGGGGCGCGCTGGCTGGTGGGTGGGCGGAAGCGGGGGGGGTGCGCGGGGCGCGCGGCGAGGGAAATGATGCCGTGCCGACATAAGGGGGTCGCGGGGCGGAGGGGGCGCGTTGGCTGGTAAATGGGGGGATGCGGTGTGTGTGTGTGTGTGTGTGTGTGTGTGTGTGTGTGTGTGTGTGTGTGTGTGTGTGTGTGTGTGTGTGTGTGTGTGTGTGTGTGTGTGTGTGTGTGTGTGTGCGTGCGTGCGTGCGTGCGTGCGTGCGTGCGTGCGTGGCGTGCGTGCGTGCGTGCGTGCGTGCGTGCGTCGTGCGTGCGTGCGTGCGTGTGTGTTTGTGTGTGTATGTGTGTGTGTGTGTGTGTGTGTGTGTGTGTGTGTGTGTGTGTGTGTGTGTGTGTGTGTGTGTGTGTGTGTGTGTGTGTGTGTGTGTGTGTGTTTGTGTGCTGTGCCGAAATATAACGGTTGGAGCGGAGGGGCGCGCTGGCTGGCGGGTGGGGGATGCGGAGGGGGTGTGCCGTGCCGGAATAAAAATTGTCGGGGCGGAGGGTGTGCCGTGCCGAAATAAAAGGGCCGGGGCGGAAGAGCGCGCTGGCTGGTGGGTGGGATGCGGAGAGGTGCGCGGTGCCGAAATAAAAGTGTCGGGGCGGAGGGGCGCGTTGGTTGGTGGGTGGGGGGGATGCGGAGGGGGTGTGCCGTGCCGAAATTAAGAGGTCGGGGCGGAGGGGGGGCGGAGCCGTGCCGGCAATTAAGGTGTCGGGCGGAGGCGCGTTGGCTGGTAGGTGGGGGGGGGGATGCGGAGGGGGTGTGCCATGCCCAAAAAAAAGGCGTCGGGGCGGAGGGGTGTGCCGTGCCGAAATAAAAGGGGGGTCGGGGCGGAGGGGGCGCGGGGAGGGGGGGGGGGCGTGCTGAAATAAAAGGGTCGGAGCGGAGGGGGCGCGCTGGCTGGTGGGTGGGGGGGTGCAGGGTAGACGCCGTGCCGAAATAAAGGGGTCGGGGCGGAGGGGCGCGCTGGCTGGTGGGTGGGGGCGCTGCGGAGGGGCGTGCCGTGCCAAAATAAGATGGTCAGGGCGGAGGGGTGTGCCGTGCGGAAAGAATGGGGTCGAGGCGCAGGGGCGCCGAAAGAAAACATACCAAAAGGTACAGAAAAGTGTGTCGTGTCGAAATAATCAGGGTCGGGGCGGAGGGGGCGCGCGGGGGGGGGGGGGGGCGTGCTGAACTAAAAAGGGTCGGAGCGGAGGGGCGCGCTGGCTGGTGGGTGGGGGGGGGTGCAGGGGTAGACGCCGTGCCGAAATAAAGGTGTCGGGGCGGAGGGCGCGCTGTTGGTTGCGGGGGATGCGGATGGGGTGTGCCGTGCCGCAATAAAGAGATCGGGGCGGAGGGGCGCGCCGTGCGAAAATAAAAACGGGTCGGGGCGGAAAAGGCCCGCGGGGGGAGGGCCGTGCCGAAAGAAAGGGGTCGGGGCGGAGGGGGCGTGCTGGTTGGTGGGTGGGGGGATGCGGGGGGGTGCAGTGCAAACATAAAGGGGTCGCGGGCCGGAGGGCCGCGCTGGCTGGTGGGTGGGGGCGATGCGGAGGGGGTGTGCCGTGCCGAAATCAAGGGTCGGGGCGGAGGGGTGCGCCATGCCGGAATAAACGGGGTCGGGGCGGAAGGGGCGCGTAGGGAGGGGGGGGGCGTTCCGAAATAATGGGGTCGGATCGGAAGGGGGCGTTCTGGCTGTTGGTTGGGGGGGATGCGGAGGGGGTGTGCCGTGCCGAAGTAAAAAGGGGTCGGGGCGGAAGGGTGTGCCGTGCCGAAATAGAAGGGGTCGGGGCGGAGGGGCGCGCTGGTTGGTGGGTGGGTGGGATGCGGAGGGGGAGTGGAGGGGGTGTGCCGTGCCGAAAAAAAAGGGTCGGGGCGGAAGGGTGTGGTGCCGAAAAAAAGGGGTCGGGGCGGAGGAAACGCGCGGGGGGGGTGGGGGGCGTGCCGAAATAAAATGGTCGGGGCGGAGGGGGCGCGCTGGCTGTTGGGGGGGATGCCGTATGATTGTGTGTGCCGTGCCGAAATAAAGGGGTCGGGGCGGGTGGATGGGGGGACGCGGGGTCGGTGTGCCGTGCGGAAATCAAAAACACGTCGGGGCGGAGGGATGGGCCGTGCCGAAATAAAAGGGGTCGGGGCCGAGGGGGCGCGTAGGGAGGGGGGGGGTGCCGAAATAATGGGGTCGGAACGGAGGGGGCGCGCTGGCTGTTGGTTGGGGGGGATGCGGAGGGGGTGTGGAGGGGGTGTGCCGTGCCGAAATAAAAAAAGGGGTCGGGGCGGAAGGGTGTGCCGTGCCGAAATATCAAAGGGGTCGGGGCGGAGGGGCGCGCTGGCTGGTGGGTGGGGGCGATGCGGAGGGGGTGTGGCGTGCCGAACTAATGGGGTCGGGGCGAAGGGGTGCGCCGTGCCGAAATAAAGGGGTTTGGGTGGAGGGGCGCACTGGCTGGTGGGTGGGGGGGATGCGGAGGGGGTGTGCTGTGCTGAAATAAAAGGTTCGGGGCGGAGGGGTGTGCCGTGCAGAAATAAAAGGGTTCGGGGCGGAGGGGCTCGCTGGCTGGTGGAATGTGTGGGTGATGCAGGGGGTGCCGTGCTGAAATAAAGTGGTCGGAGCTCTAGGCACCCTGTGCAAGAGAATATCAGCCTGGCTCCATGACCGCCCGAGGCACTCCAGGGAGGTGGTGTGCGGGTGCGGGCGGGCGGACCTCCCCAGGCAGGCGGACCCCCACCACGGCGCCCTTGGGTTTTGTTTGCGAATGCTAAAAAAGCCAGTTACTTCATACATATATATATATATATATATGTCATATAAAGCTGTCTGTACCGAGAGGGGCGAGGGGGCCAACAACGTCACGATCCGCGCCGGCGCCGTTTGGGAAGCAGATACCCTCAGTAATCTCCACGCGGCGCCGGCGCGAACCGTCACGTTACCACGTGTGGGGGGGAGAGGGGCGGGAGCATCCTCAGTACAAGCTTTCCGCATAGTGAGGATGGGCAACCTTCCCAGAGATGCTACCCCTTGCATCCTTGCCCCAGCGGCTTATCCTCAGCGCCCCTCGCTGGCCAACCCCGCTCGAAGAACGAGAAAGGTGGCCCGCCCCTTGTCTCGCCCCTCCGCCGTGCTCGCGCTGCCGCTCCCCGGCCGCGTCGGTGCCTCGAGGGGTCGGGGTAGAGCGATGGGGTCGGGGTCGATTGCGCCGCACCGCCGATGCATCGCCGATGCTGCTCGATGTGGAGCCAGGTTGGCTCCACGTCGGCGTCGCCGATGCATCGCCGACGTTCCCGATGCGTCGCCGGTGCATCGCCGATGCATCGCCGATGCATCGTCGACGCATCGGCGCTGAGGCGCGAGCCTCCGACCCCATCTGCTCTGGCCCCATCCAGGAGGCCTCGCAGGGAAGGCCCGCCCCCTCTCTCGCCTCTCCCCCGGGCTCGTGCCGCCGCTCCCCACAGCCGCGCCGCCGCCGCGCTTCTCCGCAGCGAGCCGCCGAGGGGGGGGGGGCGGGGCGGGGGCGCGGGCCCCCCGCGTGCCGCGGCCCGCGCGCGCCGCCGGCACGCCGCGGGCTGGGGCGTGCCGGAGTTCGGCGGCGAGAGAGAGCCGATCCGTGCAGTGGAGCCTCGGCGCTCGCATTGCAGTCCGTTGCCGTCGCTTTTGCCATCGCGGGCGACATCGTGGCTCGCGCGTGCCATTTCGCAAAGGGGGGGGTCCAGAATATGAAGGGCCCTCGTTGACAGAGTGGTCCGGTGAATGAAGTTGCAACATAAGGGGGGTCCGGTTTTGTAAGGGGGAATCGTTTAGTAAGGGGTTACGAGCACCTTCGCCGATCAACGATTCAGGCAGCTCGACGATTCGTAATTTGTCGAACACGTGATGAAATCCGAGTCCTACCCCCACCGCCCATCGATTCATGATGATCGATGGTTTCAGGCAGTGGAGAGTCGTCCTGACCTGCCTACAGGCCTACCGAATAAGATTCTTCCCGTTCTAAGAGCATGTCGTGGCAAGCATGTAGGATGGCCGGGACAGTCAGCTCTGCTCAAATGGTTGGTGCGGGTACAGTGAAGGCCAATGCCAAGAATTACCCTGTTTGCCTCCAGGGTGCCCTGGATTTCTTGAGTGCCGATGGTTTTGTGATGGAGAGCGTGACTGTCCCACACCAGAAATCCATGGACGTCCTGGGGTATCAGGGTTGGGCTTTTTGAGGAAGGTTTCTTATGAACTGGCCTCCACTGTACCCGTCCGGGGTTGAGCCCCTGACGGGGAAGCGTACAAGACTCGAGTTTGCCGGAATCGGGCTCGCCGGCGTATTTGGATGGGTTCGTCCTGCATTTTTTGACGGGTCAGTTGTCTTGAGACGTTTGCAGCGGTAGCTCGCGTCAAATTCCAGGCCGGGCCTCGTCATTTTCCTTGCTGCCCCGCCGAGCCAACCCGAGTCCCCCGAACCCGAGTCTTACGACTCAGGCCATGGCCCAAGGCGCCCCCAGCTTTTCGCTTCATGCTGGAGCTCACGGGGCCCTCTGGGCCTCGCCATGGGGTGCTCTGGAGGCCGTGGGGGCCTCCTCGTAGATCCTGGGGGCCCAGGGGCTTCTTTTATCAGGAGGGAACAAAAACACACAGACACAATTCATTGTCGATTCCTAAGAAAATATGGGGCAATCTGGGAAGTGAGGGGGAAGGCAACAACCCAGAAAATATATGAAAATATGGGGGATATATTGATTTGTGTGTATTTATTTGGGTCCCAGGGCCCCTTCAGTTCAGCAGCACCCGGCCTGCCCGCGCCGATCCACGATGCAGGCAACTCGATGGGCGGCGGGCGTGGGGCCCGGGATCCGTCGAGCACGCGGCAAGATCCGAGCCCTGCCCGCGCCGCGCATCGAGTCAGGAGAATCCATGGTGGGCGGGGGTACGGTGCCGTTTTCAATGCATGCTTCGCGTGCGGATCATGTGATAAAAATGCAGGGATTTGGCACTAAAGACACGATGGGTTCATGCACACATTCAATCATACATTGATCATGCATCAAAAATCGTATATTTGTTTATAATCCCATGTATGAAAGACTGCCCTGTACGGTGCGTCGTGTCGACGTGGGACCCAGAGTCGGTCGATGCTGTGCGACCCGACGCTTCAGGAGCGGCCGCTCGCTCAGGGCGGAGCGACCCCCCCCGCGGTGTCGACACGGCGCGAGCCTTCCGCAGGGGTTCCGACGTCGCCACGCAGGAGCCGCGCGGGCCCGAGCTCGAGGGAGGAAAAAGCTGCAAAAGCACACTCCAGGTCTCTCAATAAGCGCGGGGGGGTGGATCTCAGGAGGGAAAAAAACACACAGACATAATTAATCGTCGATTCCCCAGAAAATATGGGAAAATATGGGAAGTGGTGGGGAAGACAAAAACCCAGAAAATATAGGAAAATATGGGGAATATTTTTATTTGTGTGTATTTATTTGTGCGTCCCAGGCCCCCTTCAGGATCGCGTGAAGAGGTGGGGAACCGCTGTCCTTCGGGGGGCGTATGGAGGTTGGGGAGCGAGGGGGGGTGGGTTGGGGGCGCGTGGGGGGGCGGGCAAGGGGCGTCGGACAGGTTGGCACGGGGAAGTGGTGCTTCTTGAAGGATGTGGAGTGCCCATCGGTCGTTGACAGTGGGTGCTGTGGGGTTCCCACATTCCAGCCTGCTTTGAGCGCCTTCCTGCTTCAAGGATCGAGTGGCTTCCCCTCTTCCCCTCCTCCTCGGGGGGCGGGCGGAGATCCGGCCTGCTTCCGCCGCCTTCCCGCTTCAGGTTTCTGCCTGCCTCTTCCGGCCGATGGGTAGTTTTTGTCCGCCCTCGGCCGGCACCTTCCGCACCTTCCGCGCGGCATGCGCCGCGCTGAGACGCGGCCGCCGCCCTCGGCCGCAGCGGCGACCACCGTCTCGAGGCCGCAGCGGCCGCACCTGCCGCGCGGGAGAGGTGCAAGAGGTCTGGTCGAGGGTGAGACTCTCCGCGAGGATCTCTTCGATCTGCGCGGCTCTCCGACTGTCGACGTGTAAGCGGTCCCGTGTCCTTCTACCAGTCGAAATACAAAACGCCATAAGCATTTTTGTTTGATCCCTGCCAGGCCCGCCTGGATCCCCACCAGGCCCCCCTGGCGGCGCTTCCAGCGCCGCCTTTGGCGCGCTCCGCGCGCCAGGAAGGTGGGTCCAGCGCGGATGCAAGAAAACCGCGCGGATCGCCAACAGTTTATGTGTTACGTGGCGGTTTTTCTCCTTCTAATATTCGGCCCCGCGTCTTCCTATCATAGGGTATCGATGCCGCACCTGCCCTGGAGAGCCCTCGTCGCCACGGCTGGACTCCCCAGGAGAGGTTCAGAGAGTAGCGTTAAGTCGGGCGTGTCCCTCTACAGAAGGAACATTCAAACATTGAAGAACAAACAATAGTCTGGGGACGCTTTTTTGTATGTTGTGTCACTATTTTGGGAGCATGTTTTGGGTATTTTTAATTGTTCGTCCAAAATCCGCCTGTAGAGGGACATGCCCGACCTGAGAGTAGCGGTATCGGCATCTGCTTGTTCGTCTTTGTTCTAGTGTTGGAGCTGCCAGAGGGGGGAGGGATGGACGGACGAAGACGAGGCAGATCTCAGCCTTGCTGTGGAAGAGGGCCGAGGGGCGAGGATTCTCCTCGGAGTCATGGTTCGGCGCAGATCCGAGAAATCCGCACGGAGCGCAGAACGTACATGTTTATCCCCCTCGAGCGGTGGCGGACGCGGCGCGCGGGTAGCGACAGGATGGCCTCCGGGCGCATTTCGGAGGCGGAGCGGCGCTTCCTGCTGGACGGCGCGGACCAGGCGAGGGGTGCGCGCCGAACCTCTCTGGGCACAGCAGAGGGCAACCCTGGCGGAGTGGATTGTTCGGGGGGGGCCCTCGGGGGAGAAGCCGCCAACCTCGACAAAGACACCGTTTTGATGTGACCGTCCTGGGACGCCACATCGACCACAAGCAGTACGAAGCTGGTGTCGGTGCCCCGGCAATTTTTGGCATGCGCAGGACATTGTGTCCTTCATGTGGTTGTTGCCGTTTGATGTCCCCGCACAGGTTTCCGAGGTTCGAGGATCCGTGAGATCGGGAGTCGCATTTTCGACAACGGGCGATTTCTTTTTGATTCGGGCACAGGGACCCTCACGCATCAATCTGGCTTCGCAAAATGCAGCAGAGAGATCGTGTCCAGGGCTGGATCGACGATCAGTTTTGGCGGTGCTGCTCGAGGAGCGCCGACTCGGGCCGAGGTTCAGGTCGGGAGTGCGCTGACTCTGCCAAGCGCTGCCCAGACACCTGCATCGGAGTGCGAGGATGGAGGCTCGACGACCAGTTCGGGAAGCCTTTTAGGGGCCGCCAGTGGCGCTCTCGTGGCCACGGCAGGGTCCGCCTCGAGATTGAGGCCCGAACGCACAGCATGATAAGCCTGAGCCCAGGCTCCTGACCCCCCGAGAAAGATGGGGGCGGGGGCACTGCAAGTCCGCAGGCCGGCTCGGGGCTCCTGGGCCGGGAGAGGCCCCAGGGGCGAAAATCACAGACTTCTCGTGGTTTCTTACCGGATTTTCATGTGGTCGCCTGCTCCGCTGCCCGACGCCCAGAGACGGCACAAGTCAGAGCGTGAATTACCTACCCCGCTTTCGCTTCAGGGCAAAACCAAGCCATACCACGCGCCTCCTCGTCAAGCGCCCTGACCAGTACAGGCTGCAATTTGGCATCGTTTGGTATCTCTTGGAAGCGAGGGTGGTCAAAAGCGAGGTAGGTTTGTTTTCCCCCTAACAAGAGGCGGCACAGGTGTGTGCTTCCTAAACCCCTAATCTGCGCCGAGATGACGTAGGGGAGCGGAAGTATCGAAGGCCAGGCCCCTCTGCCCTGCAGCCAGAGGACTGTTGGGACGCAGCCGTCCCTGATGGGGAAATCGAGGTGGTGAATTGCGCCGGGGAGCGGAAGAGCCAGGAGCGGTCCTCCATCGACCGTCTTTGCATCAAGTGGCACCTGTATGGTTGGAACACAGATGTATACGTCCATGGTGACCAGGTTTGTAAACTAGCTGCTGCTCCTCTGGGCGATGCTCGGGGGACCCCCGCTGAACGCAGGAAGTCGGAGGAGAGGACGAGGGGGAGACAGGAGGGGAAGGTAGAGGCTGGGCGACACCGTAAACAACCACGGCTCCTTCATGACGACACGGGGCAGCGAGCATGCGTTGCGACGGGCGGGGCGGGCACTGGCGACTGGGACTTCGGGGATGTCACTTTCTTAGCTTCTGAGGGCCGCCTGTTTTTGATCTCATTCCTCCTCTCCTTTCCTCCGAGAGGTCCTGGCCCGATCCTCCCTCCCCCACTCAATTGTTCAGGTTAGTTGTGGATAACGGAGCCTTAGCGCAAGCTCTCAGAGGCTCGTCGCTCGTCCAGTGGGAAGGGCTCACCCAACTTGCACCTCTCGGTGACTTGTGGCTCCAGAGCGTGACCGATGGGTGGAGACCTCAGGAACCGATCGAGGCTCCGGTGTTGTGGCGGCCCCGCCATCAGAATGACGAGGCGTGTCGTTTGTGTAATGCAGTTTTGGATGCAGGCCGTCTCCTGGCCACCGGTGTACATAATGAGGTCCAGAGTGTTTTCTTTTCGGATTGGTCCGCGGCAGCCGAGCTACGAGCAAAAATGCAGATTGCCTATACGCACCACACATCTGTATACCTTCCCAGCCAGGCCAGCGTGCCTGAATACTGGTCCTGCGTCCAGGGCTCGCATGACCAGGAGGCGGCGAGGGAGCGAAGGAGGGATGCTTTCAAAGAGGTGTCTGGATGTTCTGGGGTGATTCTGAACATCGCGATGCCCTCGGAGGCACTGGGGGGAACCTCCAAGCCAGATGCCGACATGGTAAGGCTTCGGGCTGTGCACAGACAGCCCCCCCCCAAAGTAGTCCCTGCTGGCCTCAGCAGGCCCTCCAAGCAGCCCAGGGCCTCTTCGACGCCCCAACCATTGAGGCGCGGAGCGCCCCAGGGGCGCCGCCTGAGGCGTTACTAAGAGTAGCCTGGGGCGGTCTCAACACCCCGGCGCCGGTTCCAGCACACGCCCTTCAGGGGCGCTCCGCGACCCGGCGTGGCGTGCTGTGAGGCCGCCCTGGACCACTCGGGGGGCCCGTTGAGGCCGCCTGGGGCTTCTCAGAGGCGACGACAGGGGACGAACAGCCCGGGGGGGAGCACTACGTGCATTCGGGTGCGCCGGTGAGGTGCGCCTTCGAAGAGGCTCCCGGGCGAATGCGTGCAATGCCCGCCTCCGGGCTATTGGCCCCCGTCGTCGCCGCCGAACCACCGCCGACGCGCTGGGAACATCGGGCTCCGGAGGAGCTCCTGACACGGGGCCGCTCCCCGGATCTGGGCTGTGGGGCGTCGTCGTGGCCGAGGCCCGCCGTGGCCAGGAAGAGGCCCGTCGCTCCTCGTTCCGTTGTCCTCTCGGCAACACGACGGCTGTGCCCGAGGGGTCCTCCTTTTCTCCTCCTCCTCCTGCTCCTCCTCGTCCTCCTCCTCTCGGGTCGGGCGAAAGGTGGGGATTGGGAAAGGGGGGGTTACGAAATTTGCTGCATGCAGCTGGTTTCGGCCTCACCGCGGGGCCCATTCCTTGATACATGGGCGCCTCCCGGCGCCGGGAGGCGCCGGGAGAATCAGCTACGAGAGCTGATTCTCAAACCCCTCCTTTGCTATCCCCCCCTTTCGCCCGACCCGATCCTCCTTGTTCCGTGCGCAGCCCAGAGCCTACCTGTTGACCTCAGGGGACCTTGAGAGAGTGCAGAGTTGGCGTCCTCCGCCCAGGGCATCCGCAACGACGGCCGCGGCTGCTTCGACTTCCGCCGCGTCACCTGCGAGGCGCGGCTGTCGGGGGGTGGGTTAGTCGGGGGAACGTAAAACTCGAGTTCGCTGGATCTCGGGTTTGCCGATGCTTTTTGACGGGCCCGCCTTGTATTTTGACGGCCCAGTTGTCGTGGGACGTTTGCAGCGGGACTTCGCGCCAAATGTAATGTTGGGTCTCGTCATCGTTTGGATGACCTCGTCAGGTCACCCGAGTCCCCCGAACCCGAGGCCGCGTCTTACGTCTCCCCGAGGGATGCGCGCACGAGAGGAGGAGACCAGACTTTTACCCCCTGGCGGTAACGTCACGATTCGCGCTGGCGCCGACGGGGAATGCCTGGGAATAGTTCATTCCCAGACGGCGTAGGCGCGAATCGTGACATGACCAGGGAGAGGGGTGGGGGGCGGGGCCAGTAACGGGCGTTATCGCGAATAGTAGAAAAATGGTTCGATGACCGTGAGGAGGAGGAGGAGGAGGAGGAGGAGGAGGATCTAAGAACAAACATGCATAAGCATAACTTGCCCTGGCGCGCTCGGCGCGCCAGGGAGGGGGGTTTTGCACAGATCCAAGAAATCCGCGCGGACCTCTGAGCATTTACGTCTGTCTACGCAGTGTTAGGAGGAGCAGGGGGAAGAGCAGGAGGAGGAGCAGGAGGAGGAGGAGGAGAAGGATGAGGATGAGGAGGAGGCGGAGGCGAAGGAGGAGGACCAGTGTAAACCCAAGTGCCATCAATGATGTTGGAATAACCCTGCCTCCAAGCTCCCCCTGCGCAGGCCCCTATAAGGGTTCATTTCCACTAAGGGAACTGCCTCGTTGGAAGCCAACCGTTTGAAGACCCTGACGCATGCCACAATATCGTTCTCAGGAGTCCAACGCCACGGATCAACCTGACATTTTGCGTCTAGACGATCCTGAGTCGCGCCAGAACTCCATTCCTGGGTCCTCAACACTGGGAATCAACGCAACGGTTGCGCCCTCATAATCCAGAATCCGTCCCAAACACCATTTCTGGTACGCTGCTCGTGGGAATCCGTGAAACGTTTGCACTTGTAGAAAAACGAGCGTGCGCGGCGCTAAGGCGAGAGCCACATGTTGAAAAGGAACCGCCCTTAATCCGCGAAACTCTGGCAACTTTAGAGAAAAGAATGTGCGCGGCGCTTAGGCGAGAGCCACATTTTGAAAAGGAACCTCCCTCAATCCGTGAAACTCTTGAAGATGCTTTGAATGAATGTGCGCGGCGATAAGGCGAGAGCCACATTTTGAAAGCCACCCGCCCTCAACCCGTGAAGCTGTTGTCAATGTTTCGGCTTCAGGGTCATACGTGGTGAGGAAGTTTCGGGCGAAACAAACGCCCGGACCGCCCTAAAAACGAGAGAGAGGGCCAAAACAACCTGGGGGTTGATTTGGCCCCCACTCCTACGATTTATTTTCAGAGCAATATATTTTTATCTATACATGCATATAGAAAATCCTGGAGAGCAGGATTTGTCCTTTAGTGTAGTTGAGCACGTGCGACATAGCCTAGCGTTGATCTCCAGCTTTGCCACCAGATCGGTCTCAATTTATAATTTCCTTCCTCTCTGCGCTGCTTGCGTGCGTCTCTCTTCCCCTCTCCTCTCACCTATTCTCTCTCCTTGTCGTCTCTCGGCACGCGTGATGCATACTTAAACTACATGCGTACTGAAAAGGAACAACTCTACTTCGTTATCTGTGTGCTGATCGTTTCCTGCATCATTCCGTGTTGCCACATACTTTTCTTCCTTCTTTCTTCCTTACATATTCAGTGATCTGTTCATAGTACTCTTGCTGGCGCAGCCTCGGCTCGTGAAGCAAGCCGGCTTCAAGCCGGCTCAAAACAATTCGCCTATCAGGATCAAAATAATTCGGCTTTTTGCCGACATGCAATTCTGTACGCTTACAAAATGTATTTGTTGTTCTGCTGAGCTCGAGCCGAAACCAGGTGGCTTTCGTGATCACGAAGCTACGGTTTGGAATGGTTCTGTTTGGGAGTACGTCAAGCATGGGACAAAAGTATGCAGTAATAACACATGCAGAACCATGTATAAACTCAATTACGCTCGATGCTACAATATGAGGTTAAATATCTTAACAAAAGATAATGTGACGGACCAGACCATTTTCTTGTTACATCCAGGCTTAGGTTTCAGGTGGTGCTATCTACGTCAACTTTGGCATAGAACGTGCCGTTCCGCTCAGGCAGCCGGGGCGGAAGCAGCGGCTATTTTATTGACATATTTTGATTGGAAGCCGCAATACGAAGCAAAAGGGAAATCAGAAAAGAAAGAAGGCATTCATATGGAAAGTTTTCTAGGACGCAAGATTCACGACGCCTTGTGTTGTTATCTCCGGGTTCAAGAGGAAGGTGTTTACGACTTCGACATTACAGATCCCATCCCGGAGAAGGACCCTGACTACGGCACAATGAACGAAGGGTTCTTTGAAATATTCAATGCAGCCAAGCACGACACATATTTTAATGTCAATGGAGAAATTGATGCGCCAAGAGACGTTGTAGCAGATGGAAGCGAGAAGGTGACGCGTGTCATAATGAAAGACGAAAAGAAGTTTCAGACAAAATATAAGGACAAAGAAAGACCTGTTGTAGACAAAAAAGATCGTCGCTGTCAGCATGTCAAAAGGTTGCTACGGTAAAAGAGAAGAGAACAATAATCGGAGGTCTTTGGGTTAGAATGGATATGAAGAAAAGAGGACAAGAAGGAGCCCTTAACACAATTCTACACCTGGGCGAAATTATGAATTGCGAATGCGCGGATTATAAAAAAGAGGCGTTGCGACAGTTGAAGAAATCGAAAATCGCCGTTCGTGATTACTGTGGAGATTGCAATTGCATGTGTCACGGCTGGAAAGGAACCTTGTTTTCTGGCGGCTGCTACCTTGACGGTTTCCATTGGAAACGGCATAAGTGCGACAGACCTCGCTATCCGAAGAAGAAAACGACTTGCAATTCACAAGCAGCAGAGCAGTTCTGGACCAAGTTGAACAAGTTGCGTTTTCTGTATACAATGCGGAGATCCCACTTCCGATTTCTCCTTCGGCGATTCTGCGTGTGGCGCAACCGCTTCTCTCGATCTGATAAGCACAGGAAGGATTACACGCCGGCAGTAAGCAAAAAGCGGGCTCGCACAGGCAAGTGAACATCTTAGGTCATATTCTCATTCGTGGAGGGAACTGATTGTTCTCTCTTAAGAAAGCTTTTCGCTCTTACGTTGGGCGTTGCTCGCGCAAGAAGACTGATCGTCTTCGCAATGGCAGAGGCGCAGCCGACGACAGATTCACTGCTCAAGTTTCGTTCCATAAAAATATCAGTCATCATAATCAATATCATCATTCATACACATTACAATCGCTATATACATTATCATAGAAAAGGAAGAGGGAAGGGAATGAGAGAGGGGATGGAAAGGGAGAGAGGAGGAGGGAGGCGATTCTGGTAATTGCCTTTGTCTTGTAGTGTTGCCACAACTCCAACTGATCCGTAGAAGTTGTGGCCCAAGGTTCTTTCGCCGTTCAAGGTCCCCTTACTTCGTTGCGCGGAGGAGTTGCGCCGCATCATCGGCGCAGCGGGACCGGCGCCAGATGCGATCAATAGAGCTAGAGATCGGGCTTCTTTTGGAGACGCTTTGTGGAGAGATTTGAAAGCAAAACGCAATTTAAAGGTTTCGAAACACGATGCAAAAAAAGGAGGAGGAGGAGTGCTTGGGATTTGGAAAAGCTTGTTCCCAGATGTTGCGCGCGCTCTAGAATCTGGGCCCTTTGCTAGGCAACAAGGTCAATCGTTTGGCGGCGGCTCTTCTACTCAAGTTCAACAACAGCCAATGTGTGTTCCCATGCGAACAAATTATTTGCATTATTAATACCCTTGGTATGGATATGGGCCTTGGTATAGATATTTTGTGGGCGCGCAAGTGGATCTCGCAATGGAAGGGCCTTGGTATAGAAATGTTGTTGGCACGCAAATGGATCTCGCAAAGGAAGATTCACCATCGTCCTCTTCAGATGACGACAGCACCGATTATAAATTCGGAGAGTATGACCCCAAAACAAATGAGAAACAGTCAGACACGGTGACCATGGCAGACGCAAAGAAAACAGCAACGCCGAAGTCTTTGGCTTTGACTAGCAGGAAGCGGCGGCGGCACGAGGAAGAAGAAGACGAGAATCTGAATGTTTCAAACTACCCAAAAACAATTATTCCACCTCCTCAACCGAAGAAATCAGCAGTGAGCGACGTTTGGCTCATAGCAGGGGACGAAGCATTAGACCAGAAGTTTCACTACAATGTAATTGATTCTTGCCGCGAACATTCTTGGTTTTATTTGGAGGTCCGGCTACCAGTTGACAACGTTGCGATCCGAACAGCTAACGCAATCAGCTATCTCGCTCATTATATCGATAACGGCCTATTGAGGGCCAGCGCCACAAAGAAACTGGGAGTTGTGCTTGCAGACGATCCAAACTTGCATTGCGCCGTCAACGAAGCTAGTCTTGCGAGCTGGCCTACGAACCGATGGCGCGACCCACATGTTGGGCGCGTTGATAATATTAATGCATGCATGAGGGCATTTACAACGGATGGTCGTTCAACCGAATCCATCGGAGAACCGCCGGCAAAATTGTTTCGCAATGAATTCAAAAACTGTTTGGTGCTTGGATCGCGCGGTACTTTTGCTCGCATTCATATCCCGACGCACAGAGATAGGCGTTGTCGATACAAGCGGGCGGCGTTCACAGACAGCTCTTCGGTGGAAGAATTTTCTTATGCTAATTATTTCAAGGGCGAGAGCGCACCAAACGGCATAGAGTTGAACGCAGTTGCCAATGTTGTGACATCCATGGTGCAGAGCATCGAGAATATCTCAGGCGTCGGGCCGTCGAACCTTGTAGTTGCATGAACTCCGCGCGGCGAGCTGTTGTGATTGTTCTGAGAGAACTGAGTATCACTTGAATTCCTTTTATCATCTTCTCTCGATATTGCGCCAAGCTGGCTGCTCGCCAGCATTCTTCTCTCGTTCTCGCCCCAAGCTGGCTGCTCGCCAGCATTCCCAATGTGCCTGCAGGGGACAGCACGAGGAAAAAAAAACGGCTTACTATGTCCTGTTGATTATGAATGTTACTGCGTTTCGCGCTCCATTCCGCCGTCTCCGCGGCGCTCGTAGGATCTGTGGTGCTCTTAGTAGACGTAATAGTCGCGATAGTAATAATAGTAGTAGTAGTAGTAGTAGTAGTAGTAGTAGTCGTCGTAGTCGTAGTAGTAGTAGTAGTAGTAGTAGTAGTAGTAGTAGTAGTAGTAGTAGTAGTAGTAGTAGTAGTAGTAGTAGTAGTCGGTCGTCTTCATCGGAGAGAGGGGAGGGAGGGGCGGAGGGAGGGAGGGGCGGAGGGAGGGAGGGAGGGGAGGGGACGGAAAAGAGGAAGAAGAGGAGCAGAAGGAGCAGGAGGAGGAGGAGGAGGAGGACAACATGTGTTTTGACAGCTTTTTTAGATAATTTTAGTTTTCTTTGTAAAACAATTGATTTCCTCTGCGGTTTCTTAGTTTTTTTTATAGAAGAATTTAATATAAACATCAATTTTTTCTGCGCCAGTTTTTTTTTATAAGAGAAAAATCAATGATTTCCAGATTATGGAAGATCTTCTCCTATAGGCTGGATTTTTTTTTTTATATATATATATATATATATATATAAAAACTGAGCCGGCACAGAAAAACTATGTGTTCATTAAATGTTTCTTAAAAAAAAAAACTGAGAAAACACCAGAGTTCGTGTTTACAACGTGTAAAGTTTGTTTACAACGTGTAAGTGCTGTTCGGTTGAAGTTGGTTGGTTTCTGGTTAGAAATGCGGCCTAAACACGTGTAGCGTGAGCGGCTAGAACGCCCAGAACAACCCATGACCAACCAGAAAGCAACCAGAAGTCAACCAGATGCACCTACATGGTGTCAAGCCGATCTCGGTTGGCTTGTGGTTCGTTCTGGTTGGAAATGGGGCCAAAACCCGTGTAACTTGGCT
>CAUYUJ010001192.1:346769-386769 GCA_963575745.1 Prorocentrum cordatum
GATGATGATGCTGAATGATGATGATGATGATGATGATGATGATGATGATGATGATGATGATGATGATGATGATGATGATGATGATGATGATGATGATGATGATGATGATGATGATGATGATGATGATGATGAGGAGGAGGAGGAGGAGGAGGAGGAGGAGGAGGATGATGATGTTGATGATGATGTTGTTGTTGATGTTGATGTTGATGTTGTTGATGATGACGGTGATGATGATGTTGGTGATTTATTTTGATGAACGATAATGAGATCGATAGTGAGGTCGAATGTGAGATCGATAGTGAGATCGATTGTGATATCGATTGTGAGATCGAACGTGAGACCGAATGTCAGATCGATTGTGAGATCGATTGTGAGATCGATAGTGGTGTTGGTAGTGAGATCGATTGTGAGACCGAATGGGAGATCGATTGTGAGATCGATTGTGATATCGATAGTGAGATCGACAGTGAGACCGAATGTGAGATCGATAGTGGGATATATTGTGAGATCGATTGTGAGATCGATCGTCAGATCGATTGTGAGATCGATCGATTGAGATTGATAATGAGATCGATAGTGAGTTCGATAGTGAGATCGATGGTGAGACCGAATGTGAGATCGATTGTGATATCGGTTGTGATATCGATAGTGAGATCGGTAGTGAGGCCGAATGTACGATCGATAATGCGATCCAAAGTGAGTTCGATAGTTAGATCGATAGTCAGATCGAATGTGAGATCGATTGTGAAATCAATAGCGAGACCGAATGTGAGATCGATTGTGAGATCGATTGTGAGATCGATAGTCAGATCGATTGTGAGATCGATCTATTGAGATCGATTGTGAGATCGGTAGTGAGTTCGATAGTAAGATCGATCGAGTGCGACGTTGGTCCCTTCCCCCCCCTCACCTCCTTATCACCCGAAGGGTGGTCGTATAGGTATCCTGATGGAGGACCCAACCATATGCAGTTGTGAGTTCTGCGTTGTGGCACCGCGTTCGTTGTGGCTGCCAATGGGACCACGAAGCGTGTGAGAGGTGTGCCGAAATGGGCGGGGAACCGCATGCGAACCCTGCAAGTTACGTGGGCATGTGGCCACGAGACGTGTGAGGGGAGTGCCGACGTGGGCGGGGAACCGCATGCGAACCCTACCGCTGAATGTGGAGCTCCCTATGGGGCCACGAAGCGTGTGAGGGGTGTGCCGAAATGCGCGGGGAACCGCATGCGAACCCTGCCAATTGGGCCTTCGGTGGAGCTCCTTATTGGGCCACGAAGCGTGAGAGGGGTGTGCCGAAATGGGCGGATAACCGCATGCGAAACTTGCCTCTGAGGTCTTTTGTGGAGCTCCCAATGGGGCCACGGAGCGTGTGAGGGGCGTGTCGAAATGGGCGGGGAACTGCATGCAAACCTTGCCTCTGAGGTCTTCGGTGAAGCTCCCAATGGCGCCACGAAGCGTGTGACGGCGTGCCGAAATGGGGGGGAACCGCATGCGAACGCTGCCGCTGAGGTCTTCCGTGGAGTTCCTTTATTCGGCCGCGAACGTGGGAGGGGTGTGCCGAAATGGGCGGGGAATTGCCTGCGAACCTTGCCTCTGAGGTCTTCGGTGGAGCTCCTTAATGGGGCCACGAAACGTTTGAGGGGTGTGCTGGAATGTGCGGGGAATCGCATGCGAACCTGCCAATTTGGCCTCCGGTGGAGATCCCAATGGGGCCACGAAGCGAGAAAGGGGCGTGCCGAAATGGGCGGGGAACCGCAGGCGAACCTTGCCTCTGAGATCTTCGGTGGAGCTCCCAATGGGGCCACGAACGTGTGAGGGGTGTGCCCAAATGGTCGGGAAACCGCGTGCGAATCTGGCCTTTGAGGCCTTCGGTGGAGCTCCCAATGGCGCCACGAAGCGTTTGAGGGGCGTGCCGAAATGGGCGGGGAACCGCATGCGAACGCTGCCGCTGAGGTCTTCCGTGGAGCTCCTTATTGGGCCACGAACGTGTGAGGGGTGTGCCGAAATGGGCGTGAAACCGCATGCGAACCCTGCCACTGGGGCCTTCGGTGGAGCTTCCAATGGGGTCACAAAACGAATCAGGGTTGTACCGAAATGGGCGGGGAACCGCATGCGAACCTTGCCTCCGAGGCCTTCGGTGGAGCTCCTTACTGGGCCACGAAGCGTGTGAGGGGTGTGCCGAAATGGGCGGGGAATTGCCTGCGAACCTTGCCTCTGAGGTCTTCGGTCGAGCTCCCAATGGGGCCACGAAGCGCGTGAGGGGTGCGCCGGAATGTGCGGGGAACCGCATGCGAATCTGGCCTCTGAGGCCTTCGGTGGAGCTCCCAATGGCGCCACGAAGCGTGTGAGGGGCGTGCCGAAATGGGCGGGGAACCGCATGCGAACGCTGCCGCTGAGGTCTTCCGTGGAGCTCCTTATTGGGCCACGAACGTGTGAGGGGTGTGCCGAAATGGGCGTGAAACCGCATGCGAACCCTGCCACTGGGGCCTTCGGTGGAGCTTCCAATGGGGCCACAAAACGAATCAGGGTTGTACCGAAATGGGCGGGGAACCGCATGCGAACCTTGCCTCCGAGGCCTTCGGTGGAGCTCCTTACTGGGCCACGAAGCGTGTGAGGGGTGTGCGGGAATGGGCGGGGAATTGCCTGCGAACCTTGCCTCTGAGGTCTTCGGTGGAGCTCCCAATGGGGCCACGAACGTGTGAGGGGCGTGCCGAAATGGGCTGGGAACTGCATGCGAACCTTGCCTCTGAGTCCTTCGGTGGAGCTCCCCATGGGGCCACGAAGTGCGTGAGGGGTGTGCCGAAATGGGCGGGGAACCGCAGGCGAACCTTGCCTCTAAGGTCTTCGGTGGAGCTCCCAATGGGGCCACGATCGTGTGAGGGGTGTGCCGAAATGGGCGGGAAACCGCGTGCGAACCTGGCCTCTGAGGCCTTCGGTGGAGCTCCCCATGGCGCCACGAAGCGCGTGAGGGGTGCGCCGGAATGTGCGGGGAACCGCATGCGAACGCTGTCTCTGAGGTCTTCGGTGGAGGTCCCAATGGGGCCACGAACGTGTGAGGGGTGTGCCGAAATGGGCGGGAAACCGCGTGCGAACCTGGCCACTGAGGCCTTCGGTGGAGCTCCCAATGGGGCCACGAAACGTCCACAAAGCGTGTGGGGGGTGTGCCGAAGTGGACGGGGAACCGCATGTGGAGCTTCCCATGGGAGCACGGAATGTGTAATTGGTGTGCCGAAACGGACATGCAGAAGGCAGGGAAGGAGGGAGGGAGGGAGGGAGAAGGAGACGTCGCGGGGCACTGTCTCTCCAAAGCGAGGACCCAACACCACACGATGTTTGGGAAAACGCATGCGGGAAGTAAGGGAGAGGAGGGCGGGGTACAGCTTCGGAGGAGAAGGGAGGAGTAGGATCAAGCATCCAGGCAGCTGGGTCGAACGGGTCTGCGGGCCCCGTCGAGTCCCACCCGCCGTGCCTTGACGGAAGCAACGACCGTGGCACAACCTAATGTTGGGATTGGAAAGTGTTCCCACCCAGCGTGCGGAAAGCGCTGGCGAGCGAGCCGGGTTCCGACGATTCTGCGAAGGGAACATAATTCAGGAGGGACAAAAACACACAGACACAATGAATCGTCGATTCCCCAGAAAATATTGGAAAATGTAGGAAGTGGGGGAGAAGACAAAAACCCAGAAAATATGGGAAAATATGGTGAATCCTTTTATTTGTGTCTATTTATCTGTGTGTCCCAGGGCCCGCGCAACAATGCAGACCGCGCACGGGCGGGAGCGGAGCTCCAGAGCATTCTTGCGCGGCGCTGCTGTAGGAACCTCTGGCGGCCAGAATTCCGATGAGCGCGGCAGAGACGAAGAATGCGCCGTGCCGAACATGACTCCGAGGCGGGAATTTATCCACATCCACCGCCTGGAGGGTCAGTTTTCGGAGCCTCGGCAGGCGGTGGATATGGACAGATTCGGGCCCCCGGGGGCCGAAATATATCCATATCCACCGTCCGCTGGGGCACCCGGACGTCGGTTCCCAGGCGGTGGATATGGATAAATCCCCGCCTCGCAATTACTGCCACTTCCACGCAAGCTAGCTGCGCGGCGATAAGAAGAGAACAGCATTGCGCCCGCTCTCGCGCTGCCTTGGCGTCGCTGTCGCTGTCATGTGGTTTGGCGAACGACATACGCGCCGCGCCCACATGGGAACGCCGTGTCCAGGCGAAGTCTGGACGGAGTTTTGGCGAGGGCGACAATTCGCCCGCTTGCGCACGGCCCCACCCTAAACGGCTTAGCAAGTGAAAAGTGTGTGCAGCTCCGATGTGTGAACGCCACTTTCAAGTGAAACCTGCCTGGCGCCGCGGGGGAACAGTGGCACGCGTGCCCTGGTTCTTGCATCAAGGAACTGCGAGGGACAGGAGGCTTTCGCCTCCTTCCTCCAGGAGTTTCCTTCCGTGGCGGGAGGGGGTGGGCCAACGGCGAACGACGAGCGAACGACGAACGAAAATAAAGAGGTCCGAGCTCTAGAACACAGCTGTGCAAGATAATAAACATGTCCGAGCTCTAGAGCACAGCGGGCAAGTCCAGGGGGGCCAGGGGAGAGGACGAGCGCGTGGGCCAGGGAGGCCAGAGGGGGGAGAGCGAGGGGGGCTGGGTCCAGGGCAAGGGCAGGGGGGAGGGCTGGGTCCAGGGCCAGGCCAGGGGGGCAGGCAGGCCAGGGGGGGTGCGGGGCAGGGAAGCCAGGGGGGGGAGGGCGAGGGGGGCTGGGTCCAGGGCGAAGGCAGGGGGGAGGGCTGGCTCCAGGGCAAGGGCAGGGAGGCCTGGGGGGAGGACGAACGAGCGAACGACGAACGACGAAGGAACGAACGAACGATGACGAGAATAAGGAGGCCGGGGGGCGGGGGAGGACGACGAACGGGAGGCCAGGTGGGGCAGAGCGAGGGAGGTTGGGTCCAGGGAGTGGGTTGGGGAGGCAAGGAGAGAGCGAAGGGAGCTGGGGAGGGCTGGGTCCAGGACGAGGCCAGGACGGCCAGGGGGGAGGACGAACGACGAGCGAACGAACTTCGGCGACGCAAGTAAAGAGGTCCGAGCTCTGGAACACAGCTGTGCAAGCGAATGAGATGGTCGGAGCGGAATGGTGGCCGGTGCCGTGCTGTGCCGCAAGGTCGGGGCAGGGGCGGAGGGACGCGCTGGCTGGCGGGGGAGGGATGCTGAGAGCGTATTTGGGTTGCGGAAGGGGGACCGGTGCCGTGCCGCGCCAGGGCAGAACTGAGGACGGGGGGGGCGACGCGAAATGAAGCGGTCGGGGCGGAGGGGGCGCTCGACTCGGCTGCTGGGGGCAGGGATGGTGAGGACAAGGGGGCCGCTGGGGACAGAGCTGGGGACTGGGGGGGGCGACGCGAAATAAAGTCGTCGGGCCGGGGCGGAGGGGGCACTCGGCTAATGGGGGGCAGAAGGGTGCCATGGCGAAGACAAGGGGGCCGCTGGGGACAGAGCTAGAGGTGGGGACAAAGGGGGGAGGCAACGCGAAACAGGAGGGGAGGGAAGGGGGGGGCGAGGGCGGGGAGGGGGGTGCGACGCGACGCGGAATGAAGTGGTCGGGCCGGAGGGGGCACTGGGCGGGGATTCCATTGGGACGCGGGGGAACGCTGGGGAGGGGGGTGACGCGACGCGGAGTAAAGTCGTCGGGGCGGAGGGGGCACTGGGCCGTTGGGGAACGTTGGGGAGTGGGTGGCGGGGGCGGGGGGGGAGGGGTGCGACGCGACGCGGAATGAAATGGTCGGTGCGGAGGGGGCACCGGGCAGGGGCTGCAGTGGGGCGCGGGGGAAAGCTGGGGAGGGGAGTGCGCGCGACGCGGAATAAGCCGCTGGCGAACGCTGGGGGTGGGGGGGCAGGGGCGTGGAGGGAGGGTGCGACGCGACGCGGAATAAAGCAGTCGGGGCAGAGGGGGCATTGGGCGGGGCTTCCACTGGGGCGCGGGGGAACGCTGGACAGGAAGGGGGCCACGCGGCGTCGCGACGCGGAAGAATAAAGTGGTCGGGGCAGAGGGGGCACTGGGCCGCTGAGGAACGCTGGGGAGGTGGGGGGCGGGGGTAGGGAGGGGGGGAGGGTGCGACGCGACGCGGAATGAAGTGGTCGGAGCGAAGGGGGCATTGGGCGGGGCTTCCACTGGGACGCGGGGGAACGCCGGGGAGGGGGGGGCGACGCAACGCGGAAGAAAGTCGTCGATACGGAGGCGGAGGTGGCACTGGGCCGCTGGGGAACGCTGGGGAGGGGGTGGCGGGTGCGGGGGGGGAGGGGTGCGACGCGATGCGGAATGAGGTGGTCGGTGCGGAGGGGGCACTGGGCGGGGGTTCCACTGGGGCGCCGGGGGAACGCTGGACCCGGCAAGCTCCGCAGAAACAGACTGTGCCGAACAGCTTGGGCGGCTGACCGTATTGCTGGCCTGGGGCCCGGATTGCTAACTTGTCGAAATGCTGTTGGCCGTCCTGGGGCCCGTGAGGTCCAACGCTGCAAAAAAAACACAACATCGCGAATCATCGTGCCCGGAGCCCCAGACCCCATCTTTCTGCGTCACGTTTTCGAGCCGCATCGATCTGTGAGGGTCCTTTCTGCGTCATGTCTTCGAGCCGGGTCGATCTGTGAGGGTCCTGGGGCCCGAGCTTGGGCGGATTCGCCCGTCGTGGAAAGAGTGCCACGCCAGGATCTCAGGGGTCCTATTGCTTTTTTTTGGGGGGGGGAGCGGACACGGCCTGGCATCTTGTCGTGTTCTTGTTGATGGGGGGCTCTCGTGTAGAAGGGCTCAGAAGGGTCTCGCTCCCGCGCGCGCGCGATCTCGAGGTGCCCGTGCGCATCCGCGCCACGGGATGCCAGCGCGAGCGCGAAGGACAGAACGAGGGAGTTCCCACGGGCCCAAGGGTATAACGACACCACCACCGCCTCCCTTATCCTCTCCCTCTCCCAGGAAAGAGGAGAGGAACATGAGGGTGGAGGAGGGAGGGGGAGTGGAGGTGGAGGTGGTGTATATTATCGGGGCCCGCAGTTCCGCACACTCAGCACGAACAGTAATACTTTGATGTACGGTCAACTTGCTCACCATATTCGAGCCATATCGTCCACTCCCGTTCGAAGTTTCCATGATTGTCTCTTCTTTGGCCGTTCGGTTAAGCATGCTCCAAGAGGCTTTCAGTAACCAGTTGGTTTGAACCATTGTGTTTGTTCAAGTAGTGTGTCGGCGCGTACGTGACACGGAGCATGGCTGGTTTTACTCCAACCCGAGGCCAGCTCATCGATGACCAGGACTCAGAGTTGTGGAAATCGTTAGAGAACAAAGATCTGTATAAGGTACTCGGCGTTCCTTCAGATGCCTCGGCGAAGGATATCGAGCGCGCTTACCGGCGCAAGGCTCGCAATGTTCATCCAGACAAGCACACAGATGCGTTGTCTACTGAACGCTTCAAGGAGCTGACGAATGCGAAGGAATTTCTTCTCGACCTGGGGAAGCGATGGTGGTACGACCAGCGACGAGAGAAGGAGGCTGAAGTTATAGCTCGGGCCTTAGAGGGGGCGAAGCTTCGGGCAAAGGCAAAGGCACAAGAAGAGGGGCAGATCAAATACTTGGCTGCAGACGGAGAGCAACGCAGCAAACAATTAAAGATTGACAAGGAAGAGCTCGAACATTTTGTGAAGCAGGCGCTGTTACAGGCAGATGTGATGGCATTATTGGCAGAGCCTGATGGAGATAGCAACGACGAGGAAGTTCTGGTCGAGCCTGCCAGTAGGATGCGTGCCTCTGCCGCGGAATTTATTCCTGGTGCTGACGCTGTATCAGCTTCTCCTGCCACGGACAGGGTAGTCGAGGTATACTCGGTCTCTGCCCAGAAGTGGTGCATGGGTCTTGTCGTAGGTGTCTGTCCTTTGCCAGGTGGGCGGGCAGCGTTGACAATCCGCTACAAAGTTGCAGAGGGGCGCGCAGGTTGGCACGAGAAGATGCTCTACGATCATGACCCGAACCTCCGCAAGCGCCGCTGCGCAGATGAGTCTGCACACGACGGAGCAGCCACAGCCTGGAGCAGATGGAAAGAGCAGCACGGCTCCTGCGCAGCATCTGGTCTGCGAGCCGAGGCGGCAGTCTTCGTGCCTGGTGCCTGCGCGCCCGCGCAGGCACCCGGGCAGCCGACGCCCTGGCCCCGCGGTCTGCAGGGCCGGCCGCCTGGGCCTCGCGGCACGCAGCAAGGGTGTCCGGCTCGGCCCTGCAGTCCTCAGGCCGGCCCAACCTTAAGTCGGGCCTGTCCCTCGACAGGAGGAATATGATTCCAAAACAGTCATAGAATAGTCCGGGGGCGATGTCTTCACTGTGTTGATCATTTGGGAGTATCTTTTGGCTATTTTTCATTTTTCGTCGAAGATCGGCCTGTAGGGGGACACGCCCGACCTGAGCCCAACCTGGTCTTGTGCGGCACCCCGCGGCCCACCGATGCGACAATTACAAGTCACAGTACCAGCTGGCTGCTGTGGAGGCCAACGTATCACAATTGTGCTGCTGCCTGCGGCAAGCCCCGCCACCGTGCCAGCTCAGCACCCTGGGTGACGACTGCTTGTGGGGCGCAGAGGAAGCTGTAGCGTATGACGCCTCGTGCCCTCAGGCTTGGGAGAGCCGCAACCTGTGACACGCTCTTCCGCGTCATGCCGGTGTGTCTCTCTTCGCCTTCGGCGCCGGCCTCGCGGATTCCTGATGTGCGCTTCTACTGCGTCCCCTTTGCCCCACCTCCTCGTGATTCTCTTCTTGTTTTCTTCCGCACCCTCTGTGCGGCGACGGCTGGAGCAACGTTCAGGAAGTGATAGTTTTTTACACATTGTTGTGCCGATTGGCGCGAGCCCTCGCACCCACCCTCCCCCCCCATGGAGTAGATCCTGGCTGTTTTGGGCGCCTGTCCCAAGCAGGTGGAGTCTCCCCCGTAGGACGCACTGTTGCAAACAGTCGCGCGAAGCAGAGGTCCGGAGCCAGACCCGCCCCCCTCCCTCCCCGCCTCCGCCCAATGTCGAAACGCCGAATAAGAACATGTTTAGGGCGACGAGATCCATACATATCCACTGCTCCTGGCCAGGCCCATCCTGGGCCCAGGATCTGTGTATATGCCTCCCTGGCCAGGCCAGAAGGGCGTATACACCGCTCCTGGGCCCAGGATGGGCCTGGCCAGGAGCAGTGGATATGCATAGATCTCGTCGCCCTAATGTTCACGAAGCCATAACATGTGACACCTCGGTCATCTCTGGGTCATGTTGGATTGCTGTGAGGCCCTCCCGGAGCGGAGCAGGAGTATGAGGGAGGTGATGATGATGTTGATGATGATGCTGGTGACGACGATGGTAATGATGATGACGATGCTGATGATGATTGTGATGATGAAACGGTGATGAGATGATGATTATGATGGTGATGATGATCATCATCACATGCTCATGCTGATCATGATGATGATGTTGATGATGCTGATGATGAGTGTGATGATGTTGATGGTGACTACGACGATAATGCGGATGACGATGACGGTTATGATGATGCTGGTGACGAGTGTGTTTATGGCGACGATGATCATGATGATGATGATTGTGATGGTGATGGTGATGATGCTGGTGTTGATGATGATGACGGTGATAATCATGGCGATGACGACGGTGGCGACAATGACGATGACGATGACGGTGACGATGACGATTCTGATACCGATGATGATGCTGATGATGATGATGATGATGATGATGATGGCGATGAGGATGATGAAGATGATGATGATGATGATGATGATGATTATGATACTTATGATGATGATAATGATGATGACGAGGATGATGCTGCAAAAGAGGATAATGCTGATGGTGAAGATGAGGATTGTGATGATGCTGATGATGATGGTGATGCTGATAACGGTGATGATGGTTGCCATGACGATGATGTTGTTGATGGTGATGATGGTGATTATGATTATGGTAATGATGCTGATAATAATGCTGATGTTGATGACGATGATGATGGTGATGGTGATGGTGATAGTGATGATGATGCTGCTGGTGATGATGATGAATATGAAGATTATGATGACGATGACGGTGATGTCGACGATGATGGTGATGACGACGATGATGTTGATGATGATGATGATGGTGATAATGATGCTGATGATGATGACGATGATGAATATGATGATGAGGATGATGCTGATGCTGAGTGATGATGATGCTGCTGCTGCTGATGCTGCTGATGACGGTGCTGCTGCTGCTGCTGATGATGATGATGATGATGATGCTGATGATGATGATGATGATGATGATGATGCTGATGATGCTGATGATGCTGATGATGCTGATGATGCTGAAGAAGAAGGTTGTATCGGGGCTGCCTTGGGCTTCTGTGGGGCCGCCTTGGGAGTTCTTCGGGGCCACTTTTGGCCCCCTTGGGGCCGTCTTGTGCCATATGGTTACTCTGTTGGGGCCGTCATGGTGGGGCGGTTTTGTGGCCGTCTTGCACCGTCGATGGACCCTTCTTGGGCTCCAGAGGCCCTCTTTGGCCAGCTCTGGGCTCTCTTGGAGTCGTCCTGAGCGGTCCAGTGGCCTCTGGGGGGACTCCGTGGGCCCTTTGGGACCCTCGAGGGCGTTCGAAGACCACAAATGGACCGATCTTCGACCTGGAGGGCGTGCAAAGGGAAACACAACCGTCTTAGCTGCCCCGATACGCCCGTTTTGAAACGCAACACGTGCCGCGTTCAGAACCTCCGTCCTGAGCGCGGTGCGTGTTGGCTCGGCACATGTTGGTCCAGGTTTGGGCGAACGTATCGCGCCAGACCTGCGTTTTCAGTCTACCTGTTGAGCTCCATGCCAACACCCTGCGTGTTGCGTGCTGTGCATGGTGGCAGCCAAGACAGTGCACATACAGAAGTGGAGGGGCTCCGCCTCGCGAGGGCCTCCCGGAGAGCGCCTGGGGAGCGCCTGGGGAGCCTCTCGGGGGCCCCCTAGGGGATCTGTTCGGCGCCTCCTGGCAGCTGCCCCGTGCCTCTCGTGGAAGCCTCGGAGGGCCCATGGAGAGCGCCGGGGGGGCGCCTTCCGCTCAGGAGGCCTCGTCAGGAGTGGGTGGGCCTGAGAGGGCCCGCGCTGTGCGCGCGCCCAGTGCGCGAGCGCGGCGCTGCCCCGAGGGGACCCTCGGGGCACCGTCGAAAAGAGTCGAAGAGCACCACGGCGATGCCGGTCACGATCTGGAGCTCTCTGGGGCAGCGTGTCGCCTCCGCCAGCTCTGGCCTACGCCGCGCTTCGGTGCGAAACACGCCATGCACTTCGCGGCCCCGAGGCGTCCACGTCCCAAGCTTTCCCGAGCCTTCCCGCCCCGCGGAGCGGAGCGACACGCCATCCGCTCGCAGGGGGCCAGAGGAGGAAGAGGTACCCATACCTCTACCCTTCCCTCGTTTTCCCCTTTTTGGGCCTCCTGGGAGGCCCTCGTCGCCACCGCTGGATTCGCCTCGAAATCCTGGTCAGAACGCACCCTGGAAAAGGCCTGGGGCTAGCGGTATCGGTACCTTTCGGCTTCCCAAGGGGATAGCGTGCAGCCGGGGCCGCTGTGGCGACACGCTACGCCCAAATTCCCGACCGTAGAGGATCACAGAGGCCCTACCAGATAGCACTTGGCACTCCTCCACGCCCAAACGTGCCAGGGTGGCACGATGCCCGATCACAGGTGATGGACGAACGCTTACAGTACAAGTGCCACCAGGGCTGCTACCAGGTCAGTCCTTCGCTTGTGCAGAACCCCCTGCAGTTTGTGCTGGTGCCGTGCTTCCTGGACAGCGGCTGATGCAAGGACGACTGTTGCAACCATGGGTTGCACAAACACCACAGACCCCCAATTCCACTCAGCAGCTGCCTGGGTCCACTCAGCAGCCCCCTGGTTCCTCCCAACAGCTCCCTGGTGCCACCCAACACAGGGCAGGTGGCACCACAGAGAAGCATACCGACTCTGCGTGTGCGATCTCTTGATCGTCAGTCTGGCTCATCTTGCGAAGTTCACTGATGGAAGATAAATAAGCGCGGACATTTTGCCCATGTCTGGTGTTGGTGATCGGTACTTGTGTGGCTATGCGGGCTATTGGGGCCTTGCTTTTTACTTTCTGCGATTGCATTCGATACGTTTGGTGACGCACGTTGGCTAATTATCAAAGTACCGAGTTGGGCACGTGTCTTTGCTGGTTGCATTTGATATTTGACGTGCTGTCTGAGTGGACCTTGCAAAAAGTAATGGCATGTGGAGCGTGAGTTTAGCCAAAAACCTCAGCCCTTTAAATCGTCGGGAACAATACGAAATTGCCCTAGGAGCGTTCCAGAAGCCTCCAAGACTGCCAAAGAGGGACCCAAGAACTAGAGATTGCGCCCAGAAAGGCAGAACTGTGTTTCAATCCACCACCACAGTAGCCCAAGATGGCTTCAAGATGGCCCATGAGACCCTCAATGATGCCCCGCCCGGCTGCAGCGAGTTCAGGGAGGCCCAACATGCCCTAAAGAGTCCCCAAAGGCGGCCCCAGAAGGCCCCAGGAGACCACCATGGCAGCCTGCGCAAGAGGGCCCCAACACGGCGCGGGCGGCCGATCGCAGCAGCACGCAGCAGCAAGCTGCAGACGCCCGGCCCGCACCTCCGACGGGCCTCAGCGGCGACGAGGAGAAGTTCTGCATAAAGGGAAAGGATTGGAGGAGTCGGAGGAGGAGGAGGAGTCGGAGGAGGAGGAGGAGGAGTCGGAGGAGGAGGAGGAGGAGGAGGAGGAGGAGGAGGGAGGAGGAGGAGGAGGAGGAGGAGAGGAGGCAGAAGAAGAAGAAGAGGCGGAGGAGGAGGAGAGGAGGAGGAGGAGGAGGAGAAGGAGGAGGAGGGAGGAGGAGGAGAGGAGGAGGAGGAGGAGGAGGAGGAGGAGGAGGAGGAGGAGGAGGAGGAGGAGGAGGAGGAGGAGGAGGAGGAGGAGGAGGAGGAGGGAGGAGGAGGAAGAAGCGCGTGGAGCCTGAGCGCGACCGAGTCGGAGGCGCAGGGCTACACAGAGGGACACGGCCAGGCTGCTCACGCAGCTAGCCTCGCTTCCTCGCTCTGACGACGGCATAAAACACATACACCAAACGAGGGCACAAGGGATTGGAGGGGGCCCATCCAAATTTTTGCGGCCACTGCCAATGCCAGGCGGCATGGTCAGCGACCCGACAGGCCCCCCTCCCCAGTACATCATGGAGTAGCCTCCCCCGTCTTAGGGTGAAGGCCACGAGCAGCGTATTTAATGTTATGGATCTGTGCATTTCTCGTGCTCGGGTGGGCGCTACGCCCTTTGCACACCGACAACAGACCACGAGCCTTTCAACCAGGCAACACACAGACGGCCGAGCATTTGGAGCAGAACGCAACCTTTCCGCACTGCTCAACTTCGTGCTGCAACTCCTTAAACTGGTCGAGTGCCTCCCTCATCGGCGGAGGCGTGTCAACTTCGGGCCCCAGGACATCCTCGGCCGCCCTGAGGGCGGTCAGCACCGACTGGGAGGCCATGGAGAAGAGGAGGAGGAGGAGGAGGAGGAGGAGGAGGAGGAGGAGCAGCAAGTGGCCCAAGCCGCACTGCTTCCCGTCATGACGTGGCTCCGACACTGCCGATCACAGCGGTGTGTGCACGTGTCCCCGGCACCTGGAGGCTGAGAGAGCACGCGGCCCACGGGAAGCCAAAGGCACGCTTCCAGGCCCAAGGGGGGTGCGCGCGTGAAGGGTTCCTCCGAAGGGCTTAGGCGACCCGTCCTCCCACTCTCTCCTCCTCCTCCTCCTCCTCCTCTCCTCCTCCTCCTCCTCCTCCTCCTCCCTCCTCCTTTTCCTCCTTTCTCCGCCTTTCTCCTCCTCCTCCTCCTCCTCCTCCTCATCCTTTCTCCTCCTCCTCCTCCTCCTCCTCCTCCTCCTCCTTTCTCCGCCTCCAGGTGGCCCAGGAGTTTTTGGCGCGGCCGAAGGGGTCGGCCCGCTCTTCTCCAGAGCCCCCAGCCGACTGCCCGTTCAGCCGGGCGTCGGTGAACAGTCTCATTCCATTCCTCCCCGATCCAGATCGCCCGCGTGGCACCGCCGCAGGCGCAGGGTCCGCGCGTGGGCGCGAGCCGTGCTCCAGCGTCAGCGGGCCGAGGCGGCACTCGCGCGCCATCACGGCGAGGCCTGCGCCATGGCGGCCCGTGGCAGGGCGGCGCGGACCCCCCTCGCTCAGCGGGCACGGGCTCAGGCGGGGGAAGCAGCGGCGGGAGCTCCCTGGGCGGCAGCGGCGGTAGCACGTCCAGGTCCACCCGGGCGTGTGTCGCCTCCCGCCAGTGCGGCTTCGCCACCAACTTTTTCGACCGCAGCACGTGCTACAGATGCGGCAGGGATCGCCAAGGCCGCATGGTGGAAGGTGCTGCTCGCCGCGGCGGTGCTCGGCCTCCATCTCGTCCTCGGTCCCGCGGGGTCTCCCGTGGAGGCCGTGGGGACGGCGGCACGGGCGGCCCGCCCGAAGCAGATGCAGGAGAGGACGAGCTCATGCGATGCAGACGTGCGCTGGCCTCCCTGCGCAGGCTACGCTACGCCGAAGACGCCCCGATCGTGGAGTTGGCCAAGATGGACCTCGCAAAGGCGGAGGCCCTGGTGCGAGCCTCCCAACGGCCAGAAGACGTGTTGCGGGACGGCCTCGACAGGCTCCACGCTGGCGATCACTAGCCAGAATCGTGATGTGGTGGCGGCAGAGACCGGCCAGCTGGAGATCGCCGTGGAGGAAGCGAGGCAGGCCCTGGCGCGTCCGCAGCAGCCTGCGACGGCGCCCGCCGACCTCCACCAGCTTGCTGCACAGTTCCAGGGGCTCCGCGGCATGCTGCAGCAGGCGCAGGGCGGGGTCGCGGAGGTCCGCACAGCGCAGCTGGTCGCCCTGCTCTCGTCGCACGTGGACTCCATGGCTGGAGTGGTTGCAACGTCCCAGGCGGCCCACGCGGCAGCAGTGCAGACGGCGACACCCGAGCAGCAGCGCGCAGACGTGGTCATGGGCGAGGGCACGTCTGGCATCCAGGGGACGTTTCGCCCTGCCCAACCCCCGGACGGAGGCGCAGCGGTCCAGCCCGCAGGGTCGCCACAGACGCCACCGGCGTAGCTGGGCCAGGCGGAGAGCGCCTCGCAAGTCCCACAAGGTCTCGGCCCGGCTGGCTGGGCTACGTTCCGTGGCTACCTCGCCCAGGTCGCGAAGGAGGTCACAGCAGTCGCTGCTCAGGAGCTGCGCCTCGACGGGATCGCCGTGGAGGAGGCGCGGGCCTGGGCGGCATCGCAGGGATGGAAGGCGCCCATCACGCCGTGCCGTCGCCTCGAGTCAGGGGCTCCGAGCGCGGGAGTCGGCCTTTTCATTCGCAGTTTTGTTCGCACACGCTTGCTCGATGCACAGTCTGGCATTCATGGATGCGAAGCCATCCCTGCCAGGGGAGCGGCAGTGCACGCTGACGTCGGCATTCCAGGGGGAGGTCATGTTAGCTGCACTGTATCTGGAGTCTGTGCCGCAAGCGCATTTCTTGTGCGCTAATGCCCAGCGCCTGCTTTCGCTGGCGGAGGTGCTCAGCTACTACGCTAGGCCGTTCGTGGTTGCGGGCGATTGGAATTGCGCGCCCGACCAGCTCGAACAGACGGGCATCCTCGAACGCTTCCCTGCTCAGTGCATAGCCCCTCAGGGCGAGGGCGTCGCTCGGCCAGAGGAAAATATCGCCCCATCGACTTCTGGATCGTCTCTCCGGTCATGTTCAGTGCCTGTTGTCAGCCACGCGTTGAGTCGGACTGGCTTGCCAGACCCCACTTCTTTCCTATTCTCCTCTCGCTCCACAGTCACCCTCGGTCGTTGATGCAACTTTCCTTGGTGGCTCCCAAGGCGTCGCCTAGCCCCCCCCCCCCTTCGCTCGTTGGATGCCACCCCCTGGGGGGCCCTCCCGAGCCCCAGCCCTACTTGGATATAGTTGCTGAGGGCGCTCGTGAGGGGGGTCCCGCGGACACTAGTGAGCTCACGACCCGTCTTGATTCGCTCTACGGTTCGTTTGCTCGCATGGTGGAAGCTGACTTGTGTCATATTTACCAGGTGGACCGCCCAGAGCTGTTTCAAGGGAGAGACCAGGCGCCTCGGCGCGCGTGGAAGGTAAGAGGAGCGAACGCCAGAGGAAGGCCTGCCAGCATCACCGAGGCCCGACTGTTTCGTGATGTGTCGCAGGCGATAGAGGACCTCGCTGTCGCCCGGGGCCCGGCTCGTCCAATTTTTTCGGATCAGCGGCCAAAGGGGTTGCAGAAATCGTTGCGTCCAGGATGGAGGCGGGGGGTCATAACTGCGGTTGGTCATGCCTTGTTTGAGGCTCTTCCCCTCCTTCTAGATGCCGCTGCTGCTTGCCCCCCGCTGGTCCATTCCGGCCTCGGCGCGCGCTGGCAGACGCGCGCCCCCCTGCCCCTCGCCGCGGCGGGAGCTCTGGCATCGCGCGCAGCGGGGCTCGAGGAGCAGGCGGCTGCGGCGCGACGGGCCAGCTTTGGCAAGTGGGCCAGGGATGCCCTGGTGACGTCCCCGTCGCGGCTCTTCAACTACACCAAGGTCAGGACATGGGTGCACGCGGGGGCGCCGCCGCAAGGAGTTGGGAGATCACAGGCGCAGGGCGTGGCGGACTACCAGATGCAGGGCTGGCAGCGCATCTTGGAGGCGCGGGCTATCTCATCCCAGTGTCGCGACCCATGCCAGGAGGACGATGGAGATGCTGGGTTCAATGTGGATCACCTCATCTCGTCCGAGCTCTCCGACACGATGGACATCGCGGATGCCTTCGCCCGCCTGCCGACATCGGCGCTGCCCGCCCCGACAGTCTCCGAGGTTCGCAGGGCGGCAGCTTCCTTCCCATGGCGCACGGGGAGGGGAGTGGACCGCATCTCGCCAAGGGTTTCCACGCTCCTGTCGGACGAGGCTCTGGCCTGCATGCTATATGTCATTCGGGCCATCGAGTCCTGGCAGCCTTGGCCTACCCAACTCATGATGGCGCATATTATGTTATTGGCAAAGCCAGCTGGAGGAGATAGGCCAATCGCATTACTATCGGCTACGTACCGCATATGGTCCAAGATTCGGGTTGTGCATACCCGCAGGTGGGCGATCCAGCGCGCCCGCCCCTACTTCGCCATGGGCGCGTCGAAGTCCACCGTGGACGTGGCAGCCAGAGTCCTGGTCCACCTCGAAGCAGCCTCCAAGAGGCCAGACCACGAGGTGGTGACGGCTCTGGTGGACATCAACAAGTGTTTCGATCAAGCGTCTTGGCGGAGGCTGATCGCAGCGGCCCAGCGATACCAGCTTCCAGCTACCATCCTGCGAATGGCGCTAGCGATGAATCATGCGCCGAGGAGGCTCACCTGGTCAGGCACCTTCTCGTACGCTGTGGATGTTACCCGGGGTGTGCCCCCAGGTTGCACTGCCGCCATGTTTCTGCTGATGCTGGTCTTCATCGACCCATGGGCGCGCGCGTGGAGCTCACCCAGCAGGTGCCGCGTAGCCTGGACATATATGCGGACGACTTGACTGTCCAGCTGTCCACGCACCGCTGCCTCATCATTCATCAAGCCGCCAACCTGTTGGACTTGATGGCGTGCACTCTGAGGGATACGGAGCTGCCCATTGCCACGCACAAGGCGAAGGTGATCTCTTCATCCTGGGAGGTCGCGCAGCCAGCGGCGCGCGAGACCCGCAAGCATGGCTTGCGGGCAGTGCGCGCACTGGAGGTGCTCGGCATGGAGGTCAATGGATATTGCCGCCCCTTTTCGTTCCATGCACTGCGACGCCGCATGCGGGCCGTGCGGACTCGGTTGCCAAGAGTTCGGAGGTCACGATGCTTGAGGGCAGCGCTGAAGAAGATCATTGCGCCCATCCTCGGCCCAGGGGTGACGCGCAGCTTGCAGGTCACCAGCGCTCCGCCCCATATGGCATCCAAGAGGATGCGGGCTGTGCGAGAAGGCCGGTCCAGCACGCCACCTGCATCGTCGACCTGGATTGCCTCCATGCTAGAGCCGAGCGTTTACCAGCACCCCGAGTTCACGGCTGCCACAGGTCTGTTTCACAATCGGGCGGCGATGGTCGCAGCGGGGGGAGTTTCGAGGGAGATGCTGCAGGACGCGCGGCAAGTCCAGACGATGAAGGTCCTCAAGGCGCCCGGCCCCTGGAAGGTGATCGCGGGCCCCGCTGGTGCAGTTGCAGTCCAGATGCAGAGGCTGGGGTGGAGGGCCTCCGCAGCGTGGTCCTGGAAGACGAGGACTGGCATCATATTGGACTTGACCAGCGTCAGTCCACTTTGGGCACGGGGGCTGGCGAGGCGCGACTACGAGTTCCTCAGATGGCGTGAATGGGCGGCCCGAGAGGAGCAGACGCCAGAGCTGCCTCAGGCGCGCGTTCCTCGGGCGCCAGGCGGCTACTGGCTGGGGCCGCTCAGGGCGCTATTCGCGGACGCTGAGACGCGCGCCAGATGGCGCATGTCGCGTGTCGCCCTCGCCTGCCTCCGCTCCACAGTAATGGGAGGCCAGTGGTCGCAGCAGCGTTTATTTCAGCATCGGCATGCCGAGCCGAGCGAATGCCAAGCCTGCGGAGTGAGCCCTGGAACCTTGCATCGTCGTTTTGGGATGTGTCCCAGAGTCCACGGGGACCTGGGCGAGGCTCTGGATGGGCCCCACCTCGAGCGCGCGCGGGCTGCCCCCGTCAGTGTCCTTTCTTCCAGCGGTGCCTTTTCCCGCGAGCCTGGTTGTCCGAGCTTCGGCCACCGTGCATGGTCGAGCGCTGGGCGTACGCGCTCAGAGGAGGTATTAGTTTAGACACCACAGGAGATGCGTATACCGATGGATCGGGACAGATCCCCCCAGTTTGGCCTGATGCTGCGAGGGCGGGATGGGGCCTAGCGGTCATGGTTGGCTCTAGACTTGTCGGACAAGCGTTCGGCCCCCTCCCTGGCCACCAGCAGACGGTGCCCCGAGCTGAGTCGTTTGCCACTTTGCAGACACTCCGCGTAGGCCGCCCCCCGCTTCGCATCATGTCTGATCACCTCCCTGCCATTGATGCTATCCTGAGAGGTAGGGAATGGTGCCTTCCGCCGCATCGCCACAACCTAGACATCCAGAGGGAGATCTGGCAGGCCATAGACGATCATGGGGGAATTTCTTCCACGCTTTCTTTTTCTTGGGTGAGATCCCACCCGTCAGAATGGCCGCAGGAGAAGGTAGGGACAGATTTCGCGGATGATGCTGCGAAGAGAGGCATTTTGATGCATGCCCTCCCCCAGCATGTTGTGGATTCGCACGCGGACTCGCTCCGTCTCCTCCGTCAGGTGGCCTGCTGGATTGGACAATCGCAGGCGGCGCAGACTCTCGGCGGATGGGAGGCGGACCGTGTTCATGTTTCAATTCGTCGGAGGCATCGCCACTCACCTCGGCTCCGTGGCTCCCTCCGCCCCCCTCCACCTCCCCCGTCTCTGATGCGCCGTCTTGTTCTGTCGGGCGGCAGGGCGCAGTGTGCCAGATGCCTAGTCCAGGCCAGGTCCGCTGGAGGCCTGCGGCGCCTCCGCAGGGCGGTCTGCCCGACAGCGCAGACGCAACTCCGCAGAATTGGTCCGGATAAGACAGCTGATGGGGCGGTGGGCGAGTCTGCTGCTGCTGCTGCTGCGGGGGAGCAAGGGGGCGCCACGCCGGACCTAGTAGGTTGCCAGAGGCAGGGGGCCGCCCTTGTTAGGACGAGGAGCGAGGAGAGGGGCGGAGCTGCGTCGGCGGAGCCCCCACCTCGCAAGAGGGTCAGACTTGCGGAGACTGACCCCGCCCCTGATTCTCAGGTGCGAGGACTGATCCGTACGTTGGAGGTGACGCCGTCGGCGCCCGTCGAGCCCTCCTTCAAGCGCTCCAGATCCGAAGTGCCTCCTGCCTCGACCTCTCCTCCATTCGAAGAGCCTCAGGGACAAGGGCCCCTGGGCGCTTGCGGCCGCGGCATCATCCCGCCGTCCGGAGCTCGAGGACACGAGCTTTTCGTCTTTGGGCAGCTGGTGGCGCGTCGCAGATGTGGGTTGTGCTTCGAGGGAGGAGGGGGATCTCAGCTTTTTGTTTTTCTCTTTTTTTTTCTTCAGGAATGTGACCCCACCCTCCCGGAGAAGACTTCTTCCAGGATGTATAAGAGGGATAGAGTGTTTGACGAGCTTCTGCGCCCGAAGGTGCCGCGGTTGGCCATCCGAACCTTCTTGTTTTTGGGAGGAGGAGGAGGAGGAGGAGGAGGAGGAGGAGGAGGAGGAGGAGGAGGAGGAGGAGGAGGAGGAGGAGGAGGAGGAGGAGGAGGAGGAGGAGGAGGAGAGGAGGAGGAGGAGGAGGAGGAGGAGGAGGAGGAGGAGGAAGAGGAGGAGGGAGGGGTCACCCACGCGCAGAGGGGGGCAGGGGTAGGGGGGAAGGCTTCTTAGAAACACCCTGCTTCCCAGACCCCCTCGCGTTGTGAACAAATCACGATGGGAGGTTTCTCGCTATTTTCGGCCTCTGGGGGCCCTCAGTGGGCCTCAGGACCGTCCAAAAACGAATCAGGACGAAAAACCGGTCTCGGGGAAGGGGTCCAGACCTCTAGGGGTCGACGTTGTGAAAAAATCACGACGTCGGGGGTCTAGGTCCAAAGAGCCGTCGCGCGCGACGCTGCGGTGAGAGCTCCACCACCCCTGAGGAGGGAGGGGGAGGAGGAGGAGTGAGGAGGAGGGAGGAGGAGGAGGAGGAGGAGGAGGAGGAGGAGGAGGAGGAGGAGGAGGAGGAGGAGGAGGAGGGGAAGGGAGGAGGGAGGGAGGGAGGGAGGGAGGGAGGGAGGGAGGAGGAGGAGGAGGGAGGAGGGAGGAGGGAGGAGGGAGGAGGAGAGAGGAGGATCTGGGCCTCCTGCGGCCTCTTTTGGTTTTTTTGGCGGGCCTGCTCGCGATCTCGGGGGCGCCCTTAGAGCGGAGGGCTCGGACTCTCCATTCGAGTTCCCCGTCTTGGGCGCCACCTGAGATCCTGGCGTGGCAATTTTTTCACAACTGGCGCTGTCGCCCAAGCGCGGGCGCCGGGGACCGTCGCAGATCGATGCGGCTCGAAAACCGACGCAGGAAAGTGGGGTCCTGGGCCCCGGTCGCGACTTTGTGCGATGTTGCACTTTTGTTGCAACGTCGGATCTCAGGGGCAGGCGATCTCTCGCGCCCGGCACCGCCTCTTCCACGGTATCACCGGCGAAGATCAGGGGAAGAAGTGGTACCGATACCACTACCCCTCCCTCGTTTTCCCCTGGTTTGGGCTAGGAGGCCTTCGTCGCCACCGCTGGGTTCGCCTCGACATTGGAGTCAAAACGCATCCTGGGAGAAGTCCGGGGAGTTGCGGTGTCGGTATTTGTTGTTTTCCCCAAAAGAGAAAGCATGCGCCGCGCCAAAACAGGACTGGCACCTTCAAACGCGCACACCTTCAAACGCGCACACACACACACACACACACACACACACACACACACACACACACACACACACACACACCACACACACACAAACAAACACACACACACACACACTTGCCAGGTCAAGAGACCATCAGTCACCCTGAGACTTTTATTACGCGAATTGTAAGGCATGTTGTATGATTCGATGTTGTAGTAGCCGATGGTGTCCTTGATGCCATGGCCCCTATGGTGTCGCCGACGATGGACCCTGTGCTACAGTCGAGTTAAAGGGACGTCAATTTCTGTGTTACCAGCTCCCGTCCCTCATCAGGACACGCCACTGACGGGAGCACCGCGTTTCGGCTCACTGGTGGCCAAACCAGCGAGGGGCGTGCCGACGCGGTGGCTTCGCTTTGCGTATCACGTCCGTTCTACTGTGCGCGCGGGCGGGTCTTATTACGCTACGTCCCTTGGACACAGGGGTTGCCTCACTCTAAAGCGAGCTGGGGACACAGGGAGCGGAAACGAGCGTGTGCCCACGGCCGCGTCGGCTCAAGTGGCCGGCCGCCCACATATGATTGCGCCTCACTGCGACCCTTACTATTCGCCATCAAGACCAAAAACGATTCTCCTACTGCTTAAGATGGCTCGCCCCCTACTACTGGGACTATCGCTACTACGGTACAACAGAGCTGGGGTTGGGCTTCGCCTAAGGCGAAGCTGTTGGTTGGGCCTCCCAACCCCTTTTTTTCCGACTTGGTAGCGGAGCTGGCCTGTGGTGGTCAGCTCTAGCTCCACTCCTCACCTTCCACGGCAGGCGTGGTGGAACATCAGGGTGCAGTGGGTTTACGCGGAGGAATGTATATACCTACGCACTACCGCAATGACACTTGCAGTGACAATTTTGCTCACGCGGGGGCCCCTTACTTTCGTCCTACATCCTTGCGCGACTTAACTCCCGAAATCCACCCACCTACTCCAATTGGAGATGTCTTCGAAAACATAGTGCATGGAAACATGCGACGCGATACGGTGCCGCTTCCAACCCCACGCTGACTTACGACTACACAGCGGAAGCCCCAACCGACTACATCCGACCACGACCTGCGAGGCCATTAGCTTGGTGTTGCTATCTTTGGGCTCACATGGGTCGCTATCGGGTGCGCGGTAGGACCTATGCGTGGCGGAGACGACACAAGAACGATCAGCCCTCATTGGGACCCAGCCGGCCAGGTACCTTTTCGCGAATGCGCCCGCGAGGTACATGCCTGGATCAACGTGACCACAGGCAACATGACGCCCTCCCAACAAGCTGCAGCCCTGCAGCGAGGTTTGGGAGGCCTCGCACGGACCATAGCCATGAGAGTCCCTCCAGCAGTTGTCAACTTTGGCGTTAACATAGGTGGCCGCCATACCGACGGCGTCACCTACATCATGTTCCTCTTAAGCACGAGGTTCGAGTACTTAGAAGAGGAGAGCCAACTCAACTCTGGCACAGCTCTCATTGACTTCCGAGTCCATGCGGGAGAACGAATCGACCAGACGTTGGCACGCTTCGAAATAGCCTGCTATGAAGCTGAAACGGCAGGCTTTAACATCCCCAACTTCCAAATCTTTACAGTTATTGTACGCAGAGCTCTTGGAGTGGGGACATCGCGTACACAGCAACTCTTGCAGCCATTAAACCACCGCGTGCCGAGAGACCAGCAAACGCTCTACTCGAACGCATGAGATCATATGCGCGCATTGCTCAGATAACCCCTGGCAACGTTGGCGATATTTTCAGTCGCGGTCATCGAACCGAGACCTTCCACGCTGAGGCAAACGCAGGGCAACCTGCTAATGACGTCTGGAGTGATGGTCCACAACCAACTGAGACCACTACGTTACTGGCTCAGAATGGTGGATCGGCCTGGGGGTCGCAAGATCCCTGGGCCAGGCTTCGGGGGCCGCCCGATGCGGCATCCCCTGCGCAAGCCACAACCCTATTGGGCTCAGCGGGGCAACCTGCCGAGTCCGACTTCGACTCTCGGACGATGAGGCCACGGCCCTTGACTACTCCGATATGCCTACATACCTCACGGAAGAGCAACAGGCGCAATGGTTATTCTTAGGATACCAGAAACATAAGCGCAGGTGGAGACGATTCATGGAGAAGCCAGTCCGTAAGGTACGGCGCATCGTACGACGAGCACTCAAGGGAAAAGGCAAGCATCGTCGGGGTAAAGGTAAGCGTCGGCGATTGCATGGTATAGGCAGATTATCATTCCTAGCATGTCTTACCGGGCCACAATGTGAAGATAGATTTTTAGGTGCAGGCAGGAATCGCAGGCATGCAGCAGGAAAAGGTAAGGGATGTCGGGGAAACCCGAAGGATGCGAATGGCAAAACTATGGGGTGCGACATATGCCACAGTACACAGCACTTTCGCCGCGAATGCCCTCGTGGCGATGGGAGAGGCAGGGGTCCGTCGATACATTTGGCTCAAACTGATTCAGATATACAGAAGCTTGACTGGGGGTCGCTTTTAGCCGACCCTGCCGATGGCGCAGCCGCAGTTGTGAACTTCACGGCTGCCAGATATTTGAGCGCCAGTATGTCCCTCGAGAATTGCGCCGACGAGCTGTTCGAGGAGGTGTTCACTGGCCACGATGAGGTTGATCTGGCAGACTGGCTGGGCATGCCCATCGCGGAGCCACCTGCAAATATTGAATCGGTCGGGAACTTCCACGCGCCCGCCGAAGGGGATGCCGAAATGGCGGGGGCGCCCGCCGATTCAGAAGCCATTATTCCTGCAGCGGGAGAGGACATACAGTTGATGATTTATCCTCGGGTCATTGGAAATCCGACAAACATGGAATTGAGTGATGATGGCCCTTTGCGGGGAAGCCCGCGAGACGTTAGTGATCTGTCTGAGCGCATTCAATATAGGCTTGGCCACGATGAAGGATTGCAATGCACATTTGCAGCTTCGGACCGATCCATGAACCGCCAGGTGCGATCGGCAGGCCGCCAGGTCTGGAGGCGAGAAGTATCGCGCCGACGACGATGGCGAATAATGGGGAAATAACGATCGCCTGGCACGTCGCGGTCGGATCCCCGGTCGCTCGCCCGACTGGGCGCGCGCGCGCTCCAGCGGCGCTCGCTCTAGCGGCCCTCAGCGCCCTCGTCTTCCTGGCGCGGGAACTCCAAAGGCCCCTCCATGGCGGGCGGGGGCGCCCGCCTCGAGAGGATCAACCGCAAGAAGAATATCCAGTGGGCGGAATGCAGCGCCTTGTTGGCTACGCGGAAGCTGGATTAGCTCGTCAGCACATGCGCCCAGATAAGATGCGATATTGTTTGAACAGGGGTTGGACTGAGCGCCGGATTCGTCACTGACATTCTCTCTGCGATTTTTGCACGAGATGAAGACGGCGAGATCATTCGCTCAACAAGGGCAGGACCTGCCAAACCACAAGAAAATATTGTCAAGCGCGACCTCGAGAGAGCTATCGTCGAGGAGCGGGAGCTTCACAGAGGCGTTTGTTGCACGTGCCCCGACTATGCCGACCACAGTCCCGGCTGCCCCGTGAGACGCCCATCAAGAAGCCCGAACTTTAGAAGGACACCGCGGGTTTGGTCTCATGGTGATGGTCGGGGTGGCTGCACCGATCCTAATTCAACGCCATATGAAGAGCAGTTAGAGGAAAAACTACTACGAGTCAGCTACAGTCAGCGAAATATCCCAATCAATTAATATATGGAAGCACCTTTTCTTCTCATCATTTTATGCAGTTTAATCGCGACTGGCACGCGAGGAAACCCGCTTCGCATAGATCAGAAGAATCTGATCAACAATAAGCTGGCGAAGATGAAGCTGATGCGATGGCCGAAGAGGTAGACCCCGCGGAAAAAAAAAAGCCCCCGAATGGCACGCCTCGGACAACTCCACTGTCACGGACGTCAGGTACGATGCGGACACCCCTATTCGATCATGAGTGCGCCCTCGCAGCTGAGATGGATCTTTCCCCCGAAAAAAAAGGATTGCCTACCGCGCTGGAGACGTAGGCTGGTTGCGTGCCAGAATCGGGCGGAAGCTCAACCCTGCCAAGTATCTCTTGGCCGGGAAGCAAAAGGCCACTATCAATAATCTGGCCCTCAGAGCGCCAGGCGGTAAAGGCCTGGCCCTCGACAGGGGCCCCGTGCGCTATGGGCCATGGACACCTGCAGGGGCAACGGCTAAGGCAGCTCCCAAACCGAAGACAGATCCGCCACTTGATATTTCTCCATCTTCGGATTCGTCGAGTCCGTCTAAGTCGCTCGGACCTGATCAGCTCAGACCACCGCCCAAACAGAAGAAGAGGAAGAGCCCAGATGATCCCTACCCTGGAGACAGCAAGCACCAACGACCTGCGGGGCAACCCGCTGAACGACGTCGATCCAGAGGACCATCAGTGGCTGCCGCAGCAGCTGCGTTTCAAGGCACCAGCGCTCCAACTCCGAAGGGCCCTGTACCACGTCGCGGCCCTACTCCGGGTCGGACGCGCAGGACTGGTTGGATGCCGACACTGGGGGGGCCCTCAAGGGGTGCTTCTTCAACGCGGCGCGGCACCGATATGAGATTAATGCAGGCCGCATCAAAGGCACCAGGGGCAGCTCCCAAAGATAAGACAGCCGAGTACTACAACATCAAGGAGAAGAAGCGCCAGGACTTTGACGTCAGTACCCCGCCAAGGACTCCTCGGACGCCTGGGGGAACAGCGGGCGCCGCCTCGCCATCGGCAGGCGCTCGCGCGCCCGCAGCATCGGCGACGGCTCAGAGTTCAGCGGGGCAACCTGCTCAGAGTTCTGCAGGGCGACCTGCTCTTACTTCTTGGAAGTGCCCGTTGAATGCCGAAAGTATTGGGGCAGTTTACGCACTTCCAATCGTATGCAGCTCAACCCAGCATACCATCCTCAATTTGATGACGGGTCTGGTCGATACATTGTGGTCGACGCGACATTCAGGATACCGCCGTCTTTGCCGACAGGGGCGCTCATGCGCGCCAGATGGTGCGTAATATTTTGCATGAACGCCCGGCGCTCACGTACCATTTGGAGAAGGACGACTTGATTGGGATCTTTAACGCAGAGAATATTAAAGGCCCAAGGTTGAGGCATGAGGAGCAGCGCCACTGCTCAGAGTGGCTTACGACTGCTCTTCGCCACAAACCTGTTCATAACAACCATCTCTCTGATAGGCTTCTGCGAGCAGCACCGTCTTTCGATGAATTCGATGGGTGGGTTGAGCGTTCAGAGCTGCCAACCAATGGCCACCAGAAGGATAGGATCGTCATCATCACAGACACTTGGAGACTATGCGCTGGCGGCTCAAGAACCGCCACTGGGCATGCCAAGCATTAGCTGTGCTGGACTTGATTGGCATGGTCGGCAACACTGGGATGCAGAAAAACAGGCTACAGGTCAAGAAGTGCCAGTGCGCCTCTGGGGCGCACGAGACATATTTCATTCGGCCAGGTAATGGACGCAGCAGTCCTGGGATAAAATGCCCTGAGTCATTGTATATGAGAATTGCAGATTTGACCATCCCAGGCGCACCTTGGTACTTTACTCGTGGTGCCCAGTGGGCAAACATCCCAGATATACTTAGCATTGGACGGTCATGCCGCGCCGACGACACCATCAAGAAAAAGGGCAGACAGTTTGTTCATGCTTGCCCATATTTACCTGGCGACAGCAGAATCCAGTCCGGCCTGCGCGTTGACTCCGAGGTATTGGTTATGGTTGGTTTGAAAAACCTGTTTCGGGATAATATGTCGATTTGGCGCACAGCAAATGATGTAATAATGTCAGCAGGCCGGAACGGCAGAATTCTTCCGACTCACATCGTCCAGTTGATAGGTATTCTGCCCAGCGACTATTGCAGGTGCAACCGCGTGGGACACGTATGGATCAATCCCTTGTGCCTGCGGGGCAACAATCAGCAGTCTCCGCGCAGTGATCTTTCTATCGAAGATGTGCGAATTTCGGAATGATGCATCATCGTTGAACGATTGGTTCATTCCACAGACCCCCTACAGTTTGAAGTGTCCCGAACCGACGCCCATCCAAGGAGTCGAGTTCTCTACAGCGTTCATTCTGCAAGACATGTATCAAGCGGGGGCACCTGCAGGGGGATCTGGCGGGTCATAGATTCAGGCCCAAAGTGCGGACGTGACAGAAATGACTTCGAGTGGAATTTACTCCCACCGACATGCTGTGCGCCAGCGATCCGCGGCGTGCTCAGATGCAGCAGCTGCCAGGACCTGCAGGGCAACCTGCGTCGTTCGCACTTATGAGTAGAGCCACAACTCCATTTGAGACTCCACAGAGTGCTGGGGGCACCAACAGCCTGCAGGCAAGGCTCCAAAGCATTCGGATCGCCCCGCAGGTCTACCAGGCTTTACAGTCGACATCGCTGCATCGCCGCGTCCACATGCGGGGCCCTACGGCACCACCGATGGACTTCCCGTTGTATCCTGACTACCGTGCTCAGGTAAATGGTAGTCCTCGCGTGGGGGCGCAGCCGGCAAACCCGCGTGTACGAGCGACGGCCGACGACTTCTACCAGTCTCATTTGACGCGCGGCTCTGGTTACGCGTCAGGTGTGCCGGGCCAGATTCCACATTGCGGATAATTGGCTACCCCTGCGGACTCCGATGTGCAGCAGCCATCATCCATGGGGGAGCTGCGCCCAGAGATTCTGACCTTTCACGAGCCGCAGCAGGCCAACCTTTCGATGCAATCGGCCCGTCAGCGTCGCAACCACGAGCGTCAGGCAAGCAAGATGCTGGGCCGTGCGGGGCAACCTGCTACTCCAACCACAGCAGGGACACCTGCGTATAACCTGGCAGCATTTTCAGCCATGCAGCCGTCGTCGATCCCACCGATTCATTACGAGATTGGTGAAACCACTCTGGCGCGCCAGACGCGTATCAGGCCATCGGCAATACCGCCAGTCATCAGCGACGTTGACTTTAAGAAGTGTGCCATATGCCTGGATCACTTCATGCATCACGACAAGGTCTGGAGGTCTCAGTGTGGTCGCATATTCCATGCACAGTGCTGGGACCGAGCTGCACATGCTCATGTGGACAGACAGCTGGCTGGCCATATGGGGGGTTCTGCAACTGAGGCACCCTGCGCCATTAGCAGGGGCGGTGGTCTAATCACAGCTGAGTTTCAATATGCCCTTGCTGGAGATCAGGATGCACTAAATCGCCACGGAGGGATACGTCGAGGGGCAAACGAACTCAGGGACCTTCGCGAAGAGCTAAACCGCGTCACGGCGATGATGATGAATAACACGGCAGCCCCTACAACAACACCGGCGGGGCAACCTGCTTCATCAGCCTACGCGGGGCAGGCGGCGGAAGCCATCGCGCCGGCTGTGGATGCGCCCATGCCATGACTAGCGGAAGCCGCCAACAATGCGGGGACACCTGCTGCAACCGCTCCTGCCGCGTTGCGGGCCAGCGACACGTGGCTGAGGCGCATGGAGAGAACCACAGACAGGAGCGCTCAGTGGCTTCAGTCTCCACATACCTACATGCCCTACGGGTGAGACACCCGTCCGCGCAGCCAGCGCAGGACGGAGAGCCCGGCGAGCGCGCGCAGTGGCATCAGTGCGATCTCCGAGCGCGACATGCTACACACTGTGTGAATGGTAAGCACAGATGGCCAGATGGGCATGCGTGCTGACGAGGATACGTTCATGAACATGCCTATTACATCTGCATCACGCCCATACACGTACGACGAGCGTTCTACGGCCAGGATTGTTTTGAGAAGAACCCCTTTACGGAAGAATCGGCCCGCGGATGCATGAAAGTCTTCTACGTCTCTGTCGAGAAACGATTGGGTGTTGGAGCAGAGACGCCGCAGGGGTATGTATGGTACGACGCTGTCTGAAGTGCCAGGACTATTCGGAGAACGCCATGAATTGGCTCTGGCAGCAAACAGTGGGACCATGGCGGATGGAATGCTGACCACCATTTTGGACATCGGCAGCAACATCAACTTCGTTGGTCTAAAAACGGCACAGACATTCGAACAGGTATCCCGTTCCCACGGACACGCCATCAAAAAGCTGAACCTGACGAAGAGGTTCTGCGTGTCGGGAGTGGGACATGGCGCCGCGGTATGTGATAAATCCTTGCACTGCAAAGTTGCGTGCAAGGGAAGGAGAGACCCAGCGGGGGCACCTGCTGCGCGGAGACTTGATACCTACTCAGCAGACGTGGCTATTCTGCTATTCTGGGTATGAGGAGTATGTTTAATATGAGGACTATCCTGATTCTGGAGCAGGGGCACGAGAAGATGATCACCCCTGGCCCTGAGATGCACAAGTCTCTACTTGGAAAAGGTGCCAGAGTATTTGATTTGACTCAAGGTTGACGAGTATGGGGCCGCAACTGAGGATAAAGGGTCGATGTCGTTTGACGAGTGCGGGGCCGCAACTGAGGCTAAAGGGTCGATGTCGTTTATTATTACGGCCAATCCTCAATGCGAGGATGACCCGCTCCTTGTCAAAGAGGCACTTGAGACAGAGCCAGCCGCAGGGACACCTGCTCTGAGCGATGCCCATACATATATGATGCCACAGGGTATCCAGGGCATCAGCTTCTCTATCAACGAGGAGATGTTCGCTTATACGATCTAGTCTTTGGTGAATAACACCTTGAAGACCTGGCATCGCAGGAATGCGTCTTTCGGGGCAAACCCCACCTCGGCCGATCAGGACTTCGCCTTGCGCAACTTGCAGGCGAAGGCATATCAGGTCATTTACGAGGAGGGCAATCAGTGGACGCCGCCCGACGCACAGGCGGGGGCACCTGCGCGGAAGTGGATGATGCGGCTGAGAAGTTTGAAATTTTTACTTAGCAGCGGCTCTGCAGCGCAGCATGGCACGGGCATATGGACGCCCCCATCGCCACATGAGTGACGGGGGCAGGCGCGTGCCACGGCCACCCGCGCTTGCTCCGACAGGTCGAACGCTCAGGTGCTGTCATTAAATGCGGGGAAACCTGCATTCTTGTCTCAGGCGCCGGCTGTGCGCGCCAGGGACAGTGACAAGCCCGGCTGCGCGGCTGCCACGGTTAGCAGTGGACCCGGCTGTGTGGCCGCTGCAGGAAAAGAGTGATCATCACATCGTTATCATCCTCGTGCACTTATCACAGAGGACATACGGACAGCTTGCGCTGAACTCTGAGCTCGTGGTTAGATGTGTGACCGTATTACGCATACAGAAGTTATGACCTCTACTGGTACACACTATTTGGGTGCTTCACTCTCGGGAGATTACCAACTGTTGTGGGTGGCAACGCCTGCTGACTGTCATGTTAGATTGCCTGGACAGCGGGCAGGGCCACATTATCAACGCATCCAAAACTTAATGACTAAGGCTCGGGCTCGACGGATGTCTATTGTACTTGTGGGACCGCCAGGTTACTTCTGGAAATAGGGTCCTATGCGTGGCGCCGTTGAAGATCTCGATTTGCAGGTCATGCGTATGCGATGCTGCCATTTCGATATGAAATACGACCGTTCTAGTAAGTTGCCTAGCGGATCATATCTGCAAGTGGCAACTACCTGCACGCGCATCCCGACCAATTTGTGGAGGTGCACGTGCCAAACAGCAGGGGCACCTGCCCAACTCACTGAGCATGAATTGGACTGGTACGGCCAAGGGGCTCAGAAGGCATAGTGGCATAGCAAAACATTGGCTGTCATGGCCGCGAGATTGGTTGACCAAATGGATTTACACAAGACACAGGGAAACCGCACGAGCGCAGTACACTTCATCATCCACGCACGAGTGGGTAAAGGAGTTCGTACATATTTTCAGTCTCCGAAGAGTGGCCCTGAATGGGGCCATGTCGTCAGACGGGCAACGATGAACCTGGGCGACAATCAGATCATGCAGAACATCAGGATCCAAGACCAGCCTATCGGGCACAACTACAACGCACCGTTGCCTAATGGCGCAACCAACATTCGTATTCGATTTTAATGGGAGCAGCCAGAAACGGCTCTCATCGGACAAGGGGACACACGTCCACGCCCAAGGCGAGCTGCGTTCGTCGATGACGATCGTCTCCCTCCCCCTTCGATTGAGCGTGGCCGCGTGCCCCCCTCTATTCCCGATTTCCCGTCGCTCAGTTCACATGATGCTGGACAAGAGACTGAACAACAGACAGCACTACCGACCGATGCCCGAATCAAACAACAAGAAAAACAGAAAGCAGACAAAGAAGCGGGCATCAAACCACGCAAGATACCCAAGGTAGTCGAAGAAGGCAGCGATGACTGCGGATATGACCTTAAACGTCTCAAATGTAGTACGTATTACATGGACGTACCCCTTGACTCCGACACGGAAAGCGACGATGAAGAGGAAACCTGCATCATTTTACCTGCGGGGCTACCTGCTGAAACCCTACGCAGATGTATTCTCCACCATCCCCACCCTATGCTATGGACGTCACAACAAGGTGGACATGTTGGAATTGCGCGGAGGAAGTGGAGATATATCGCAGCTAACATTCAACCGAGGTTTGTCTTCAGGGGGAAACCTAGACAAACGTTAGTTTGTTCACCTTGGAAACAAGGATGTCCAGGATGCAGTGATGCACTACCTAGACGTTTGTTTCGTCAACATTGTCATACTACAACCCAACTGCAGAACGTCTGGGCTACCCTCATATTTCATCTCCCAAGTCAACTACGACACCTGTTATGAATACCACAAAGAAGATCTGCCGCACAACAAGTTCTGCGGCAAGGTTGCTATGCGACAGAAGGATATTCGACGATTCTATTTACAAGAACAATCAGTGGGTACTTGGGTGGACCAGATACCACCATGGACGACATCGGCCAAATGCAAGGGCACTTGCAAGATGCATATGGACCAATGTACTACTGGCTTACGTGTTTCCCATGGGGTATTGATGCGAAAGCCGACCGAGATCATGGCCAACCACCGCCTTCTACTTACAGTTTTCGAACGAAGACGATGTGCTGGTCATCGCCAACATGCGTCGGTATGCAACAGAGAATTGTCCATGGCTGCACATTATACTTCAAAGATGCAGTCCCTCTTTGTCGATGCAGTTCAGATCGCGCACAGTCTTTTCCAGGTAAGCCGTGATCCCTTGCATGGCCACCCTTATTCCTCAAACGTGTTAGTTACCAACGTGATGGGATATGATTTGGACGATCCGACAATCCCTCGGCAACCAGACGGCTCGATCACGATACCACTTTCGGGAGGGCTCGGATGTCTTGCATGCGCGGATAATGTTAGCATGCGCTCTCCCTCGCACGACAGAAATCCCAAGCATTGCAGGTGGTATGATAAGGAAGACCACCATTGGGAATGTCCGAGCTGCAAGAAGAACTACGGCCAGAACAAGTCTGGATATGTTCGGACACGCGGCAAATGCAAGTTTGCCAAACCTTGGAAGCTGCCTGACAATCATGGACAGGCACCACCGGCTCCTGCCGAACCAGCAGCAGGACCTGCACCACCGGCTCCTGCTGAACCAGCAGCACCACCACCCGAGGCGCCAGCGGCACCACCACTTACGCGGCTACGAGCACCAAGACCCGGCTCTAGAGCCGAAACTACAGCGGGCGCGAGTAGCCACGATATTACAGTGGGCAGACATGCTGCTGAACCTGCGGCAGGGCAACCTGCCTCGAGTGGAGCCGGGAGTGCGGATGACCACCTCCGACTGCTACAGGTTAGAGTCAGACGTGGCAGACAGCAAGGTGGAGATGCACCTCCTCCGCCACCAGCGGGTAACCCTGCTGCGCGACCACGACTTCCAGACTGGTCACGGTTCGACGTACAAATCAGTCGACAAGATTTACGAAGCTTTGACCCAAGCGTGGTAACATGCGAGTTGCGGAAGCTACACTTGCGTTAGTTCCATGCTAAGGAGCCTACGATGAGACTCATCTTAACCAAGATAGGTCTGGACAACGTTGGACTCAACCTGGTGAAAGGTGTCTGCGACACATGTCGGGAGTGCAGGGCTTGGGACAATCCTGGGCGTGCGGTTGTGCCATCTACTGCACTGCCTGGCAAATTCAACGCAGAAGTGGAATGTGACCTGATGTTATATAAACAAGAATACAGGATCTTTCATATCATCGATCGTTGCATTCGAAATGCTACTGGAATGGAGATACCGGACAAGACGATGGCCAGCATCCTGGACGCATACCATCAGTGCTGGATGCAGTTTGGACCTGCAAAGGCACTCTACTCCGACGGAGGGGGTGCCCTCAACAACGACACTGCGAAATCAGTCCATAAGGCAAAGGGCACTGAACTCAGGATGCGTGCGCGTGGACAACACGCTACGACGATCAAAGCCAGAAGTGGCATAGTTTGCCATCTACTTCATGGCATGGAAGCTGAACTCAACAGGTTAGACAAACCTCGTGTGTTCACGCGACTACTGCACGAGGCCCTGTTTGCCGCCGACGCGTTCACCTTCTACAGCGAGGTGTCTCCATGCAACGCTCTGTTTGGACGGCAACCAGCAACGCTCCCGGACTTACTTGCCGTGGACCACGAGCAGCCGACGGAAACGTCGGATCATTCTCGTGAGCAGACGATAAGCAAGGTATGCATTGAAGCCATCACACAGGCCGCAGCAGTAGCTAAGACCAGTCGCGCATTACGCACCAAGACAACTGTTACCGGTCAGCATTACTACGACGACGGAGATTTAGTTGATCACCATCGCCCCGCAAACACGAAGGACGACTGGGGAAGCTGGAATTGCCCATTCCCAGTTGTCAGGGACGATCCCGAAAGGGGCCAAGTCATCATTCGAGTGGGAAGTCGCGATGTTCAGGCCAATACGGCGATGCACGACATTCACTCTATATTGAAGCGCGAATAGCCAGAGACATAGGCTCCGACAGTACCGCATTACGGACAGTGTTGACGTTCGTGGCCAGCTTACTTGCGGGGGGACCCGCTATGACTTTTGGCTATGTACCGACCAAGAAGGGGATGCTTCAGATGACAAGTGTAAGCCGTCTATCTCCTAAGGTACATCTAGCTTTACAATACCTTTTCAGAAACTTCTTCCGCATCGAGAACGTAGTTTCGGTCTGGTTAGCTAAGAGTATCCGTAAGCTACCTCTGGCTGCTTACGCTGACAGTTGTACATTGGTCCACTATGACAATGACGTGCATCCAGGGCTTCACTACTATGATGCAGAAGGCACCGCACTGAACTTTCACTATGCAACTGGATCAGCACATTCTAGAATCATCCAGTGCCTGAGGTCCACCAAACCTCAAGCAGGCTTTGACCAGGACATGACAAGGTTTGAGGAATTGGCGGATGCACCGATGGAGCTGCTAGAGAAGCCTCAGAAGCCGAGCCACCGCATGAGGATGGACGGCTTCCTACGATTTATCAGGAATCGAAGGCTGATCTCGAGTCACACGTCATGGAAGTGCGGAACGCAGAACTACAGGATGAATGGGAATTGCTGGAGGCAGCTCCACAAGGGGACCTTTTCACGATACCCACACAGATGGTTCCAGACCGTAGTGCGCTGATCACTGTAGCTGAAGAACAGTGGGGACACCTGCCGAAGTGGGGACACCCACGCGACTTCGACATCGAGGAGACGTATCACGTCCCATTGTGCTCCATGGTCGAAGACTGCAGTTACGGACTAGACTCGGATGAAAACGGACAACATGTAGGACTCTGCTTTACGGCAGAGATGTCAGAGGTAGTTCTGTCCGAACAAAAGCATATGATATTGGGTGCCGGCCGCGTGGCCACTATGCGAGTATACGCCACCGCCGCTGCAAGGCGAGCTGCGGTCGTCAAGGAAAACGACCTCCTCGCGAAGGCTGACATCCAGGCGACTCCCGAGAAAGTACCGAAGGCCCTCTACACCGAACTCAAGACATGGTTTGTTGTTTCAAAATGCGAGACATATCTAAAGCGTCAAGCATCATGACTTCGAGGTATGTGTATACACGGAAGCTTGTGACGAACGAGAAGGGCGATATGAAACGTACCATCAGATTATGCCTGGCGCTTCGAGGCTGCATGGACCTCGAAGCCTTCGACGGGGGAACCTTTTTCGGGAACAGCGCGGCGGTCAAACCAGAGACTACTTGCGAGCGCGGCAGCGTGCAAGAAGCAATGGATTATTGCTCCCCTCGACATCAACCTGGTCTTCCTGAACGGGCTGACCTACCAGGAACTGGCCGAGGGAACTGGTGAACAAAGAACGCGGGGTGTGTTTTATTTTGCCGCCTGGATCAGCCGCGGTGCTTCGGGCTCTCCCAGGATTCAAACGCTACGATGAGTCAAAGCATTGCTTGCAGCGCCTTAAACCAGGTACTGGGACCAAAGACGCACCCCGAGCTTTCTCACTAAAGCTCAGAAGGACCCCGCGAGGTTTTGGTCTCCGACTCACGTCCTATGACGAGGAGTTCCAGACGAGCAGCAATTTGCTTACGGCCAAACATGTTGATGATATAAATTTGGCCGGCGCTGAGGACACCATTGACAAGCGTGTCAAGTGCGTAGAAAACACCTATGGTGCATGTAAACAACGAGCACACATGCACCAATTGTGCTGTGAGATACACCAAGGATGTGGACGGCAATGTTACTTTATAGAATACATCAAGCAGCTCCGTCCCATCCAACACCCTGAACTTACCGGCGCCGAAGCTGACGCTCAGGCATCCAAGATGGTTGCAGACATGTTCGTCAGCCTCTGAGGTGCGTTGGCGTATGCATGAATCACCCAGGTGTGGTTGATGGTATATGTTCTATCTCTACAACGTGTCCAAGAACCGACCAATATACAAGTACGACGACCGAACGCGATCACCATGAAGCTGCAGATCCGCCCCAAGAAGATCGTCTATCCGGCGATATGACTCCTACGGGCGAGGTCGGCCTACACATCGACTCAGGTTACCGACGCCTGAGTGGAGACGCTGATGACGACGTCGAAGGCTATGGTATTCGAGGGGCGAACCTGCTACGGCGTGGAAACACGCCATCTGGTAAGCCAGTCGTCCACTTGATCGATGCGTACTGCCAGTCTCACCGCTTGCAGGTCCGCTCATGTTTCTTAGCAGAGACACTAGCAGCTGCCCACAAGTTGGAGGACTGTTATCCCACGATCGTGACTCTGCGCGAGCTCCACGCAGGGCCGCGCATTTCCACTCTGTTGTAAGACATACTTGAGTTGGGTGGCCTGAGCATCAAGGTCACTTTGACCAAAGACGCTGAATATGTTTTAAAGTCCTTGTCAAGCAAAGACTTGAAGAAGCCGATTGAGTGAACCCTGTTAGGACACATCAGTTGGATCCGACAGATGATGGATCGCGGAATCGCGCACAGTATTCAGTGGTGCGACACCCGCGATATGACTGCGGACGGTCACACCAAGGGGAGCATCGACAGAGAGATGCGCCTACATGTCATGTGAGGTATGCAAGCCTTCAAACATGACTTGAAGAGTTATGCTCCCTATCGGGCTGGCCAGACATCCTGTTTTGTAGCTGCCTGAGGAGTATCTTTATGTAGTGTATGGTACAGGCCAGGCAACTTGCGTGCGGGTCCACCTTCCTTACGGCCCCGCCTTTTTGATGTCCTGCTGCACAGGGGCGGCGGGCTCACGCTTCGCCCCCCCCCCCCCCCGACTCTAAAGCGAGCTGGGGGCGCAGGGGGCGGAAGCGAGCATGTGCCCGCGGCCGCGTCGGCTCAAGCGGCCGGCCGCCCAAGTATGATTGCGCCTCACTGCGAGGCATGCTAGTCGCCATCGACACCAAAAGGATCTTCCTACTGCTTAAGATGGCACGCCCTCTACTACTGGGACTATCGCTACTACGGTGCAACAGAGCTGGGGCTGGGCTTCGCCTAAGGCGAAGCTGTTGGTTGGGCCTCCCAACCCCTTTTCCGACTGCTTTTGGCATGGGGCCTCGAAGCCCCAAACCAACGGCCCGAAAAACGAGCGGGGAGCCAGACAAGCACCCCCCCCCCTGCCTGGGCAACGATGCCTTCTGAAAGTGGACAGGTGCCTAAACCGATACGCATCCTGCTAGCAATCGCGCCTGGCCTGCATGTTGAAGTGCGCGTGAGGCGGCGACGCGGAAGAGAGGGGGGAGGGCATGGAATGGGCCCGGCGCTATGACTATGTATTGTGAGTTGCTTGTGAGATTAAGTTCGGAGTTTGCCGATGCACATCATTTTCGATGGGCTGTTGTAAGGTACGTCGAAGAAAAAAACAATCGATGCCGTCGAAGTCCGAGGAAAGCGCTCGCGCCACCAGAAAAACTGCTGATATGCTTGAGGGGGGTGTGCGACGGAAGGAGGGGAGGAGGGGGGGTAATGAAGTGCTCCGCCACGACGTCGAGGAAGCTGGTCATGTTTTTGCCCGCGACCCCGATTACGACGCCGCCCCCGCGGCCGTCGACGGAGGGAAAGGGGAAACGACGCAACGTAGGTAAGTAAAGAGCCAGGCGCCTCGACGGCGCATCGGCAGAAACGATGCTGCGCACATGAACGATGGCAAAGTCGTAACAAACCGATCGGCTGTGACATTCTGCCCGCTGCTGTTTTGAGACTGCTGGAAGCTGGACACAACAAATACACATCGCTGAGTTTCCCCGACGACGACGACGACGACGAAGGGGGGGAAGGGCGGGGCGAGAGAAAGCGAGGAAAACGACACGGGAAAGCGACAGGAAAGGAAGGAGGGAACGGGGAACGGGGACGACGAGCACGACCGAGACCACGACGACGACCCGATGGCGAAGCAGAGAAACACGCGGAACGCCCCAACCGCGCCTAAGGCTCCACATTGCGCGGCGCGCGCGGCGATGCCAAAAACGGCATGGGAGAAACGACGACGACAGCGACGACAACAATCGCATCGACCAACGGCAAGACAGCGAGGTAAGAGTACCGGGAGGAGGAAGGTGAGAGCAAATATCGCTCCCATGGCACACCACTAATGGTAAATCGCACGCGCAACGCCGCCCACGCGGAACAATGCCCGACCATGGAGGACGCGCGGGTGGAGTCGGCAGGCCTAGACGGAACGCCCCAGAATTCCGCGCTGCACAGCTGCACGCGCGAAGATTGTTGTAAGATTGTTGTAAGATTGGGGCAGGAGTTGGAGCGGGGAACGCAGGGGGGACGGAAGACAAGAAAAGGGCGACGCGGGGAGAGAGGGCGAAAAGGGGAGGGGCAGAAGCAGAGGGAGTGCCCGCGCGGAGCAAAATCAGCAGGCTGCCGCGCAAGCTGATTGTAAGGTTTCTTTGAAGGGGCCGCAGAGCGGTTCATGGACATTCGCGGTAGTGGCGAAAGAATGCCCTGGAGCACGCCGAAGCGCGTCCGACGCACTTGCCAGGTCAAGAGACCATCAGTCACCCTGGGACCTTTATTAAGCGAATTGTAAGGCATGTTATAAGATTCGATGTTGTAGTAGTCGATGGTGTCCATGATACCATGGCCCCTATGGTGTCGCCGACGATGGACCCTGTGCTACAGTCGAGGTAAAGGGACGCCAATTTCTGTATTACCAGCTCCCGTCCTTCATCAGGACACGCCACTGACGGGAACACCGCGTTTCGGCTCACTGGTGGCCAAACCAGCGAGGGGCGTGCCGACGCGGTAGTTGCGCTTTGCATATCACGTCCGTTTTAGTGTGCGCGCGGGCCAGTCTCATTACGCTACGCCCCTTGGACACAGGGGTTGCCTCTGGCATGGGGCCTCGAAGCCCAAAACCAATGGCCCGAAAAACGAGCGGGGAGCCAGACAAGCACCCCCCCATGCCTGGGCAACGATGCCTTCTGAAAGTGGACAAGTGCCTACACCGATATGCATCCTGCTAGCAATCGCGCCTGGCCTGCATGCTGAAGTGCGCGTGAGGCGGCGACGCGGAAGAGAGGGAGGAGGGCATGGAATGGGCCCGACGCCATGACTATACATTGTGAGTTGCTTGTGAGATTAAGCTCGGAGTTTTCCGATGAACATCCTTTCGATGGGCTGTTGTGAGGTACGTCGAAGAAAAAACAATCGATGCCGTCGGAACCCGAGGAAAGCGCTCGCGTCACCAGAAAAAAACCTCTGATATTCTTGAGGGGGGTGTGCGACGGAAGGGGGGGAGGAGGGGGAGGGTAATGAAGTGCTCCGCCACGACGTCGAGGAAACTGGTCATGTTCTTGCCCGCGACCCCGACTACGACGCCGCCCCCGCCGCCGTCGACGGAGGGAAAGGGGAAACGACGCAGCGTAGGTAAGTAAAGAGCCAGGCGCCTCGACGGCGCATCGGCAGAAACGATGCTGCGCACATGAACGATGGCAAAATCGTAACAAACCGATCGGCTGTGACATTCTGCCGGCTGCTGTTTTGAGACTGCTGGAAGCCGGGCACAACAAATACACATCGCTGAGTTTCCCCGACGACGACGACGACGAAGGGGGGGAAGGGCGGGGCGAGAGAAAGCGAGG
>CAUYUJ010001192.1:394269-471769 GCA_963575745.1 Prorocentrum cordatum
GTGGGGGCGAGTTCGGGGAAGGAGTAGAACGACGGGGGAGGAGGAGGTACAGCCAAGGCGGCTCTCGAGAGGACCACTCTGGGCTCGAAAGGGGCTCCGGTTTTCGGGCCGCCTCATTGGATCCAGGTCGGATTTGTTGTTTGTGGCCAAGGCTCGCCCTGGCCAGATACGCCCCGTGGCTGCTTTTTCAGCGCTCCTTGTTGCAGCGCGATGCCCACAGATGTCCAGGAGGGTGCCCGTGGCGTGGGCCCGAGAAGGGTTTTCGGATGTTCTCTGGAGGTGTACTCGGAGGCTGCAGAGCTCCGGAGAGGCTCGGGGGGGCCTCCGGAGGCCCGAGGCTGCGAATGGGAGCGAGCGAGTTTGCCCCCGGGGGCGAACGGGCCTGCCTTGGAGCCGCCGTCCAGTGACCGGGCGGTTGGAGGCCCGTGGGGGTCGTGTGGAGCTGCTCCCCAGACGTATCCGCCGCTGTGGCATTCGCCCATCTCCCTTCCGTCGAAGCCCCTAAATGAACATACTTTCTAGGAGGTCCGCGTGGATTCTTGGGTCGGCGTTGTACCCCCCCCTGACGGTGCCTGCGGTGCCGCCCGGGGGGTCCAGCGCCCATCCAAGAAGTCCTCGTGGACCTTTGAGAAATTATGTTTACGCAGTTGTTTATTGCTCCTCTACCCTCCCCCGCCTCCCCCTTCGCCCTCCATTCGGCCCTCCGACCTTGAAGACATTCTAGACGCTTCGCGTAGCCCCACCAGGCGTAACACAGAATTCCCTGGCATTTTGCCGCAGGGCTGCACGTTGCTCGAGCTTCCCTGGGCGTTCCAGTTCAGCCAGCCAGCCCCCCGCAACCGCTGCCCCAGCTGCCGCGTTTGTGAGCTGGCCCGGCCGGCTCGTGCTGCGCTCAGTAGCTATTTAGGTTTGCCCGCCGGCCCGGACAACTCCTCTCGCCGCTTGCGTGCTCGCTGGTGGCTGCGACCAGAAAGTAGCCCCACCAGGCCACCGGGATTTTCGGACGCCACCAGGAATGGGTCTCTGCTTGCTTTTCTAAGCTGCCGCCCGTTAGTTGCGCCTGTTTTGCTTTTCCGCTTTCCGCTGCCTGGTCGTGGCCCGGCTAGAGTTTGGACGCCTTTTGACCCGCTTCGCGAGGCCGTTGACCAGAAAAAGTAGCCCCGTCAGCCCATCCCGAAAGGACGCCCCGACGAGCTGCCCTGACCAGGGATGTGGAGGCAGGGATTGGCCTCGGAATGGGGCGACTGCGAAGTCTTTGGAAATGCCTCGGCAGGGCGTGGATCCCACGACTCGTCGGAGTTCCGGACGCAGCGCTCTCCTCTGGGCAGGGCGAGGGGCAGCGCTGGGCTGTGCCCCCGCGCCTGCTGGAGCTGACGTGGCTGCGCGTCAGGCGAGTGGCCTCGCGGAAGCCTCGGCAGGGCGCTGGCTCCCCCGCTTGGGCTCCCACCGAAAGAGGGCTTCGGGCCCCTTCGGTGGAGGCTTGGGCGGGGGGGCTGCAGCGCGCGTGTCTTGTTTCGTTGCCCTTCCGTTTTTCTTTCTCTTTGCCCAGGCTCTGCGCCGCCTCTGGCACTGCGGATCCTGTGAATTTGGTGAAACTGGCGAAACGAGAGGGGGAGGAGGGAACAGGAGGGAGGAGGAACAGGCGGATGAGGAGGAGGAGGAGGAGGAGGGCGAGCAGAAAGGCCGGAGGCCTCTTGGATGCCTCTCGGAGACTTTTCGGATTTCCGTCGAGAACTGTTTGGAGTCCTGTTGGGGCGTCTTGGGGGTATTTTGGCAGTCCTGGGGGCCCCTTGAGGCGTTTTGGGAGCCTCTTGGGGGCATGTTGGGGGCCTCTTGGGGCCTCCTTTGTAATTGGGGGCCTCTTGGGGCTTCCTTTGTATCTCTTGGGGCCGTCTTGGAGCACCCTGCCTCGGTGCCCCGTCACCTTCCTTCCCTCCTCCCCCATCCCCCCGTCCCCCCCCCTTCCACCTCCCGCCCTCCCTCCGACCTCCCTCCTTCCGCCCTCCTCCCCCCGTCCTTTCCTCCCCGTCCGTCTCTCCCCTACCCTGAGATTCGACGTTGCAAAAATGCAGCATCGCTCCCTGGGCCCGAAATCAAGCGGAAATGTACAGCACAACAACATTTGCAGCGCCAGGATCTCAGGGTACCTCCTCCCCCCGTCCTCCCCCTCCTCCCGCCCGCCCTCTCCCTCCGACCCCCCCACCCCTCCTTCCCCCAGCGGGCACGAGATGGGCCTCGTCCTCCCTCCGAGCCTCCGGCCCCCCCCTCCTTGCGCCCTCCTCCCCCTTGTCCTTCCGTCTCCTTCTCCTCCTCCTCCTCCTCCTAGTCCCCCCCCCCGTCCTTCTCCCCATCCTCATCTGTCCCCCCGTTTCTTTGTCTGTTTTTTGTTGTTCCTCCTCCCGCCCTCCCCCTCCCCCAGACCCCTCCTCCCCCGCGGGCTCGAGGTGGGGCCGGTCCCCGCCGCGACGAACTCCTGCAGGCTCCGGGCGGGCGAGACCGACATCCTGGCGGCCCCGGGGAGGAGCTTTCTAGACGAAAGAGTAACCTTTCGCCGGAGTGACCTTTGGTGCGGTCCCAATGGGGTCTCCCGATCGTTGGGCGCCAGGCGGTAGCAGCGGCCTGCGCGCCTGGGTTTGGCCCCCCCGCGTCCCCCGTAAAGTCGCACACCAAAGGCCACTCTTGCCTAGGGTCATTTTTACGTGTAGCCGAAGGAGGGAGGAGTGGGGAAGTGGGATGATCTAGGCCTCCCAGATGGGGTCGGAGTAGATGGGGTCCGAGAGTCGGGCCGCATCGCCGGTGAATGTGGAGCGCAATGTTCTCTACACCGACGTCGCCGATGCATCGCCGACATTGCGATGCATCGCCGACACATCGGCGATGCGGCGCGATCCTTTCGCCCCATCAATCGAGCCTCTCCTGTCGATCCCGCGCGCGATGCCAAACCCGCAGAGACGCACTCCTCCGCGGCGCCCCCGAGCGTTGCGTCCCGCTCCAAGGCGGACTGGAGCTGAGCCTCGATGGGAACGAGCCGCAGCCGCCGCGTCCGACGCTTCGGTAGCAAGTCATGGGAGGCCTGCGTGTCCTCGACATCCCGTCTCTGGAGTGCGCCAGCGTCTGTCAATCGAAGGGAGCGCCGATCTGGCGTCGATGAGCGTCGACTTAGCGTCGCCTAGCGTCAACTCGCCTCGTTGAGCGTCGATTTAGCGTCGACTGGTGTCGAGGAGCGTCGGCCAGCGTCGCTCCGAGTGGAGCGTGGCCTCCACCGATGCGGGCCTCCGAAGGAGATCGGTCCGCCCCTGACCTTCGCTAGGGTTATGACCTTCGCTTGATCACCAGGGAGAATTTCGAGCGCCAGAAAAAGTACCCCTAAACTCAAGGTTGTCACGTGTCGGGCCCTGGGAGACACTCGCCCGACACTGTTTCGACACTATTTCGACACCCTTCTGATACTTTTCTAGGTGCTCGAAATTATTTCTGGGATATGGTCCTTGAGTAGGATGGGAACAACATAACGTTAGGGCGCCTCCGACCCCGCGCGCTCGGGATCCTCGAGATGGGGGCCAGTGCAAACGGGGGTCGGCCAGAGCTCCGGATCTTGCAGGATCCTGCAAGGCCAGGGGCGCATGGACCCAGGCCTTGCGTGGCAGGAGCCTGCTGGTTCCTGCAGGGCATTGCAGGTTCCTGCAGAGCCCGACTGACCCGGGTGCGGACTGACCCGGGCCAGTAGGCGCCCGACGCGCGGTGCCAGGCTCTCGGAGGCGACGAGGGGCTGGCACTACCTGTGCTCGCCTGGGGGCCTCGCCGAAGACACGGACCGGGGGCGACTCTGGATACAGGTGCCCGTCGGTCGTTGAAAGTAGGTGTGCTGGGGCTCCCAGAGTCCAATCTGCTTTCAGCGCCTGCCTACTTCCATGATCGAGCGGCTTCGCCTCTTCCATCCTCCTCCGGGGGCGGACGGAACCCACCCTATTTTCAGCGCCTTCCTGCTTTATGCTTCTGCCTACGTCTTCCGACCGATGGGTAGTGCCCGCCCCTGGGCTATTCGCCCCCATCATCGCCCCCTGGGGCTCGAAGCGACGCGATCCGCCGCGGCGCCCCAGAGCGCTGCGCCCCCCGCGCCCCCGCGCGCCTCCTGCTCCGCGGGCGCGATATATAGCGAGATCGATCGCCATATGATCCATAAAAACACCAATAGAGGTTGTCCTGGGTGTTGCTCCGATACCCTATTGATTAAATTGTTTGATACCGGTAGATCGGCAAAGGGGCTGATATACAGGCACATCGACGAGTGGATGGACAGCGGGATCGATCTAGACACAGTGCGATCGATGTATTGATAGTGGTATCGGTCGATCGATAGACAGATATATCGACAGATGGATCGCGTTCCGTGCACTCTGTACACATGCATGCAGATTGGCGCAGGTGCCTGGAATACCTGTGGCATGACTGAGGCCCCGGTGGGGTCTTCCAAGATGGGCCCACGAATACCCCCCCACAATGCCCGCAGAGGGCCCCGGAGGGCGCCAGGACGGCCCAAGGCCTCCAGACCGCCCCAGGCAGTTCAAGAGGGCCCAAAGAGGGCCCCAAGAGGCCCCAAAGAGGCTCTCAGGAGACTTCCAGGAGGCCCCCAGGAGTCCAAGAGCCTTGGAAAGCCCTGGGGAAACCACCAGTGTTTTTTTAAGATGTGGCCGTTTCGCTCTGGACTGGTGCCCCCCACGATCCTTCAAGATGGCTCCGAGGCGGCCGGAGATGGCATCGAGACGGACCTCTAAGGCCTCAGGATGGTCCGATGATGGCCCTCGACGAGCACCAGAGAAATCCGAGACGGTCGGCTGGGGTCGTCAAGACCCTTCCAGATGGCTCCGAGACGGTCGACGACGGCTTCGAGACGGCCCTCGAGCCTTGCAAGACGGCCCGGGATGGCCTCCAGACCGCCCTGGACTTTCAAGATGGCCCCAAGACAGCCCCTAGAGGCTCCCAAGAGGCTTCCAGGAGGCCATCGGGTCGTCCCGTCTCCAGGCAGTGGGTCTGCGCGCGTTGAAATCTACCAGCGACTAACGAACATTCTAGCACGGCCCCAGAGGAATGGTGGCAGATGTTGGTCCCGCAGTCTTTTTTCTGTTTGGAGCCTATTCCTCGTCCAGCCTCTACCTCCTGCTCCGGCTTATCCCTCTTCTCCTCCTCATCTGGGGGGCCCCCAAACGGGGTGGTGACCACACTGTGTGGTGAGTCGGTGGGGATTCGGGGTCACCTCACGGTTTTGGGACTCGGGTCGTTCTCCGAGGACGGCTCGGGCGACTGGGGCATCCGAGGTCCCAAGACCGTGCGTTGACGGAACGTGCGGTGAGGTCTTGGGATTTCGAGGTCACCGCATGGTCTGTCACCGCACCGTTTCGGGACTCCAAATCTTCATGGTCCTCGTCGTCCTCCTCATCTTCCTCATCTTCTCCTGCTTCTTCATCCTCCCCCGACCCTCCCTTTTTCCTTTTGCTCCTAATCATCTCCTCTCCCTCGTCCCTTCTTCTGTGGTACCGCTTGCAATACCTCCATTCCCTGGACTCCTCCGCATCGTTTTTGTTATCCGTTTCGTTATGACTATTCTCCGCGTCCTTTTCTCCCTCGTCTTCCCCGCCCTCGTGCTTTTTCTTCTCCCTCCTCCTCATCCTCCTAATTAGTCCTCCTCGTCTTCGCCTCGTTCGCTTTCGCCGCGCGTTGTGCGCAGCGGTCGTTCCCCCCGTCATCCTCGTCCTCTTCCTTCTCCTTCCCCTTTCTTCTTGTCTGCTTCTCCTCCTTATTTCTCCCTCTACCTCGCCTCGGTCTCCTCATCCGTTCTTTCCCCCCTCCTCCCCCCTCTCGTCCCTCTCACGCTCATGCTCCTCTTCCTGCTTCCGCTCCTCCTTGCCCTTCTCCTCGTGCTCTCCCGGCCGCGGAGCTTCCCGTGCCGCCGCCGCTTCCACCCCGCCCATCCCCGTTGCCCTCCTCTGCCCTGGGCCTCCCCCTTCTGGCCCAAGCCCTCAGCGGCAAAGCCGTCTTGCAGCGTGGGTGCCGAGGCCCTCTCAGCCCCGCGAGCCTGGACGGGCCGTGCCCGACGCACGGCATGCTTTCCGTCCGCGACAGCATCGTGTGTTACGGCTTGCTCCAATCCCGAAGGGCAGCAAACGACATGAGCACATTGACACATCGACAAAAAGCAAACGACACCAGCCCACCACCGCCCCTCCCTGCTGCTCTGCGGCCCATCGGGCGCCGTAGCGCATACCACGCCAAAGCCCAAGCCGAGGAATTCATGGTGTATGCTGAGGCCCGTGGGGCCGTAGGTGCGGTGGTGTCTTTTGTTTTCTGGTCCAACATGCACAGGAACCTATCTGCATCACAGGTACACCTCGTTTCTCCTGCCTCCCCCCTTCGTGCTCTGTCCTGTTGTCCTCCCTTCGTAGGCGGGGGCGGGAGCGGGGAGCCTGGGGAACCTGTGTGGCTGTCCTCTTCCGGATGACTTGGCATCGCCTGGGGGTGTGCATGTTTTGTCGGCGCGGACCATCGAGGAGCATCTTGGATCACCAGGCAGTAGATAAAGGGGAACGACGAATGACATACACATGAGAACTCGGAGGTCCGCGCGGATTCCTCGGATCGGCGCTGGACCCTCTCCCTGGCGCGCGGAGCGCGCCAGGGGCGGCGCCGGAGGCGCCGCCAGGGGGTCCCAGCGCGGATCCGAGAAATCCGCGCGGACCTCCGAGTGATTCTGTTCATGTCATTGTTCCTTCCCCGTAAAGTAGAAGCATGCACGAACCCGAAGCAAAAGCACGGGGAACCGAAGCCCGAGCGATGGCGGGATGTGAGTTCTCGGCCCCCCGCGCGGGTTTTGCCCCCCTCGCTTGGCGCCGCCTTCTCGCCGCCCCTGGGTGCGCTCCGTTCGCGACAGGGGAGGGGGGCTCTCCAGCGCCGATCCAAGACGTCGGGGCTGGGCCTAAACGCTGTCTTTCGTTTTGTTTTCGTGATGTGCCTCGTTTTGCTCTGCCTGTTGTCCTGTGCCTCCCTGCAGACACGAGAAACAAAACCTGGGCCGAAGTCCAGCACAACAGCGCTTCGGCCCAGCCCTGCAAGACGTTCCCCTCGATCCTCGATCGGGGGCTCTTCGATCCTCGCTCTTCGTCCCCCTTGGACCCCCGACCCTCGATCCTCGAGCGGCGGATCCTCGATCCTTTCTCTTCGTCCCCCTGGGACCCCCGTCCAGCCCCGCAAGACTCGGAGGTGGATAGACCTCCTACCCCGACACGTCGATTCAGGAATCGGCCGTTTTCGGTTCGCGAGAGGGCGTCTTCGGCCGTCGTGTGTTGCGGGTCCAGGTCCGCCGGCTTCGGTCCTGGGCCGTTTTTGCTGAGGTGAGGCTTACCCAGAGGGAGGTGTGTCCACCGCGGAGAGACGTTCCCCTCGATCCCGGCCCTCGAGCCTCGGTCGGCGGCTCGTCGATCCTCGCTCTTCGTTTTGGCATCGCTCGGACGTGTGCATTTTTCCTTCGGCGAGGACCATCGAGGAGCATCCTTGATCATTTGGCGAAAAAACCACGCACGAAACCGAAACAAACAGGGAATGGACGTCCGAGCGATGGCCAGAAGACGTTCCCCTCGATCCCGACCCTCGCTCCTCGGTCGGCGGCCCGTCGATCCTCGCTCTTCGTCCCCCCTGGACAGCCCGACCCCCGACATCCTCGAGCGGCGCCGCTTCGGTCCCCGGTCGGCGGATCGAGTTTCCGCGAGGGCAGCCTCGAGGCGGGCCCGACCCTCTGCAGGAGGAGCATCCCCAAAATAGGCCGAACATCGTACGGGGACGATTCTGTGACTATGTCTGATCATTTTTGGGTATTTTTAGGGGTATGTATCTCTTCATATATCGCCCAGAATCCGCCTGTAGCGGGACTCGGCCAACCTAAGGGCAGCCGAGAACGTGTGTGGCCATGCCGCTTTTTGTACTTCTGCCGTCGCTGACGTCTCACGTGGCACTGGTCGCCCACACGGGCGCGCTGTCGCTCGAGAGGCTCCGGGCTGTCCTGCAGTGGCTGCGGTACACCATCAGCCTGTGGGTATCGACGAAGCGGGCACAGGCGCGGGAGGATTCAGGGGGGGAAACAAAAAGCACAGACACAAGCCATCGTCGCCTCCACAGAAAATATGGAAGATACGGGAAGTGGAGGAAAGACGAACATCCAGGAAATCTGGAAACTATTGGGAATCCTGGGGGAGTTCTGTCCATTTATTTGCGTGTCCCTGGCCCCCTACAAGGACTTGGTCGCACAGAAGGTGTCGAGCCTTATCATGGACCGCCGGGCCAGCTACGCCCGCAGCCTGGTCCATCCGTGTTCAACATGCTGTTTCTTCTCTTCGGCTCTGACGCTGTGGAATGTCCTTGCGAATCGCGAGCGAGTGCACTCCGTCCGGGCTGACGTACTTTTTCGCACCATGTATTCGAGCGTATTGGTGGTGCTGTTCTGGCCTTCATGAATCACGCCATCGTCGGTAAAACTCTGGGGCCCTTGGGCCATGCTGATGGCCACGGTGGGCGTGGTCACGTCGAGCGACAAGCTGATCTTCGTGTCCGCCACCTTGGGCGTCGTCAGGCTCTGCGTCAGCCTGCTCGTGCTGAAGCTGCCCAGCCTCGTGTTCTGGAACGTCGCCTTACTGGGGCGCTCTGCGCCTCCGCCTGCACCCGTGGATCCCGTCCGTGGACGTCGGCTGCCCACCGGCACACCGCAACCAGTCCCGGGTGATCATCCTCGCGGAGCTGTTCCAGTCCTCCTTCGTGGTGCTCCTGGCCCACTCGATGCACCGCGCCACGAGCGAGTGGGCGCGGCAGCCGGTGGACGCGCAGGTTTCGCGCAATTGGGCTGGAAGCGTGCCAGTCGATGCTGCTCAGCATATGCGGCGCCGTGGTTGAGCTGGACGTCAACCTGGAGCTGACGAAACACTCAACGAGACTCGCCGCGATGTTGCCTCGCAGTCTCAGTCACAATTCCCTCGTCGGATCGATGCTGGATCAGTTCGTGCATTCAGACGACGACATACACCGCTCCAACGCACGCATTGAGGGTCCCGCGCATGAGGCTGACAGGATCGCCGACGTTTTCCACGTGAACATGCGCGACGGGTTGTGGGGCGCAACGGAGATGGAGCTCTTCCATGTCTGTTTCATGAACGTTCTGACGCAGCTGCCCCAGCATATCCTGGGCTTCAGGGAGAACAGCGACTCCGTCTTGTTTGGTCGATCTCTTGTCCCAGAGCTGGATTCCATTCCGCTCTCCGGCATCATTGGTCACCAGGACTTGCCAGGGATGGTCGTCGAGTTCGACGCGTTCACGTTCAAGGTCTTGAAGTGTTCCGCTGCTTTTGTGAGGTGTTTCGGGCCGTGCGGGACCTACGCGCTGTTCTGCGACTGGTTGGACCAGGGGTGCACCATGGTCGAGGCCTTCTGCGACAACATCAACCTCTTCGCCAACGGCGTGGAGCCCACCTGCTCCTTCGAGCTCTGGCCGCTGACGCTGCAAGTGGCTTGTAGCGGCCTCGCGGACTATCATAGGGGAACGAACAATGACATACACATAAAAACTCTGAGGTCCGCGTGGATTTCTCGGATCCGCGCTGGGGCCCCCTGGCGCCGCCTCCGGCGCCGCCCTTGGCGCGCTCCGCGCGCCAGGGACGGGGGCCCCAGCCCCGATCCGAGACATCCGCGCGGACCTCCGATTTTTTTTTGTTTCTGCCATTCTTCGCTCCTCTGTGTGTCACGCGTTTTTGTTCAGTCTCACGTGGGTGCAGTCCGACGACGGCGACGACCGGGTTGTGGCGTGCATGGTGCTGCCCCCTGGCCACGGAGCGGACCACGGCCAGGGCCGTTTGCCGCAGCAGCGAGGCGGGCGGCGCCTCCGAGCACGCCAGGGAGGCGCCGGTGCAGCTCGCGCAGCGGCTGATCGCCGAGCGGGCCGCCGCGCGCCGCTGCCGCCGCGGCGCCGGGAGCGTCACGCGCCGAGCCGTCCGTGTCCACCGACTCCTCCGCCTCCCTCCTCCTCCTCCTCCTCCTCCTCCTCCCTCCTCCTCCTCCTCCTCCTCCTCCTCCTCCTCCTCCTCCTCCTCCTCCTCCTCCTCCTCCTCCTCCTCCTCCTCCTCCTCCTCCTCCTCCCTCCTCCCTCCTCCCTCCTCCTCCTCCTCCTCCCTCCTCCCTCCTCCCTCCTCCTCCTCCTCCTCCTCCTCCCTCCTCCTCCTCCTCCTCCTCCTCCTCCTCCTCCTCCTCCGCCCTCCTCCTCCTCCTCCTCCTCCTCCTCCTCCACCACCCTCCTCCACCCTCCTCCCTCTTCCCTCCTCCCTCTTCCCTCCTCCCTCCTCCCTCCTCCTCCGGGGCCTGGGCCGACGAGGCGCAGCCCTCGCCCTGGGCCGAGGGTCGCGCCGCGAGGGGCGGCGGCGCCGCGCCGCGCGGGCGCGGGCGCGGGAGGCCGGTCCAGGTCCGTGTCCCCGCGCAGCAGCTTCGCGTCGAGCTGCCTGACCATCTGGCGGCTCGGCCGAGGGGGGTGGGCGCTCTGCCCAGCCCCAAGGGCGTGGTCGGGGGAGGGAGGAGGAGGAGGAGGAGGAGGAGGAACGGAAGGGGCGAGGAACGGAAGAGGCGAGGAAGGGAGGAGGAGGAGGAGGAGGAGGAGGAGGAGGAGGAGGAGGGGGAGGAAGAGGAAGAGGAGGAGGAACGGAAGGGGAAGGAGGAGGAGGAAGAGGAGGAGGAGGAGGAGGAGGGGGAGGAGGAGGAAGAGGAGGAGGAAAGGGAGAGGCGAGGAAGGGAGGCATGAGGTCTCAGAACTTCATTTCATCGAGCCGATTCTTTCACGCCTTTTGTCCGCCCCTCCTCTTTTTGTTGCCTGCGGTGTGTTGCGAGCGACGCCACTCAGATGGAATCATCCAATGAATGCATGCGGTGTGCTCGATGCTGCAAATCTAGGACGACAGCTGGAGCTTTGCTTCTTGGGGGCTCCCTCCTCCTCCTCCTCCTCATCATCATCCTCCTCCTCCTCCCCCCTCCCTCCCTCCTCCCTCCCTCCTTCAATATCATCGCGGCGCGGTCAGAAAGATTTTCCTTGCAGAGCCCGCCGTGACCATGCGCGACATGGAGCTCCTCCCATATGCCGGAGGCAATGATATGTGCGAGCCATGGGGATTGCGCGAGGAATCCTTCCGAAGGCCTTTTCAATGTATGAGTTCATGCGCGCATCTCGATCGGCGTGGTGCATACGCATATGACTGGTGGCGCTGATGGGCAGGCGCACTCGCAGAAAGCCTGATACTATATTCAATCTCTTGCCTTGGGGAACCGATGGTGCCGCAGACGTGCAGGAGCGCAGAGCGATTCCTGCCGCTGCTGGCAAGGGGGGGAGTTCCACCTCCCACCCCCAAACCGGGGGGGTGGGTCCAGAACCTCCCCCCCCCGCGGGAAAAATATTCGCGGGGTCCACGAACCCCCTCCCCCGGGCCCGCCAGGAAAATAATTGAAGGGGGGGTCAAGATATCCCCCCCCTTCCCCCGGCAGCGACGACGAAGACGACGACGACGACGAGAACGACGACGACGACGCACCACGCACGATGCACCACGCACGACGCACGACGCACGACGCACGTCGACGCCAACGCCGACGCCACCGACGACGCGGACGCCAACGCCGACGCCGACGCAGACGCAGGCGCTGACGCCGCCACGACGAAGACGCTGACGCCGCCGCCTGACGCAGACGCTGACGCCGACGACGACGACCACCACCACGACGTAGACGACGGCGTAGACGACGACGACGACGAGCAGAGTGAGAGTAGAGTAGGCGTAGGGAAGAGCATAATCAGAGTAGAGGATAGAGAGCCGAGCAAACATAGGATAGAGCTGAGTAGAGTAGAGTTTGAATGGGAGTAGTAGGAGTAGGAGCAGGAGTAGAGTACTGAGTAGAGTAGAGTAAATTATGAGCAAACTAGAGTGGAGTCAAGTCTGATAGGGTACGTTAGGGTATAGTGGCGTAAAGTAGAGTACGCTCGAGCAGATTAGAGCAGAGGAACATCGAGTAGAGTGGTGTCGATTAAACTAGAGTGCAGAAGGAATACCCATCGGTCGTTGAAAGCACGTATTTTGAATTCCGAACCCAATCTATTTGAAGCGCTGCCCTACTTTAATAATCTATATGGTTTGGCTGGTGCTTGTTATGTTTTATGGTTGGCCCGAACCTAATCTACTTGATCAGCCTTCTTACTTCACGTTTCTACCTACTTTTTCCGTCCGGCGTATAGAGTAGAGTAAGAGCAAAGTGGAGCAGAGTAGACTATGTTAGTGTACGGTCGTATCGAGTAGTGTGGGTTAGAGTGGAGTAGGGCACACTGAGTCGAGTAGAGAAGAGTGGATGGGTAGAGTAGAGCAGACACGTAGTAGAGCAGAGCTGAGTAGAGTAGAGTAGAGTCGAATAAAGAGGTGTAGATCATACCAGGGTAGAGTCGAGTAGAGAATATTCGACGGGTATGTTAGAACAGAAAGATAGTAGAGCTGAGTAGAGTAGGGTAAGTATGAGCCGAGTAGGGTAGAGTATGAGCACAGTATAATAGTGTAGACTATGTTACGGTGCGGTAGTGTAGAGTATGGTCGAGTAGAATAGGGCAGAGTACAGTAGAGTAGTGGAGAAGAAAGGATAGTTTATCGTGGATGATGAGTAGATGCGAGTAGAGTCGAGTAGAGAAAGAGCAAGTGTGTGTAGAGCAGAGTCTGTTGGGGTGCGGTAGGGTAGAGTAGAGCAGGTAGAGTAGAGAATGGCGAGTAGAGTAGAGGAGCGTATGCTAGAGAAGGGCACGGTAGAGTCGGTTAGGGTATAGGGTGGCCCTAGTAGGATGTAGACATATAGAGAGAGAGGGTTGGATCGAGCCCTAGTAACATTCTGTCACAGACGGCGCCTGGGGCGGGCACTGGCGAAAGGTGTGCCACCGCTGCTGACGTCGACGTCGTCGTCGTCGTCGTCGTCGTCGTCGTCGTCGTCGTCGTCGGCATCTTCGTCGTCGTCGTCGTCGTCGTCGTCGTTGCTGGTGGCGGGGCGGGGGTATTCGGACCCCTCTTGCAATTTTCTGAAAAGGGGGAGGGGTTGTGGACCCTCCCCAGGGGGGCCGGGGGGGGGGCTCTCTGGACCCCCCCACACTATTTTTTACCTTGGGGGGAGGTCTGGGTGAGGGGCCCCCTGGCTTCTGACCCCCCCAGAGTTTAGGCCAGACATGGTGGATCGCGCTTCCTCGCAGATGTTGTTGAAGACATCGGTACGTATACAAATGTACGAACTATTTTTCCAATCGTACATGTATCGGATCGGATCGGGTCGGGCCCTTCGGTTCGGAAGGCAGCAGTTCACGAGATTCAGACGCTGAGTGCCTCTAGGATCGGGCTATACCCGAATATAACCGCAATGCCACACACTGACGGAAATCGAACGGCAGGTCTTAACGCTTGCTCGATGCCACAAGTCTCATGATGGTTCCCATCGTACGTGAGTGGCAGTTGCGGGGAAAGACGAGCCTCGGTATGAATGCGGCTGGCGCTGAAACGTGGGCGAAGGCATCGAGGATGTTAGGGGAAGCCAATGGTGTTTCAATCATTTGTCCTGCGCACCCGCGCTCGCGCGAGCATGTCATGTACGGTATGCTGCGCAAGGGCCTCGCATAATGTATCAATACATGTCCACAGCATACTAACTAGTCTTAGGGACGAGGGGTCGTGCCTGGGCTGGTTACCGCGGGTCACTGCGTGCGGCAGGTCATTACGGCGGTTGACTGCGGGGTATCATGTCACAGGTAGATTGGACGTGGGGCCATATCAAATATCGTAGCACGTAGTGAAATGTCTGGGGGGGATCCAGGACGGAGTGGTTCATGTGCGTCAGCAGATCTTATAAAGTATTGCATCTCTTGTGTAGTAGAATGCCTCGCCGAGCTGTTGTGGACCGGTTGGGGGAACTCTTGGGGGATACAGAGGTTGGGAATGGAAGGAGGAGGAGGAGGAGGAGGGAGAGGGGGAGGAGGAGGAGGAGGAGGAGGACAAGGACAAGGACAAGTCGCTCGGGGAGAGATCCGCAGCAGCGGCAGCGGCCTGGACCTACCTATACTCCCTGCGTGATATATGGACGCGGGCCCAACTCTGGGCCTGCCTGCGGGCGCGGACGGGGGGGCCGTTGCCCCTCGGTCCGCGGCCGCATACGGCGAGGGTGACGCACCTCGCACTCCCGCTTGCACTGTCTGTAAGGAGCGGGGGCCGTCGCTGGCCCAGTCCCTGGGCGAGCGGGGCCCCTGAGGGGGGGGAGGGGACGCAGAGGGGGAGGGAAAGAGCAGAACGATCGGGGTTAAAACTGAGGGCGGAAATTCGGGCAGTTATTCTTGAGCCAGGGGGCAGAGGGGAGGCGGGGGGCGGCGGCGGGCGGCCCTCGTACTTCGAGAACGCGCGCGCGGCGCGCGCCGCTCGCCGCTCGCCGCTCCGCTCCTCGTTCCTCGACCCGACCCCCTCTACCACCCCCCCCCTCCTCTAGCCGATCAGCTGCTCTGACAATAAGCCTCACCCTGTTCCCTGGAAGTCGTTGTGTGGTACCACATCCACACTGCACATCCTGTGAAACCTATGTTGGTGCGTCCCTGTCGTCGCACTGCACACAGCCAAGAGTCGTCTACTGTTTGAGGCCCCCCTGTCCCATGCTGTCTGGTAGGAGGTCCTGTTCCTGTTGTCTCTTGGCTCGGTAATATAGGGCATAATCATATAGCCTTTGAATCCTCTGGCTTTTGCTGGACAGTTTTTTCAGATTGGGTAACTGATAGGGGTCCATGCTAATGTTATTGGCATTGATTTCCTCAGCAGTCACTGGCGGATAGTTTGGGGCGGGCCCCCCTCCTTTCCAAGTCACTGCAGTCCTCGGCACAGGCGGTGGGTCAGGCAACTGTAATCCTGATCTCTGATATGCATCTGCAATAGTAACTGCATTGAATGTATCTTCTATTGTGCCGAAATCCAAAATCATATCGGGGTCAACGGCCGTCGAGCTCGAGCTGCCAAAAGGACCCCTCATCTGCTGGTGCTGGATTCCCTCTTGTGGCGTCCTCAACGCCTCTGGAGCTGGCGCAGGTTGCGCTCGCAAGTCCTCTCCAGCTCCGTCTTCGGGCCGCTGCTGTTGCTCTTCTTGCCGTTGGCCTCCTGCAGTCCGTGCTCGATTGCCGCCTTCAGCAGCACCGGTTGGAACAGGGCCAGCTTCTGGATGGTCGCCTCCTCCGCCTTCGTGTCTTTCAGCACCATCGCCAGGTTGGGCATCGGGTTGACCGAGAACACCAGCTTGCCAAGCTGATCTGCTTCTTCCGTGCCGTCCTTTTTGTACGTGTTCGTCGCCTTGCACAGTAAGATTGTCTCTGCCAGGACCACTGGGCCGTGCTCCTCGCTCACTGCCTGGACGAACTCCGTGATCATCGCCAGCGTCTCCTTGTCCCTCTTGTTGGGGTCCATCTTGTCGTCGAGCACCTTCTGGACCGCCTTCAGCATCGACAGGGCTGCATGAATGTGTGGTGGGCCCAGACCGTGGCCTTTTCCTTGAGCTCGTACTGCCGCCGCGTAATCTTTTCCCGCTCCACTGGTGTCCTTGAACGGTCCGCTTGTGATCGGCAGCAGCCAGAAGCTCGTGTTGATGTGCATCAGGTCCCTGGCCTCCTGCGACGTCCTCAGCGCGAGCTTGTGGAGACTGGCCAGGTAGTCTGCGAACCCTGTTGCGCCACCTCCTGGCGGTCCGCCTCCCCCCCCGCCGTTGTTGTCGCCCTTGCGCTTCTTGCCCTTGTCCTGCTCCTCTGTCGGTTCTGGTCGCTTTACCCCCTTCTGGCCGACGTGCCACATGCTGCTGAGACTGCTTGTCGGTTGTCAAGCGCACTTCCCTGGGGCCGACGTGATGCTTCCTCACGTGAAGCTGGAAAGCCGAAAGGTTTTGAGCCTCAAGGCCACAGATTTTACAGACGAGGTCCCCTGGTTCCTGGACAGGATGATCCCACTTGCTTCGATTCACATGGCAGATCCCAAAAATGTCCGCTGCTCGAGTACAGTGATCTATTGCTGTCCGTCGATTGTTGAACGTACTCAAGCACCAGGGGCACTGGTTTGTTATCACTAGCTGTGCCACGAGCGGACGTACATTGTGTACAGTACGTCTGTGCCCCGCAAGGGCCTGGGCCGTGGTAAACCTACGCCCGCACAAAACCTCTGTCCCGTCGGAAGTGCCTATTGTGTGGTCGCACCAGTAATCTTTCTCCACCTCTCCCACCTCCTCTTCCCCGTCGTCCCCATCCAACTGACTCCAGTGATACGCTGCACTTCGCAATATAGTTGGATCCGTCGTTGTGAATCGTTTCCATTCCGCACTTCCTGGTCGGAAGAGGCTGAGGTCGGATTGCCTGTCCTGGAACCATTCCCCGAAGTCTTCACTAGTGGCTGCAAGGGCGCTCAGGTCCTCTAAACATTGTTTCGCCCAGGGGTGGCTGACGTTGTGATGTTGTCATTAGCAATTCTATTTACCCCTTCTGAAATATCCATTACCGAATCTCCGAATACTGCCGCAAGCACTGCTCCGTGGTCCGCTGGGTACTGTGCCCAGCGCATGTACCAGCGTATCCGTCGCACCCGCAAAGCTACTGCCGTCCTCTCTAGCCTCCATTCCCTGAATACCCTGTCCGTGTTGTGACATCTAATACTCCCGTCCTCCCTCTGCCAGCTCATGTCTCCTCCACTCAGTGACCTTAAGAACTTCGCTAGTACAGCGTCGATGGCATTGGTAAGCTTGTCTGGGAGCACGAGTGCGGTCAATCCGCTGAGTGCTGCTCCCATGACGAACGCTGTGAACATCATACGCTTGATGGGCTTCGGGGTTTTGCTGCTCCAAAACGCTCCCCCCTGACGCCAGGCCAGCCTTGCCGCCTCGCACCGTCGATGTACTTCCCCGCTGAAGCCTTGCTCACTAGGAAGGTAGGGTCCGAGCACTCTCATCTCACGCATCGTGTTGCCTTTAATCGTCTTGCTTTTGCGCAGGAGTCGTGTCGTTCCAAAGAATCCTTCCCCTCTGATGTGGAGGAGGTGGTTTGTTTTCTGCGGGTTGAGGCACCAGTTTCCCTTAGCCAGTTTTGCCTCAAGCCGTGTCGTCACACCATTGAGATGACTGATTATGTCTGCTGCTGCTGTGTTGGGGAGGAAGGTGTGTGTTTTCGTGATGTCGTCCATGAAAGTATTGAGGGAGAGGTCGTGTATTTGATTGCTCACTGGGTTGATTGTGTCGTGCAGTGTTTGTGTAATGTCTTCTCGTTCTTGCTGGTGCCACTGGTCGACGTAAATGTTGTAGCAGTCGTTGAACTGTCCTGGGGCGAGTGTGAAGCCCATTTGTGCTCCGTCACTGGTAGCAACGTGTACTTGCCCGTCTGCTGTGTTCATGGTGAGACAGGCGTGATTGATTGCTGCCATTGCGAATGGTTTGTCCTCGTCACATGTGTGCTTCCAGGCAACTGCCTGGAGAAGACGCCTGTCTGTGCTCGCAAAGGCATTTGTGCAGTCGTAGTTCGAGTGTATTGTGCTGTAGCCTGCTTGAGTGGCCCTCCATTGTGACGCCTGCACACACAGGATGGAGTTCTCTCTGCACCGGTGGGCGATCCCTCCCTGAGCCCAGGCAGGATGTAGCGCTCTCTCCCCCCGTCCTGGTATTCCTGAGTGCCAACTCATCCCAAAGCTGCAGTACGCATGCATTATACGCTTCCCTGCAATCCCTGATTTGCTGTTGTGTTTGTCTGCGTCGAATGCCATGCTGCGATGCCAGTCGAGCGGTGTCGCTCGTGTCGTACGGCACAGGCACAATAGGTCGTCCAGTCGTTGCTGAAATACGTACTTCACACTGCTGTCTCTCATGATCGTGGCGCTGCCTAACCCTGCTCTCTCTGCACGTCCCACAAAATATGGTGCTGTCGTGAGATGGTCAAGCTCTTGCCCCGTCAGTGGCTGCCCAGAAGTCCCCAGCTGCATACCCTCCAACCAACCCATTTTTTGCATCAACTGTCGTCCCTTCTTGTATTTGAACAGCGTAGTGTGCTTGGCTAGCTCCTCCTCATCCTTCTCCTTCTCTGCTCTTGCTATTGCTCTCTTCTCCAGCCTCTTACTTGCTTCGTCTGGGTCCTCTAGATGGGCCTGGGGATCAAGCAACATCCAAGTGCATTCAATCGGAAGGCCCCAGGCTGGCCAGGCGCGTCTCTTCTTCGCCCTGCGGCAATATCTTCGCATAGCACGCTTGTCTTTCTCTACGGCGTGGAGGATGGTGTGGTCGAGGGGGGCTGGGAGTTCTCCTTCTGCCTGATGCTGCTCATGCTGTGCTCTCTCCTCCTGAACATCCATCTGCGTCCCTCCCAAACCTCCCTCGTGCGGGTGCTTGCCCAGCTCGTGTAACCACTGCTCTGCTGTCCAATGTGTTTTTGGGGAATAGTAGAACCGTTTTTTGGGGCCCCTCCCATTCATGTTGTATGCAATCCGCAGTCTGTGCATCTCAGCAAAGTTGGAAGCTTCGTACGCTTCCCAGATCTGTTGTACAATCTGCGCACGTCGCTTCACAAGGCTGTCCTCTCGCATTCTTTTCAGCAGTGCCGTCACAGTAGCCAGGTCTTCCAGAAGTCCGTCGTACTGCTCTTGTGTGATGTCGGGTCGCATGTTCGCACGTATTTCACGTCTTTGTTCAAGAAGCTCCATGCGCTTACATCTGACCATTTTTACGTCATCATCTACCTGCTGGTCTGCTTTGCCGAAAGACTTTCGAAGGGCTTGCCTGGTTGCATTGCCGAAGAGTTGCCATGCTGCGTCGGGTGTGCTACTCTGCTTAGCCTGCTCCCACTCGTCCTCCCCCATCCCTCTCATCTCCTCGTCCAAATGCTCGAAGAACTGAAGCCTGCCCCTCCCCCTCCGCAAGCACTCCATGAGCAGGTCGGCGTTCACGCCTTTGTCGTCGTGTCTCCTGCCTGGGAAGAGGTTGGCGCCTAGTCGGAGGGGGAGGTCGATTGAGACGGGTAGGTGATCTCTGTGCCATCTGCTCTTGTGTAGCTGCAGTCTCTTGCCTATGGCTCGTAGTGTGGCACATTTACTGGATATGGTGCGGGCACCTGTCGGCAATAGTATGTGGTCGATTCTGGTCTCCTGTCCCTGGAACCCGTAGTAAGTGGGCCCAATACTAGTGAAGGTTGTCGCTATGCTCATGCTATTCCTCTCGCAGAACCTGCGCACTTCTTTACCGTTATCATTTTCCAGCCTCGGGTCGCAGGGTCCTACGTGTCGGCCTTCACTTGATTGTACTATACCGTCAGGTGCCCAGTGTTGTGGTAGTTCTGTTTTCTTCACGCTCTCTGGTCCCGCCCACTCGTACGTCCCGCTGAGAATAATAATGTCCCAGTCTCTCAGAGCGACGCTTATGTCCTCTAATCTTTCGCTGCCGCTAGCTGAGTATGGATTGTACGTCACAATGCGCATGGTCGTCGCCGCTGCTGTCGTCGTCACTAGGGGCGAGAAGTCTCTACCATGGCGCAGGCGGCGGTCCCCCCTCAACACCCTCTGGCCTAGGTGCTGTTGGGGGCCCTCGAAAGTCGGCGGGCGCTCTGTGCGTGTGGGCTCGGTCGGAAATAAATTCTTAAGCCCCTCGCGCCGACTAGGAGGAGGAGGAGGAGGAGGAGGAGGAGGAGGAGGAGGAGGAGGACGAGGAGGAGGAGGAGGAGGAGGAGGAGGAGGAGGAGGAGCAGGAGGAACAGGAGGAGGAGGAGGAGGAGAGACGAGAAGGAAGATGATTGGCCTTTTGAGGGCTTCCCAGGGGCCTCTTGGGGGGCCTCTTGGGGGCCTCTTGGCGGTCTCCTGCGACCTCTTGGGGGCCTCTTAGGGGCCGCTGGGGGCCCATGAGGGGCCGCTTGATATTCGGAGACGGGCATGGATGCCTCACTGGGCATTCTTGGGGCCCTCGTGGGACGCTGTCGGGCCGACTTGGAGGTCTCTCGGGCCCTCTTGGGATCCCTTTGGAGTCCTCTTGGGGCCCCTCTGGGCCCTCTTTGGAACTTCTTGGGCCGTCTTGGCGCTATTTTCGGGCGATCTTGAAGGCCCCTTGGGCCGTCGGAAGTCCGGGTCGAAGACTCGAAACGCTTTGAGCTACCATAGGGACACTAGTGATCTGTGATATACAGATGGCGGCCTCCTGGATGTTCTCTCGGGAGCAGAGCACATTGGAGCATCCCAGAGGCCTCCTGGGCAGTCTTGAGGCCATATTTGGCCGTCTTGGGCCCATCTTGAGCCATTTTTGTCGCACCTTGGGGCCATGTTGGTCTCCCTCTCTTGGGGCCATCTTGGCCGTCTTGTATGTATGCGTATTGGACCATCTTGCAAACAATGTTGAGGCCTCTGAGCCGTTTGAGAAGCGTTCTTGGAACCACTCTGAGCGGACAAATCCTTGCCTCATGGTTCGTACCGGTCTTGCCGTGTGGCCGGTTGGATCGGCCGAGCCCTTATCGGGATTATTGTGAAGCGGTTCAACAATCATGTTATCGGAGTTCGCAAGAGGGGACGTCGAGGGTTTCATGATCCCTTAGGTTGTATGGGGGTGGTTCGTTCAGACTGGTTGTTCCCTTTGGCAAACAGTTGTCCCCTTCACTTACCACTCTGTCAAGGAAACATCTCACCTGGGTCTAAAGGGAGCCCCCGCAAGCGGTCCGACATGGCCTCCAAGGAAGGGGAAATGTGGTATTGGTGGGTCGGGCACAGTGGGGAGGGTACGAGCCCAGGTAAATAACACAGCCTCCCTGGAGGTAATGCTTGTGCTGCGATTCCTAATGGATAACACGGGTTTCGCATTAGCCCGCGCAATCCGACACGGCCTACCCAGAGGTAGAATTTGTGTTATTGGTGATGCCGGTGGAGGCTGGAGGACACGATCCTGAACAAGAATAACGGGTCGCACATCGCCCACGCAGTCCGACTCGGCCTCCCTGGAGGTAGAATCTGTGTTATTGGTGAGGCGTTCGGCCTCACTGGAGGTAAAATCTGGATGTGTTTCCCTTTTCCCCTCCCGCAATGTAGCAATAAACAGAGGTTTCAGCTTCAACTTCTCTCGAGCCGAAGCGGTAAAGTTTGCATGTTGATATTGTTTCACGTGATTTTTTCATATGTCACAAACATCCTAATCCTACAGTAGATGGACACCGTGTTTTTTTTGTTCCGCAGATAGATGATACAAGTCACCATCGACTTTTAGCTGGAGGTATCCACCATCGACCAAGATACATCATGGTGCGACCCGCCATGCATGAATTGATGGTGATGTCCACAACCTCTTTGAATTCGTTTCTCTTTAGCTTTGGAGTCGTGCTGCCTAATGCAGATAGATAGGCTCTTTGCATACGCAGACTGTTGAAAGCAGTTGCTATGGACGTGCGGCAGCCATGGACATGCGGCTGTTACGCAGATGCTTTCGGCACGGTTTTTGTCCCTACACGCAGTGCAGTAGCCAGGCTTCAGAATCGGTGGAGAGATCTTACACTTGAAGTGATGAGGGCTTTTCTCACTGTGTTCTGCAGTGCTGGTACCTGGGCATCGCATCGCCTTGTGTGGGTGGAGTCTATCGCCAATGTTTTTGACATGTCCGCGCTTTGCACTACTTCCTCGGGCTTCCCTGGTAGCCGCGCCGCAAGAAGTCATCATAGACTGAGGTAGCCATTGTCTGCTATCAGAACCCTCTCCCGCCAGAGCTTCCCCATGTGTCGAAGTAAACGGTACCAGCTCTCCGCTGTATTCCTGTGCAAGATGAGGGCGTGCTCGTAAGGGTCCTGCTGGGCCGCCGATCGTGATGGTGCAGGACTTGCCGCCTCGGACTCGGCACAGGATAACACCCCCCCCAAAAAAAAAGAACAGGAGGTGCTACCGGTGAGGCTGGTGGAGGATGGAAGGGGTGAGGGCACGATCCTGATGAATAACACCGGTGTCGCATAGCCCACGCAGTCCGGCTCAGCCTCTCTGAATAGTGGGTTTGTTCTCAATCGGCACCACCAGAAGTAGGAGGGAAAGGGCGTCCTCGTCCTCCTCTTCCTCCTCTTCTTCCACTTCCTCATCCTCCTCCACCTCCTTCCCCTCTCCAACTCGTGGCGGTGGTGGTGTTGGAAAGCAGGCCCATCATTGAAGGTAGAATAGGTTCTACTGGTGAGGCTGACGGAGGATGGGCAGGGGAGGGCACGCTACGCTCCCTGGTAAGAACACGGGCCCCGCGCAGCCCACGCAGCCCGACGGGGCAGCCCTGTAGATGGAGGCCGTGCAGTGGGCGAGTCCCGTGGAGGACGAAGGGCACGATCCCTGTGAAATAACGGGTTTCGCGTAACCCACGCGTCAAGGCACGGTTGTTTCTCTTTGAGCGTGCAATGAACGTTAGTGTTATGTTGATCCCATCGTATTGAAGGACCGCATCCCAGAAATAATTTCGAGCACCCAGAAAAGTGTCGAAAGAGAGTCGAAACAGTGTCGGACGAGTGTCTCCTAGGGCCCGACACGTGAAAACCTTGAGTTTTTGGGTACTTTTCTCGCGCTCGATTTTCTGGTGATCAAGCCTAAAGTAGGTTGGAGCATCGTAACGTTAGTGGTGAAGTTTCTGGTACGTGGAGGGCACACGGGTTTCGCGCAGCCCGCGCAGTCCGACACGGTTTCCTTGGAGGTAGGTGCAGCGCTGCAAGGAGGCTGGTGAAAATGGGAGGGGTGGGAACGGCAAGAAGCTTGGCGAATCACGTGGTGCTCCTGTACCCTGCCGCCGGTAAGTACGGCGGTACCCGCAGGACGGGTGGAACAGTAGAGCTTGCAAGAGAAGGGCAGGTGGAGCTTGCGTGAGAGTGTGTGACATTTCCATGAGGAGCAGGAAGAGGAGTAGGAGGAGGAGGAGGAGGAGGAGGAGGAGGCTGGAGAGGAGTAGGGAGGAAGAAGAGGGCGTTCTAGGACATCACGAGACCCCACTCAGGATGTGGGGATCAAGAACCCTGCCCAAGATGTGGGTTATACCGCTAACGCGCGGTCCGACAAGGCATCTTAGGAATGAGAAACGTGGTATTGGTTGAGTGAGTACAGGGGGAGGGTACGAACCCAGATGAATAACACGACCTCCCTGGAGGTAGTGTTTGTACTACGATCCCTGGTAACTACGCATAGCCCGCGCAGCCCGACACGGCCTCCTTGGAGGTAGAATTTGTGTTGGAGGCTGGACGGCACGATCCTTGATAAATTATTCGACGCGGAGATCCCCAGATGTGCATCTCATATGCGCATCTAACAAAAAGGTGCATCTCATTTGCTGGCACGTCTCGCTGTTAGCGTCTGGCTGCGAGTGCCTGGGTGTGAGATCACATCTGAGTGGACGACGGGTCGGCGGCGACGACGACGGCGGCGGCGGTGGCTACGATGCGGGACAACGCCGACCACGACGACAACAACTCACAGACAGACAGGCGTTGAGCAGGCTGTTCCCCTCTGCTTGCTAGTCTTCCTCGTCGTAGTCAATCCCTGCTCTTCTTCCTTCCTCCCTTCTCCCTCCTCCTGCGTTCGCCTCCTGCCTCCTCCGTGCTCTCTCATCCTCCCTGAGGGCCGTCCTTCTCCCTCCTCGTGAGTTCTCCTCCTCCTTCCTCCGTGTCTTCTCTCCTCCGCCGTCCTCCCTCGTCCTCCTTGACAGGTGTCCCCCTCCCTTGCTCTCCTTCATCTTCTTACTAGCTGTGGCCCCTCCTTCTCTTCCTTCCTCCCCCCTTCTCCCTCCTGCGTCCCCTTCCTTCCTCCTCCGTCCGCCCTCCTCCTCCTCGCCGGCGGCCGTCCTTCTCCCTCCTCGTGCGTCCTCCTCCTCGCCGCGGCCGTCCTTCTCTCCTCCGCCGTCCTCCCCCCTCCCTCCTCCCTCGCAGGTGCCCCCCTCCCCGGCGGCCCCATCCCCTCTCCCTCCTCGTCCGGCTCGCCGTGGCCCCCCCAGGACATCGGCCTCGCCTCTCCTCCCGCGTCTCCTCCCGCCTCTGGCGAGGAGTATCCTCACATTGCAGGGTCAGTTGCCAACAGAGCGGGCCGAGGACTCCTTTATAGCCCCCCGGCAAACGAAGACGTCCATGAAGGAGGAACCAAACGTACCTCCACCTTCTTTACGCCGTGACCGAATACTCCTTTCAACCAATTACCCACCGTCCTCCTGTGTCCTCCTCATCCGCATCCTCATTCTCATCCTCCTTCCCCCTCCGTAGTCCCCTCTCCTCCCTAGCGGCCGCCTTTCTCCTTGCATTGGAGTGATCCCTGGGCTCTGAATGGACATGAATCGGAGGTGCAAGACGAGCGCCGTGCGTGAGGCATCGCCGCAATCGGGCCGCCCAGCGGGCACGTGTCACCCCCATGGCGGCCTCCCCTTTGTGGGTGCTGAAGCCCGCGCTTCGCTCGATACATCCTCATAACCTGGTCTGAATTACACAAGAGAAAAACCCCAATCAGTGGATGGTTTTCGGTGAGGAGATCGACCGGGAACCCGGGAGCCCGGGAACCCAGAACCCTTCCGAAATCGGCCCGGAACCACTGACCGGGAGCCCGGGAACCCAGAAGCGGGCACCCGGGAACCCAGCTTGCTACCAAAATCGGCGGGGAACCATTTCGCCAAATGGTTCAGCTTCCGCTATAGGACCCCTTCAGTGCAAGCGCTGCTTGGAGAGCGGAGGCGCTTGAGAGCGGGGGGCTCTTTGGGCAACCCAACCCGAGGAATCGCTAGGGGGCCACATGCGAGCGAAGTGAACCCCACCCTCCCCCTCAGAAATCGTTGGGGTAGGGGTAGGGTTCGCATGTGGCCCCCTAGGGGACTCTTGGGCAACCCAGCCCGAGGACTCGCAGGGGACATCCGAACAGTCGAGCAATCGAGCGGGCGAGCGGGCGGGCGGGCGCGCGCACGGGCGCGCGCGCGCGGGTGCGCGGTGTGGGCGGGCAGGCGCGCGCGGGCGGGCGGGCAGGCGTGTGGGCATTGCGTGTGCGTGCGTGCTCGCGGGTGGGCAGGGGGGGCGTGCCGGCGGTGGCTGGTGGTGGTGGTGCAGTTCAAGTATAGTGGCGGAGCGCCCTGGCGTGCCCATGGGCCTACCAAGGCAATGCTCGAAGAACCTCCTGGTTTCCACGGCGACATGGTTTTAGAACATTTCTGGCCGGGACTGTCTTGTTTTAACACATCGGGTTTGTGCTCTAAGAACACTGTTTTGTTATTCGAACATGTGTGGGTTCTAAGAACAAGTCGTGGTATGCCTATAGGAATGCCGGGACGGTCGGTCCCGGCTCAAGTAGTAGTCATCGTCGTTATCGTCTTCGCTGTTATCGTCTTCGTCGTTGCCGTCACCATCGTGGTCGTTATCGTCGTCGTCGTCGGCGTCGTCGCCGAACTATGTTTTGCTTTTCGCCAGTACGGAATGCAGACGGATCTGATGTGCCCCCCCCCCCATGTGCGATGCCACGTCACGAGTAGAGCAGTATGTTTCCGCTCCCTGCGTTTTTCGCACTTAGCGAGTAGAGTCGAATGGCACTTATTGTTTGTCCCCCCCAAGGCCCTGCCACTTGACGGGTAGAGCAAACCATTGTTTCGTTTCGCCTTGTCATTGCGTTGCCACGTGACGAAAGTTTAGAGTTGTACTTGTTCCGTCTTGTGCTGCCACGCAGCGAGTCGATGACGTTTTCGTCCCCGAGGCGATTTCACGTGACGCGTCGAGCAGAGTAGAATATTGTGTTCGTCCCCGTGCGTTGCCACGTTACGAGTAGTGTAACTTGGGACCTATTTTTCCCAGAGTTTTTTGTTATTGATTCCCAGGTTCGAACGCCTCAGGATTCTGGAGCTTCTTGGCGGGCCGTTTGGTTCCTGCGTAGCTGCGTGATGGGTAGAGCAGGACACAGTGTGTTTCCGCCCCCTCTGCGCTGCCACGTGACGAGTGACGTAGAGTGGTATGTTTTCCGCCCACAGTGATGCCGCATGGGGGAGTAATGATAGTATTGTTTTCGGCCCAACTGTCGATGCCGGGTGACGAGTAGAGTAGAATAAGTTGCCACGTGATCGTAACACGTTGGCGCTCATGTGTTTGCTCCTCGTCCAGGCATTGCCGTCCGACGAGTAGGGCAGAACGGCATTGCTTCGGGCTCGAAGGCCCAGGGGAAGGGGAAGGGGGGAGGATTTCCGACTGTAAAGGGGGGGGGGCTTGCAGTGAACTTGCAGGGTCGCGGATGGAAGGGAAGGGATGTAGGATAATGCAGGAGAAGAGCATGGAACAGGACGAGCAGAACAAGAGAAGGCGGCCAGGACATCGGCACACGAGGGAGGGGGAGGAAGAAAAACAGCGCTGCGGCAACGACGAGAGGAGTTCAGGTAGAGCGACAATGTCCAGGCGGAAGCGCCTGGGTGAAGCCGCCCAGGGGAAACGGTCGGTGCGAAAACGCCGGAGGAAACCGAGCGGGCCAAAGGGGAGGGAGGGGGGGAGGGAGGACCGCGAGGACCGCGAGGAGATCGAGGACGAGGGGAGTTCCGCCCGAGCGAAATTTTGCAGGCAATAATGACCGTACAAGAAGGACCAGGCGGAACCGACTGGACGAAGCCGACCGTGCGAAACCGACTGGACGAAAATGACCGGGCGGAAACGTTCGGGCGAAACCGACCAGGCGAACCCGTCCGGGCGAATTCGACCAGGCGAAACCGACCACCAGGCGAACATGACCAGGTGAAAACATTCGGGCGACAACGACGGACGAAACGACCAGACGAAAACGATTGGGCGAAAACGAGTGGACGAAAACGATTGGGCCAAACACGATTGTACGAAGAAACCGTCGGCTTAACCCGCTTTTGCGAAACCTCTCCTGCGAAACCGCTTGGGCGAAACTGACTGGGTGAAACGGACTGGGCGTAACCGACCAGAGGAAACCGATCGGGCGAAAACGACCATGCGACTTCGACTGGGGGAGAAGGATACCGTGCGAGAGCGTCTCAGGCGAAAACGACGTCTCAGAGCGTCTCAGGCGAAAAGGTTCGTGCGACACACATTGTGCGAAACCCGCAACGGGCGAAACCAGATTTTTTCGGGCCGAGAGGGCCCATAGCTCAGGAACGGCGCTCTCGCTCGACGTCCACAATTCGGTTGTTGCAGGCACAACAATGGCTCCTTACACAGTTTGTTTGAAGCTGGCCGCCATCGTACTAGGGCGCTTCCGAGAAGGCCATAGGAAAACCAAGAGGCCATTCCAGGCGTGGCAGTTCTCGCCATTGCAGATGGGGGCTGCGACTGCCGCGCAACCAGGCAGCGGCGCCGACGGAACGGCCCAATGCTACGCAGCGCGGCACGGATCCATCACCCGAAAGCAGCCCACGCCAAATTGTTTTAAAGCATCTCAATAATCAGCGTAAGGTGGGCTATTAGTTTTTTTTCGCTGATCCCACTGTGAGATGGAGCGGACTGGATAGATAGACTCTGGCCGACGCGCAGATTGGAACACATGATCGTCTGATCCTTTTGGCAGTTGGTACCGCAAGAAAAACATAACGTCTCGAAACAGCACGACTTGAGCTCTCGATCATTTCCTTCAGCGTGCTATCTCGAGCTGGACCGATACATTCGCGTCCTTGGGACCAAAGAGGGACAAATCGTTAGGTGCCGTTTTGTCGCGGCCTCGTGGGCTTGGCCCTTGGGCCCTGACTCCCGCGGATACAGAGCGGTTTGTTCGCGGATGCCTCGCGCGCGACGTAGCAGTGCGACCGCGCATCCGCGAGATCGCGCCTTGGAATCCAGACCACGAGGGCGCGGATACATTTGTTCGCTGTTCGTGAATGGAGAAGGAAGAAGAAAGATGAACGAGGATGAGCGAGGAGCGAAGACGAGCGAGGAGGAGAAGGAGGAAGTGGAGGGGGACGAGGAGGGCAGAGGAGGAGGGGATGAGCATGTGGACAGGAGGAGAAGGAGAGGAGGAGCGAGGAGGAGCGAGGAGGAGCGAGGAGGAGGAGGTGGAGGAGGAGGAGGATGAGGAAGAGCAGGGGGAGAAGGAGGAGGAGGTGGAGGAGGATGAAAAGGAGCGAAGAGGAGCGAAGAGCGAGAAGGAGCAGGGGGAGGACGAGGAGGAGGAGGATGAGAAGGAGGATGATGATGAGGAGGAGGAGGAGACGGCGGAGGCGGAGGAGGCGGAGGAGGCGAAGAAGGCGGAGGAGGAGGAGGAGGTGGTGGTGGAGGAGGATAGGAGAAGCGAGGAGGAGGTGGTGGAGGAGGAGGAGGAGGAGGCGCGAGGAGCGAGGAGCGAGGAGTGAGGATAGGAGAGGCGGGTGAGGACAGGAAGAGCGAGGAGGCCACGCGAGCGGAGCGAGGAGCGAGGAGTGAGGCGGAGCGAAGGGGGGCTCGAGGCCCCCCGCACGGCGGGCCGCGTGCGCGGGCGCCCCTGGCGCCGCGCCCGCCTTTGGCGCATGGCGCGCCCGCGCCGCGCCGGCCGGGCGGGCCGCTGGGCCGCGGCGCCGCGATAGGCCAGCGGCCCAGGCCTCCGGCGCCTGTCGGGGGCAGCTCTGGTCAGCCGCGCGCAGAGGGGTGTCCCCATCCACCTCCTCCTCCTCCTCCTCCTCCTCCTCCTCCTCCTCCTTCTCCTCCGCCTCCTCGTCGTCGTCCTCCTCTTCCTCCTTCTTCTCCTCCCCCTCCCCCTCCTCCTCCTCCTCCTCCTCCTCCTCCTCCTCCTCCTTCTCCTCCCCATCCCCCCTCCTCGTGCTCCAGAGGGCATAACAATCGCATCTACATCGCCCTTGGATGGCACTCCGGATGGCAGGGCTGGACCCAAACGCTGTTGTGCTAAATTTCGACCGTGTTTTGTTTCCCGTCTTGGCGGGAGGGACAGGAAAGCGGGTAGAGCAGAACGAAACACGAAACGAAGCCAAAATTAAGAACAACGTTTAGGTCCAGCCCTGCCGGATGGCATAGCAATCGTATCAGAATCGCCCCCCCGTGGGTTCGAGGGGGGGGGATGGGCGCGGGAAGACCCTGAATTCACGATCCCAGGAACACTTGGATCGTGATCCAAGTGTTTCGGGCGCGCCGCGCCCCCCGGAGAGCCCGAGAGGACAGCCCGAGAGTCTGATCCCCGAGTCTCGTCCCCGAGTCTGATCCCAGAGTCTCGTCACCGAGTCTCGTCCCCGAGTCTCGTCGCCGAGCCTCCTCCCCGAGTCTCGTCCCCTAGTCTCCTTCTTGAGTCTCGTCCCCGAGTCTAGTCCCCGAGTCCCCTCCCCGAGTCTCGTCCCCGAGTCCACATCCCGAGTCTCGTCCCCGAGTCTCGTCCCCGAGGCTTCTCCTCGAGTCTCGTTTCCGACTATCCTCCCCGACTCTCCTCCCCGACTCTCCTCCCCGGCTTTTCCTCTCGTAGTCTCCTTCCCGAGACTCGTCCCCGAGACCCCTCCCCGAATCTCGTCCCCGCGTCTCGTCGCCGAGTCTCCTCCCCGAGTCTCGTCCCCGACTCTCCTCCCCGACTTTCCTCCCCGATTCTCTTCTCCGACTCTTCCTCCCGTAGTCTCCTCCCCGAGCCGCGCCGACTATGTCCGTTGTACGTGCGCACTGTGCACAAATACTAACACATGCGCCTGTGGAACACATGTATGTTCGCATGGATCCATGTGTGTTTGTACCGTGCTTGTTTTCGTGTTGCTGTGGTTTGCACAATGATCATATCCAGATGGGTGTGGCTCAGGGCATCTCGGATGTCAGAGGTGCGCCTGTGGCTCAGGACATCTCGGATCACAATTCTGCGAGGATGTCTCAGGCGAAAGAGGGCGGACCACCATGGGGCAGGGCATCTCCGATGTCAGAGGTGCGAGGACGTCTCAGGCGAAAGTGGCCAGACCACCTGAGCTCTGGGCATCTCGGAACCCAACAGTGCGAGGATGTCTCGGGCGAAAGTGGTCAGACCACGGGCATCTCCGAGGTCAGAATTGCGAGGATGTTTCAGGCGGAAGTGGCTGGACCACCTGGACTCAGGGAATGCAGGAATCTAGATTTGCGAGGATATCTCAGGCGAAAGTGGCCCGACCACCATGGGGCAGGGCATCCCCGAGGTCAGAATTGCGAGGATGACTTCGGAGTCCTCAAAGAACCGTCTACAACAACATATCGCAAAAGCTCGACTTTTCATCATCTTGTCATCGTCCGTTCCTTCCTTTCTCCTCTCTTGCTTTCTCCCTCCTCCTCTTCACCTTCCTCGTGCCGTTCGACACGTTCGGGATTCCCCAAAAGATGCGGATTGAACCTGGCAGTTTTGCGGCAGAATTTTCTAAACAGATTGTACACACTTATGGTGGCCACGACGGGGGGTCACGATTGGGGGCCACGATGAAATGGCAAGTGGAAGCCACGGGAGGCCACAATTGGGGCACGCGAAACGACAAGAATTAGCAATAGTTAAATTCGGCACGGGGCTGCGAGTGGCACGCCCAGCGGCGACGCCTGGGAATTGGTGGGGAAGAGGGCCGACGATCGACGACGACAACACCAGCGGCGGCAGCGGCGACGACGACTGGCGGACGACGACCAACGACGACGACGACGACGACGACGACGACGACGACGACGACGACGACGACGACGACGACGACGGGTGCCGAGGAGTGCCGAGGAATGCCAAGGACTGCCGCTCCCCCTCCCTCCTCCCTCCTCTCTCTCCTCCTCCTCCTCCTCCTCCTCCTCCTCCTCCTCCTCCCCCCCTCCCTCCCCTCCCTCCCTCCCTCCCTCCCTCCCCTCCTCCTCCTCCTCCTCCTCCTCCTCCTCCTCCTCCTCCTCCTCCTCCTCCTCCTCCTTGCCCAGAGAAGTCGGGCGTCGGAGGCCTGGGGCAGCGCAAGCCCCCGGGGCGCGCGCGCGCGAGCGCGCCGCGATGGCGCGGCTGGGGCAGGCGAGCAGGGGCGTCACGTCAGGGGGGCGGGGAGGCTCGGGGCGGGGACGCGGCGACCCCCTCCTCCCTCCTCCCTCCTCCTCCCTCCTCCCTGCTCCTCCTCCCTCCTCCTCCTCGCTCCTTCTTCTTCCTCCCCCTCCTCCCTCCCCCTCCTTTTCCCTCCCCCTCCTCCCCCCTCCTCCTCCTCCCTCCTCCTCCTCTTTTTCCCTCCCCCTCCCTCCTCCTCCTCATCCCTCCTCCCGCCTCCTCCTCCTCCCTTCTCTCCTCCTCTTCCCCTCTCCTCCCTCCCTCCCTCCTCCCTCCCCCCCCCCCTCCCTCCCTCCTCCCCCTCCCCCTCCCCCCGTCCATGAGCGCGTTTTTGCCATCGGGGGCCTGCCGCCGACCCATCGGCGACGTGCATCGCCCACTCCAGCTCGATGTGTCCCCCCCCCCCCCCCCGTGAGCTGGTCCCCCCAGGCTCCAGGGCCCTTGTTGCCCTCCCCTCCCTGCAGTGGAGGCCGGTCCACAAGAGACCTTCCACAAGAAATCCAAGCCCGAGACCCGAGGACGTCCTCTGAGAAATGGCGTGGGAGCGTCGCGCTCTCCATAGCAGAACCATCGAATCCCAAACTCAAGAAACCCAGGGCCTCAGTGGGCCCCGGAAACGGCAGGGCCGTTCTTTCACCGTGTCCGAAAAAGTGCCCCTTGAACATGGAAACGGCAAGAAAACGGCGATCGGCAACGGCAGCAAAGACGGCTCCAGGATTGGAACTGGAGCGGGAACCCGTAAAAGAAGGGCGACGGAGCCGGTAAAAGAACGGCGTCGGAACCGGCAACAGAAACGGCAAAACGGAACCGGTAAAAAAACGGCCCCCAGGTGATCCTCGTCCGGGTTTCGGGCCACATAGCGTAAGTCGGGCGTGCTCTTCTACAGGAGGAGCGTTAGGGAAAGCAGACAACAGTAGTTTGGGGACTATATCTGGACTCTTTTGGACTGTCCCTGAGCATTGTTTGATTATTTGTGTTTTCTCTTCCACACTCCGCCTGTAGGGAGACATGCCCGACCTAAGCCACAGCTCGGCGGTGGGGCGCGGCTGCGGGAGAGCATCCCGAGGTCGGAGAGCAGCGGAGAACCTGGGAAATCGACTGAAACCCTCGAGCTTCGAATCTCTCCCCCTTGGCGACAGCGGGCGCGACGGGGGGCGGGAGAGGGGCCAGTCACGTCACGATTCGTGCCGGCGCCGTTTGTGCGTAGGACTGGCCAATTCCACACAGCCCCGGCGCGAATCGTTATACGTGACCAAGAAGGGCGGGGAGGGATTGGGGTGGCAGGGCCAGTCATGGAAGCCATCGCTCCTGATGCAAGACCAGTTCTCGTTCCCCTCCTACAGTGAGGTTGCTGACAGAAAGACCGCTTTGGGCTCAGGAGGGGCTCAGGTTTTCGGGCCGTTCCTTAGATTCATGTCGTGGAGCCTGCTAGTGGCCTAGGCCCTGCGTGGCAAGAAACGCCCCTTTGTTCCTACGATGCGTTCCTCAGGGTAGCACGATGGACGTATCGTTGCCCCTCAGGGGCGTTTGTTGTTATGTTTCGCGATGCAGCCGTTCCCGGCCCCGGCAGTCCAACCCCCTCCCCCAGGTAACGTCACGATCCGTGCTGACCTCCGAGTTGTCTCTCGTCATTCCTGGACGCTCCCAGACGGCGCCGGCGCGAAACGTGACGCTACCGGCCCCCTCCCCCTCCCCCACCCCCGCGGTGACGCCCGTTACAGTCACCGTGTTACCAGAAGGAACGCATCATAAGGAAAGAGGACGCTTTTTTGGCCACGGCGGGCCTAGAGGCCACAATCAGGCTCCACTACATGAGCCAAAGGAGCGGCTCGAAGACCCGAGCCGCTCCAGCGGCCAACGCGGCCCTCCTCTCAGCGACCTCGCTGCCGCGCCCGCTCTCGCCCGGAGGCAAAGGCAAGCGTTCCCAAGGGAACGCTTGTCGCGTGCGAGAACTAGAGTCGCAGGACGCGCGGGCTTGCCGAGAAGGTCGGCGCGGAACGGGCAGGGCAGGACCTGGGGAGCAGCCCGAGGTGCCCGCCTTCCGCCGTAGCCATGACGAGACCGACGCCGCCCGTTGGCGCGATGCGACTGGCCCCCCCGCCTGTGGATCCCCCAGCAGCTCACGGCCAATCCCAAGGCGAGCAGCCTGCCCGCGCTGACCCAGGGCAGCTTCTTCGGCGCCTCGCGCTCCGGCCGGGCCGCGAAGGCCGGCGGCCGCCCGCGCAGCTCGCCGCTGCGCGCGGCGCAGACGCTGTGCACGGTGTCGGTGGGCGAGCGCCGCGTGCGCCGCGAGGAGGTCCCTTTGGCTCCTCGCTTCGGTATCGTTTAACCAATCCCCATCCCCATCCCCATCCCCTTCGAGACCCCCACCAGATTACCCCCCCAGTTGGGGATACACCCCTCGAAACCCGAAAGGGAACGACCTATATATACCCATCTACGGGGGGTAAATCTGCCAGTGGGACCCAGGCCACGCCGCCGGGGATGGGGATCGGTTGAACGATTCTCATTGGTTCCTCGCTCCTCGGGGGGAAGAGCCCGAGGCGTTGCAATTTTTTCACAGCGGCTTCCTTTGCGCCCAACTTCGGGTCCCGGGACCTTCGCAGCTCGAGCCGGCTCGAAACATGATGCATTGCGAGGTGGGGTGGGGGCTCCCGTCGCGATGGTTGCTTCGCTATAGACCCACCAGCGAATGCTGTACGAACACTCTTTGGCTTGCACGAGGTTTGGTTGGATCCTTCCTCGTTGAAGCGTTTTTTTATATACATCGGTTTTATGATACATCTGTCTTGTACTTAGTTTAAACCACCGTTTGTTTCAAGAAAAACGACTCGTAGGCTTATAGAATTGTTGGGACGGTCGGTCCTTGCTCAATCCAACCCTCTTTTCCTCCTCCCCCATCCTCCCCTTCGCAACATGGAGGGAGGGGGGACAGAGGGAGAGAGGAAGGGGGGAGCTCCTTATCCTCCGCCTCCTCCGCCTCCGCATTCTTCTCGTCCTTCTCCCTCTCCATCCCCCCTGATATCTTCGCGTCGTGAAACTATCACGACGTGTTGTTTTTGGTTGTTTTCGGCCTCGCCGTAATGACCAAGTAGTGTGCACGCAGAGAGTACCCTGTATAGCGTTTCGCTAGAGGGAGGGGCTGCTGTTTTTTCTGTCTGAGACGATCGCGTGCCAAAAAGAGGGTCGATGTCCCACCTCGGCTGTCTCTCGAATGATACAGCGCCTGGTCACGAATCGCAGTGCCGCCTATACTATAGAATTCGTTGCCCTGTGTCTCCCGAGGAGTCGTTTACGGCAACCAGTCTAGCAAAGCATAGCATAGCTTTCGGCGCCGAAAGACAGAGTGCAGTGGAGGCCCATGCCCAGACACCCTGCTTGCCTCCAGGGTGCCTTGGGTTTCGACGGTTCTGCTGTGGAAGGCGTGGCGCTCCCACATTAAAAATCAGTGGACGTCCTGGGGCCTCAGGGTTGGGTTCCTCGTGGAAGGCTTCTTGTGGACTGGCCTCCACTGCAGTGTAGCCTTCGGCGCCGAAAGGCGGAGTACCACATCGTGGAGTCCCACGGGGCACGGGGAGCCCGAGACCGTCCCCCCTGGACCGCCCAGTGCGGCTGCCGTGTCTCGCCCGAGACACCCTTGCAGCTCATTTGGGAGTCGTGTTCCCTTGCTTCCGTGCGAGGTAGATGTTTGGTCGGGACGGCCACGACCCCTGCCCAGGCAGAACCGTGAAGTCGGAATGCGCTGGAAGTAGGTTGGGCCCGCCTGCAGAGGAGGGAAGAGGGACAACCACTCGATCATCGAAGTAGGAAGGCGGCGAAAGTAGATTGGGATCTGGAAATCCAGAAAGTTCTTCTTTCAACGACCGATCGGTATTTTGAAATATACGAAGGTGCACATAGCCGTGCTCTCAGCCCTGTCTCTTATAGCCGACCTCCTCCCGGGCCCGCCTCTTCACCGTCGCTGCTATCAGGGTGCTTTGTTGGCGTGACTCCTGTCCGTTTTGAGCAGGACTCGTTGTCGGTGTCGCCGCGGACCGTGTTCATTCGAGGCGAAAAGGCGCCTGCTCAACAGCGACCGCTTTCGTTTTTAGCGAAGTTTACTGATTGGCATCGTACCCATGGTTGTTGTGCCCCATTGCGGGCGTCCACACAAAAGAGGCGTGATCCCTTTGCCAAAGTGGTCGTTGGTGCGCGGCGTTCGGAGGATGGGATCCCCAGGGCCAATTGAAGTGGATCCAGGACGAGATTATCCTGGCGACGGGCCCAATTGTTGACGCTTCGCGTATCCCCACCAGCCCATCCAGAAACGATGCTCAGGGGAGTTGAGGTGATCAGGGAAGTCGGGGAGCATGCAGAATAACAAAGGGCGGGGGAAGCTGTCACAGACCCCGAGAGGGGGAGGATGGAAGAGGAGTCGTCGTCGTCGTCGTCGTCGTCGGAGGAGGAGGAGGAGGAGGAGGAGAGGAGGAGGAGGAGGAGGAGGAGGAGGACGGAGAAGGAGGAAGAATCGGAGGAGGAGGAGGAGGAGGGGAAGGAGCTTCTTGGGGGTCTTTTGAGGGCCTCTTGGAGGGCTTTTTGGGCGCCTTGGGGCATCTTGGGCGCCTCTTGGGACCCTCTTGAGGCGCTCTGGGGAGCCTTCGGGGCGCTTTTGGGGCCATCTTGGAGGGAGTCGATCAAACAAGAGGGGGGGTTTAATTAGCGCCCCCCCTCGGAAGCCCCTAAAATCGCCTCTTGGACCCCTCTTGGAACGCTCTTGGAGTGCTCTTGGGCGCTCTTGGGGCCGTCTTGGGGCTCTTTTGGGGCTCTCTTGGGGCCCTCTTGGGCCATCTTGGAGCCATCTCCAGGCCTCGGATGGCCATCGGAAGCGAAAAGGCGAGAAAGCAAAAATCATTGATTTTCCTTAGGTTTTGGGACGATTTTGGCCTCTTCGGGGCCTCCTTGGGGAGCTGTTTGGCCACTTGGAGTTATCTTGGGGCCGTCTTTGGGCTTCTTGGAACCATCTTAGGAGCCATCGTGAGCGATCTTGCGCTATCTTGAGCCATCTTGGAGCTCATCTTGGGTTCTCTGAGGCGCTCTTGGAGCCGTCTTGGGCCATCTTGGACGCTCTAACTACCCGCGGCCCCCCCCGTCCAGGTCCAGGGGAGGGGGTAGGGGGAGGGGTAAACCCCTCCCCAAGGGGGAAGAGGGAGGGGTGGAAGAGGATCTGCTCTAGACCACCTACGCCCAGAGGGCTGGTGGGATTGGTACGCAGTTTTGAATACCGCCGAGTATCGCCCTCGGTGGAGCTCCCAGCATTTTTGACTATTTTTAGGGGTAGGTTTTGACTGTTTTAGATGTTTTGCCCAGAGCCCCCCCTGTAGGGGGACAGGCCCGACCTAGCACGACAGGTGAAGGGCAGGGCCCTCCGGTTCGTCTCCGACGGCCGCCTCGGCTTCGTGGCGCCCGAGCACCCCGGCGCCGGGGCGCACCCGCGCCGGGCCCCGGCCGGGGAGCGGCTGCCGCCGCTGGCGGACGTGCTGGGCGAGATGGGGCTGGCGATGCCCTGCCCGCAGCGGGAGGACATCCCGGGCCAGACGAAGGTCAGCCACGCGCAGAGGGGGGTGGGGGAAGGGGGGAGGGCTTCTTAGAAGCACCCCTGCTTCTTAGGAGGCGCGGGCCTTCTCTATAGACGTAAGGCCGAGGCCTTCTAAGAAGCAGGGTGCTTCTAAGAAGCCTTCCCCCCTCCCCCTACCATCTTTTAAACGCCGCCAAGAAAGGGCAGGACAGGGGAGTCGGTGCTCAAGCGACGGGGGTCGCTGCAAGCGGGGTCCGCCAGAGCGCCAGATCTTGCGGGATCCCGCAGAGCCAGGGCTGCATTGACCCGGGCTTGCGCGCAGGAGCTTGCAGACTCCTGCAGGATCCTGCAACGTCTGACTGACCCGGGTTTGCATTGACCCGGGTCAGTGCGTCCCCGAGGGAAGGGGGGGGTACAACATCTGCCATGTACGCAGCTGGTTTCCGCCCCGCTGCTGGGGCCATTCCTCGATGCATGGGCGCCTCCTGGCGGCCAGGAGGCGCCAGGAAAACCAGCCTAGTTACAAGGGCGGATTCCCTACCGTGCCCCTTACTATTCTACCCAATCGTCCCCCCCGAACATCGGAGGAGGAGAAGGTACCAGTGCCGCTGCTCGTCCTGGAGAGCCCTCTCGCAACGGCCGTTTCCTGTCTGTGGGATTCTGGGTAGAAGGCACCTTTGGAGACGGCCGTGGAGAAGCAGTAGCTATCAGTATCTTGTCATTACTCCCTCAAGGGCAGGGGCCCCAACTATGCACCCACACCGATCCTGGCCAGGCCCACCCTTGGCCCAGGATTGGTGCACACGCCCTCCTGGCTCGTTGGAGAGGGCATTCCTGGGCCCAGCACTGGCCTGGCCAGGATCGGCGCAGGTGTATAAGACAATCTGTTATCCCCTGGCGATCACGGGCGTTACCAAAGGGGGGGTGGAGGTGGGTGGGGTGATAACGTCACGATTCGCGCCGTCGCCGTTTGGGAATGCTGAGGAACGGCTAAGTCCCAGACGGCGCCCGCGCGAATCTTGGCGGCGTTACCGCTGGGGGGGGAGAAGGGGGGAGGAGGGGCTGTTAACGCGCGTTATCGCTCGAGGAAGGTTCAACATGGGTTCGGGCGCGTGGATGAGCCACGGGCCCCCGTTCCCGTACGGAATCGGCGCATTCCGTCGCCAAGTGAGGCGTCATTGGTTTGATGTTTTGGGCGGTACGGTCACCGATCCATGGATCCAGCGCCCACGCGCCAGATCCACGGATCTCAAAGCCGTGCTAGCGTTCGCACGATCTTCGAAGCACAGATACAGGGGCTCATAATTGGCGCCCTCCGAGATCGGAGTCGGCGTACCCCCGAGATCCGACGCTGCAGAGAAAGGCAACATGTCAGACATCACGAACGGGGAGCCCTGGATCCCATCTTTCCGCGTCATTCTTCGCGCAGGGGCGACCTGCGGAGGTCTCTAGGACCCGACATTGGGCGAAAGCGCCCAGTGTGAAACAAGTGCAACCCTGGATCTCAGGGACCCCAGACCCCCGACGTCGTGATCTCTGCCGACCCATTCCCCTGGAATGGTTCAATCGTCTTGAGATGTTCCTTTTTATACGGTCCGGGGGCCTTGCGTCAAGGCCTCCTAGGTGTGATCCGAGTAGATGGGGTCGATGGATCGCGCCGCATCGCCGAGACATCGCCGATACTGCTTGATGCTGCTCGATGCGGAGCCCGTTAGTTTCCTCGCCGACATCGCCGATGCATCGTCGGCGTCGCCGATGCATCGCCAGTGCATCACCGAAGCATCGCCAGTGCATCGCCGATGCATCGCCGATGTATTGACGATGCGGAGCGATCCTCCGACCCCATCCACTCGGCCTCGGTTGCGGGGGCCCCCGAAGGTAGAACAAAATAGCAAGTTTCCCGCCCTGTTCTTGTTCCTAACCCCAGACCCCCGACGTCATGATTTGTTCATCACGTCGACCCCCAGAGGTCTCGACCCCTTCCCCGGGACCGGGTTCCCATCGTGGGTCGTTTCTTGACGCTCCCGAGGCCCGGCAAGGGCCCCCCGAGACCGAACATCGTGAACAGCATGTCCTCCTCCTCCTCCTCCTCCTCCTCCTCCTCCTCCTCCTCCTCCCGCTTCCCTCCTTCTCTGCCTCCTCCTCCCCTTCTCCTCTTCCTCCTCTCCTCTCCTCTCTTCCTCCTCCTCCTCCTCCTCCTCCTCCTCCTCCTCCTCCTCCTCTTGCTTCTCCTTCTCCTTCTCTTCCTCCCGTCGTGATTGCTCCGCTGCTCGAGGGGCTCTCGGACCCCGGGGGGGGCGGGGAGAGCCCCCCGCGCCATCCCAGAGGACCGGGGCGCTCGGCGGCAGGGCTCCAGCTTCCAGCCGTACCGGCAGGGCCCCCGGCTGCCCGTGCGGCGCGCGCGGGCGCAGGAGGCCGCGGCGGCCGCGGAGGTCGAGGCGGGCCCCGAGGAGGGGGCCTCGCGCAGGTCCTCGGCGCAGGGCCCCGAGGAGGAGGAGGCGCTCGTTCGCTTGCCTCCTGCAGCCTCCTCCATGCTCTTCCTCCTCCTCCTCCTCCTCCTCCTCCTCCTCCTCCTCCTCCATACTCCTCCTCCTCCTTCTCCTCCATACTCCTGCTCCTCTTCCTCCTCCTCCTCCTCCATATTCTTCCTTCCTCCTCCAAAGTCTTTCTTCTCCTCCCTCCTCCCTTCCTCCTCCCTCCTCCCTCCTCCCTGCTTCGCCGCCGCTTTCGCCGCGGGTCCTGAGGAATTTCGTCTGTTTCGGGCTCTCGGGGCCCTCCACGGGCCCCGGGCCTCAGGAAGGCAAATTCGTCCTGGGGGGAGGCTCCTGGGTCCATGACCCGTTTCTCTCAGGACCCGTTTTCCCCAGGCTAATGTTTATTCTTTGTTTTCCTCCTTCATTTTTTGTTGCGCTGGGCGAACGTAAGCAATTGAGCTGGAGCGTACCACGATGAGGAAGAGTGCGTCAAGCTAGACGCGGCCAGCGTAGAAAATTGAGCGGACAGGGCAGAGAGACAAGCCAAATTAATCAGGCCCAAAGGCTCGAAGTATATGTCAGCCTCGCAGGATTGATGTCCTTGTTCCCCCGCCTGTGGGGGCGCCTGGGGTTCTCTTCTTTATTCGTCTCCCCCTTGTGCATTGCACTGCAGGTAGCCGTTTTTGCTTGGGGTGACTGTGTCCAGTCATTGAGGTGTTGTGCGAGCTCACAGTAAGTGATAGCTCCTTCCTACTCTATCTTGGTCGTCCAGAGCCCTTTGGACCCGTGACACTAGGTTGCGGCGAGGGAATCCGAATCGAATCGAATGAAACACATACGAAGGAGGACACCGAACGAGGGAGAGGTCGAAATACACGTGCAAGCTGGCCTGCTGCCCCAGATACCCCCGCGAGACGACTCGATGGAGTGGCGTTCTCTTTACGGAGATTGTTCATTTGTGTCGGGGTCGGTTTTTGCTGATGGAGTTCGCCTCATGTATCAGTTCTGGAACGACGCTTGCCGTGCAGGATGGAGGTTCGCTCAAGTTTCCGATGCCGCAGTTACTTGGCGCGTGCACGGTGCGCTGCCAGGGCGGGCGCTTGCGGATGTCATCGTCTGCCACGGGGACTCAGCCGCGGACAGGCGTGGCGCCGTGCCCCGATGCGCCCCAACGCCGACCTGCGGGCGGACATCTGGACGAGGATTGAGGACCTTGGAGGACTGAGCCCTGATTTGCAGATTGCTTCCACTCCTGGCCATGAGAAAGGTTGTTCCATTGAGCCCCCTGGGAACCGTTGGGGCGATTTTGCCGCCGTTCAAGGTGGAGACCTTCACTCTGTTCCTGAGGCCCAGGCCCACGCTGTCAAAGCGCGTTTTCGCTCTGTGAAGAGAACGCCAGTCTGGATGGCCAAGGCACGCGCTCTGTATATGGGCCAAACCTTCTTCCCAGGCCAGAAACGTTTTGACGGGCGTCGTCGCCGTCGTCAGTCGAAGGCCGCGGGGGCCGACGGGGAAGCCAGGAATTCCGGGCACGGAGGTGGCGCCCGTTCCGACCAGCAGCGTAGGCTCCACGCCGAGCGCCTCTGCCCAGCCGAAGTTTCTGCCTCTGCGAGGTCCTCTGGAGGGGTGGGGGGCGTGGGCGGGGGATGGGCACTTGGACCCGAGAGCGCTCGAGGTCTCCTGGAGGGGCACTCGAGCTCCCCAGAGCTGTTCGGCCGAGGAGGGAAGAGGCACCGCCGGTGCGCTCAGCTCGGCTTGCCTCTGACGCCTTCCCGAATAATGGCGTGAGGAGGGTGGGGCTCAGGAGCGGCGCCGACGAAGCTGTCGCTGCCGCCGCCGACCGACTCTGACGCTCCTCCTCCCCTCCTGCCCAAGAGTCACCGCGTAAGTCGCGTCGCGTGGTTCCTCGTGGGGGCTCCGTTGTCCCTAGCGTGCGCCCTGAGCACGAGCTGCCTGCGAATGGGGACCTCCCTCCGAATTCCGCCAGAGGGCACGTCCTCTCCGTGGACCTAGGGAAAGTTGTGATCTGATTCGTTTGTGGTGGTATTTCTACGGGGCGGGCCTCGTCCTTTTTGGACCCTTGCCCCCCTCCACCATGCTCGAAGCGTGGCCAGTCACATATTCGCATATTTAACAAAAACAAGCACCCTGCCGACCTCCACCGCCACGAGTCCATCACAGGACAACGGCGCGTGCAGGTGGCAGATCCAGAGGTGGCCTGGCTTCGTCCAGACGCCTAATACATATTGGATGATTAATTCGCGAATGGATCACTTATCTGAGCTTCACTTCGCGTTTCTTTCAGCACGGCCGCGCCCGTCCGCCGAGATCCCTCGAGTGGGCAGTGAGGGGCTCGCCGTGCAGCGTTTGGCCTGCTCCGAGGCAGCGGGCCTGTTTGCAGGTGGCCGTTAGTGCTGGGCGCGACGGTTCCCCCTTGATGCTGCCTACTCCTCCTCCTGCCTCCTCGTCCTGCCCCCCAGCCTTTTATCCCTTCTCCTCCCCCCTCCGACTCCCTCCTCCTCCTCTTCCTCCTCCTCCTCCTCCTCCTCCTCTTCCTGCTCCTGCTCCTCCTCCTCCTCCTGCTCCTCCTCCCCTCCTCCTCCTCCTCCTCCTCCTGCTCCTCCTCCCCCTCCTCCTCCTCCTCCTCATCATCATCATCATCCTCCTCCTCCTTTCTCCATCCTTCTCTCCCCTGCTTCCCCCTTCACTTCCTCCTTCACTTCCTCCTTCATTTCCTCCTCTTCGGCGCACGAGGTGCTCGAGTCTGCGAAGAACTCCGCGCGGCTGGCCTCGAGCTCTCCGCGGCGGTCGTCGGGCAGGGCCTTCCCCAGGCAAGTGGCCCGCGCGAGCGCGGGCCTGCGGCGCCCCAGCAGGGACGGGAGCAGGCGCCCCAGCAGGGAGCCGGGGAGGAAGTCCGTCGTCAAGGATCCGGGCCTCCCTCATGGGGCCAGAGTAGATGGTGTCGGAGGCCCGCGCCGCATCGCCGATGCATCGCCGATGCGTTGTCGATGCATCGGCGACGTTGGCGATGCGTCGGCGACGTCGGCGTCGGGCTCCACATCGAGCCGCGCCGCTAGTGCACCGGCGCTGCGGCGCGACCCTCGGACCCCAAGTGCTGGGACACCCTCCGGGAGGCCCCTGGAAGGAGAGGGCTGGGCCCGGCGGCTCGCCGAGTCTTCAGCGCACGGACTCGCCGTCCTCCGCCTCGGGAGATGGCTTGGGCAAGTCCTGCGACAAGGGCCAGGTCGCCCTGCCCTGGAGCGACGACGCAATCCGGTCGGCGTTCTCCCAGTTCGACGACGACCGGGACGGGGAGGTGCTCGAGGAAGAACATGCTGCAGACGTGAGCATACATGTTCAGGGCTCCGCGCGGATTTCTCGGATCGCCGCCGGGCCCCCTTGGCTTCGCCAAAAGCGCCGCCTTTGGCGCGCTCCGCGCGCCAGGGAGGGGGTGCCAGCGGCGATCCGAGAATTCGCGCGGAGCTCCAAAAGTTCATGTTTATGCATAGCGCAGGTATGCTGTTTCCTTTACAGGTGCACAAGGAGAACTTGCCAGCCATGTTGAAGCACCTCGGGTGCCGCCCAGGCGCCAGCGACACGGAGCAGCTGGCGCAGCAGCAGACGCAGTATTCCACGGTGAGTTACGAGGAGTTCGTGGATTTCCTCAGGCAGTACCACGAGCTCGACTGCTCCAAGCTGCGGGAGTTGTTCTTGGGGGCGGACGTCAACAAGGACGGACGGGAAGGCTCCAGGTTGCGCACGGGCGCTCCCTTCCCAGGTAGTCCCAGCCAGCGTCGCCTCTGGAGTCTGGAGGCGAGCCCGGGGCGCTCCGCGCCCCAGGGATGGGGTGCTGAGACCGCCCCGGCCTGTTCGGGGGGCCCGGGCCAGGTGGGACTCGGGAGGGCCTGTTGATGACCAGCCTGGAACATGTCCCTATCCCTATGCTGGGCATCTCCTCATCACGATGCCAATCTTAGGGATTCCCTTATTTTTTGAGGGCGCATCCCTAAGATTGTCATCGCCGTTTGGCGAGTCAATCTTTGGGATAGGGATAAGTTCGGGGCTGGTAAGTTGAGGCCAGCTGGGGCTGTCGGGGGGGGGGGGGGGGGGGGGGCGGGCTGTCTGTGCGAAGCCCGACGACTTCCTGAGGACGGCAGCATGGACCTGCCCGAGTTGCACGCGCTGCTGAACAGGCTGGGCTTCGCGCTGAGCCAGCAGGCCACGGTCGAGGCCCTGCAGGAGCTAGACCACGACATGAACACGGTGCTGTCCTTCTCGGAGTTCATTGGCCTCAGGGACTACCTCCAGCAGAACGAGGGCATGACGAAGGCGGACGTCGAGGAGCTGAGGGAGCTGTTCGAGAAGGTGAAGGAGAACACCACGAGCGGCGCGAACACCATCAAGGAGTGCTGGCGGATATGCAACTACCTGGGCTATCCCATCGCGGAGCATGAGTTCTCCCAGATTGTCCGGACGACCGACTTGGATTGCGATTTGTCCGAAGGAATGGCGTGGGGGGACCTTTTGAAGATCATCCGTCGCATTCGCGAGCGGGAGCGCAGTTCTCTGAGCGCCCTCGCGTCAAAGCACGGGGCGGATAATCAGACCTTCCCCATCTCGGAGCTTTCGACCGTGCTCGCCGACTTCGGCTACATGGTGTCTGAGGAGGCCATCTTCGAGTGCCTCGACAAGTTCGACGAGGTTGAGGAGGAGGACACGCTGACCGTCGACGAGCTGGCTATCTTCCTGCGCGAGTACCGGAAGGCGAAGTGTGGGTCGATCGAAACGCTGCCTATTGGTAGGGCTATTTCTTGGCCAGGTCTCGTTTTGATTATGTTTTCGGGTTGCTACTCGTTCAGGGTACTATTCAGAGCTTATCGCGACTAGGCCAGGAATTCTCAGATTGCTCTCATGTCGCTGCTGAATTAAGTCCAGACGGAAATGCAACACGTTGTTTTGGTCGAGCCCTGAGGTGGAGGTCCTGGGGGGCCCCAGAAGCTTCGGATCTGGACCCCTGAAGCAGGCCAAAAGGCGTCAGGAGGCTTTCAACGGCCCCCCGATTACAAACATATGAATCTTACCGCCACCGCTAGCAGACAACTCCCTGCCAGGGGCCATTTCGACTCTGCCCATTCGAATCGATTCGGTTTCGAGGACACCGATTCCGAGTCGATTCGATTCTGGATGCCGATTTCGATTTTAATTTTTCCCTTGCGTGCCTCGGCCTGGGCCAGCGGACGTCGATTCCGATGCTTGCCAGTCTGCCTCTTGCCGATTCGATGTGCTCAGATGGCCGATTCAGTTTGCGATCCGATGTTGGGCCATCATGCCCTGGCCAATCTTCGAGAGTCGAGGGTACAGCACGGTGATTACCGGAAGGTGAGCGACGTAGAACGCGAGGGGGGGGCGACCGCGCTGATATTCGCGCGAAGGTTCGCTGTTCAAGGTCGCGCGTGGGCGCCTTCTCTCTCCCTGTCTCTCCCCTGCTCCTTGCGACGTGCGGCGCTGGCGGCCCGCGTGGCCAGAGCTCCTTGTCGAGGGGAGCCTGTTAGTGGTTTGGCCCTGGAGCGGGCAGAATCACGACACCAAGGTTCTTCGGGTCGCAGCAGTTCTGGTTGGTGGAATGGGGCGGAGGGACGTCCCCCATTCAACAACACTAAACCAAGTCCCCCTCGACCCAGTCCTGCCAACGCCCGAGACTCTCTCTCTCCCTCTCTCTCTCCTTGCGCTGTGCCGCGCTGCGGGCCTGCGTGCTCAAGCCACCGTGTAGGCTGCCCTGGTTCAGGGGCAACGTTGGTCGCAGGTGATGTTTCCATCCCAATCCCCGACCGTTCGACGAAAAATGAAGCGGCTGAGAGAAGGAGGAAAACCCTGGGATGCGCCCCCAGGGGGCTATGCAGACGCACCCCTATCCAGGATGGACGCCTCCCCCTCGTAGATCCCAGGGCTGGGCATCAAATGCTTGGTCCACACGGGAAAACCCCACGAAGCCTTTGTTATAGCTGGAGGGGGGGGGGGAACGCTCAGGGGGGAAAGGCATCGACCCCGAATCGCCCACGGATCGCTGACACGTGCTTGACAGCCCGCCCAGCCCAGGAGCGTGCGGATGTGCGGTCGGAGGCCTATCTTTTGGGGGTGGACAGACCTCCTACCCTGACACGTCGATTCAGGAATTGGCCGTTTTTCGGTTCGCGAGAGTGCGTCGCGGCCGTCTGCGGGTCCGGGTCCGTCGGTTTCGGCACCGGGCCGTTTTCGCTGAGGGGAGGTCTATGAAAGGGAGCTTTGCCCACCGCCGAAGACTGGTCAGACACTCCCTGCTACAAGAGGGGCCCCAGCTTCGAGCTACTCCCCCCCTTACCGGCCTGGAACCTATCCCTATCCCTATGTTGGGCATCGCCTCGTCACGATGGCGATCTCTGGGATTCCCTCAGGTTCTGAGGGTGCATCCCTAAGATTGTCATCGCCTTTTGGCGTGTCAATCTCTGGGATAGGGATAAGTTCGAGGCTGGTTACCCCCCCCTCCCTTGGGAATGGCGGGCGCTTCCGGAGCTCCCCCCTCCCCTCCCCTCGTTCTGTGTGGGCGTTCTTGAGCTGGGGGGGGCCCTTAGCTCAAGGGTACGGGAGGACTTGGCAGCTGGGGGGTGCCTGGCTGAACGGGGGGCTGTGGGGGCTTGGAAGCTGCCCCCCCCCCCCCTTCCCCCCCTCTGAGCCCGGGGTCAGCCCAGGCCCCCCTTTCCAAAGTGGGGGGCTTTACAAGAGATCCCCTCCTGTTGGCTCTTCCGGCTGGAGGGCCCTGGCTGAAGGGGGGGGGGCGCCGAAGCCATTTGTCTTCTGAGAGTTTCGGCGCCCCTTTGGTTTTCGGCGCCCCTTTGGCCCTTGGCGCCCCGTTGGTCTTCAGCGCCCCTCGGGTTTTCCGCGTCTCTTTGGCTTTCGGCGCCCCTGCGGTTCTCGGCGCCCCTGCGGTTCTCGGCGCCCCTTTGGTTTTTCGGCGCCCTTTTGGTTTTCGGCCCATCGTTGGTTTTCGGCGCCCCGTTGGTTGTCCGCGATCCTTTTGGTTTTCCGCGCCTTTTGAGTGTTCGGCGCCCTCTTGGTTTTCGGCGCCCTCTTGGTTTCCGGCGCCCCTTTGGTTTTCGGCGCTCCTCTGGCTTTCGGCGCACCTTTTCGGCGCCCTTCTGGTTTTCGGCGCCCTTTTGTTCGGCGCTTCTTTGGTTTTCGCACCCCTTTGGTTTTCTGCGCCACCTTGGGTTTCTGCGCACCTTTGGTTTTCGTCGCCCTTTCGGTTTTCGGCGCTCCTTCGGTTCTCGGTGCCCTTGTGATTTTCGGCGCCCCTTTGGTTTTCGGCGCTCCTTTGGGTGTTCGGCGCCGTTTTGGTTTTCGGTGCCCTTTCTAGATTTTCGGCGCCCCTTTGGTTTTCGATGTCCTTTTAGTTTCCGACGCCCATTTAGTTTTCGGCACCGTTCTTGTTTTCGGTGCGTTTTGAGCGTTTGGCGACCGTTTTGTCTTCGGCGTCCTTGTGGTTTTCGGCGCCGCTTTTGTTTTCGGCGTCGTTCTGAAGACCCTGTGGTTTCGGTGCCTTCGGGGTTTCGGCGCTCTTTTGGATTTTCGGTGCCTCTTTGGTATTGGGCGCACCTTTGGTTTTCGGAGCTTTTTTTGTTGTTCTGCGCATCTGCGGTTTTTGGCCATCGCTTGGTTTTCGGAGCCTTTCTTGGTTTTCGGCGCATCTTTGGTTTTCAGTGTTCTTTTGGTTTTCGGCGCCTTTTGGTTTTCGACGCCCTTTTGCCTTTCGGCACTCTTTGGGTGTTCGGCCCCCTTTGGTTTTCGGCGCTCCTTTAGTTTTCGGCGCACCTTTGGTTTTCGGCGCCCTTCTGGTTTTCTGCGCGCCTTCGGTTGTCGGCGTCCTTTGGTTGTCGGCGTTCTCTTGGTTTTCTGCGCCACCTTGGTTTTTGGCGCCCTTTCGGTTTTCGGTGGCCCTTTGTTATTCGGCGCTCTGTTGGTTTTCTCCGCCCTTTAGGTCTTCGGCGCCCAGTCCTTTGGCCAAAGGGGGGGCCTTCCAGTCCAAGCCCCCTCCCCCTTTAGCTAAAAAGGGGTGAAAGGGGGGAAAAGGGGGGAGGCGTCCGGCAGGGAAGGTTCAAAGGGGGGGGGGGGCGTAGAGAAGCCCCCCCTTTCGAAAAGGGGGGGAGGGGCTTCCACGGGCAGAACAAAAAGAGGGGGGAGGGGGGAGGGGGGGGGCTCCCGACGGGAGGTTCACGGAGGGGAGGGGGGGTGCTAAGCCCCCCCCCCCTTGGAAAGAGGGGGGATGAGGTTGTAGCCTCCGGAGCGCGAAAGGGGGAGGGGGAGGGCTCCCGGCAGCGGAGGTCCAGGGGGGGGGTTAGCTAGAGGGCCCCCCCCCCCCCCCCTTTGGGAGTGTGCGACGGGCGCGCTCTCTCGCTGCCCCCCTAGTGGCTTTCGGGGCATCACTCGGGCCTCCGGCGGCCGTTCAAGAAGGTCCTGGCGCCCCCGGAACGCCCTCGTTGTGATGACGCAGCCGCTGGGGTGTTCTTTCGGGTTTAGGGTTTAGGGTCGGTTTTAGAGATTGGGGTTTGGGGTTGGTTTCGGGTTTAGAATTGGGGGTTTGCGTATCTGGGGATACGGCAGTGGTGGCGTATCTGGGAGGTGCGCTAGGGTTGGAGTCCATCCCGAGGCTGGAGAGCCGTCGAGAACCTACGACAACGCCCGAGAACCTCGAACCTCGAACTTTCCCCTGACGTTCCCTTTTGTCGTTTTCCCTCACAGGTGGAGGGCTTCACTAACGCGGAGATCGAGGAGTTCGAGAGGGCGTTCATGGAGCAGTCGCAGGAGACTTTTTGTTTCAGGGTCCGGCGATAGCCCAGGTTGTGGGGCCCGCCCGCTCCCCCCCCCCCCGATACCTGACCCTGTCGGTTGCGCAGCTCCGAAGGGGGTCACAGTACAGTACTGGTGCGCGCGGGCACACGTGGAGCTGCCCAAAGCTAAAAGGTCAGAGTTTTTCGGTTGCAGCCTCCCTTCATCCAGGTCAAGCTGATATTTTCGACTCGTTTGGATTCGAGCCCGATCGATTCTGATTCGATCCGACTTGAGATTCCAATTGGGACTTCGGTTTCTCAATGGAGGTCTTACTAGCCTACCGATCTCCGCCGATTCGACTTCTCCAGGTTTGGTTGCCGATTTATGCTGATTTGGTGGATTCCGATCGCAGGTCCGTCTTGTCGATTCGATGTTGGGCTCTGTTGCCCTCCAAAGGGATAACACGGATCATCGCCGAACAATAATCCAAACAATGTCTCCAGGCCGACGCGGCGGGCATGGAGGGGCTCGACACGCTGGCGACGGGCCGCGTGCTCCGGTGGTTCGGCATAGCGACCACGCTGCAGCAGGTGCAGACGCTGCTCGAGCAGCTCGACTTCGACGGCAGCGGCAGGCTCTCGCCATGCTGGGCCTTGACCGCCTTGTCTCATGGGAAACGTAGGACTCGAGTCCGCCGCAGCTCGGGTATGCCGACGTTTCGGCACACCCTGCGCTGTGACGGCCCAGTGTTCGTGGGATGTCGGCAGCGGGAGTTCGCATACAAATTCAGACTGGGCCTCAGTACCCAAGGGACTCACGCCATTCCGCCGGCCCCCAGGAGAGGCGTGGAGTCAACGATTGGGCACCATTTGGGGTCTCTTGTGGGCGTCTTGGGAGCAGCTTGGGGGCCTGATTGAGCCGCTCGGAAGCAGTTGTGAAGCGCCTTGGGGGCAGTTTGAAGGTCTTTTCCGGACCTCTTGGGGGCCTCTTGGGACTCATCGGAGGCTTCTCTTGGACCGCTTGGGGATTTCTTGGGGCTTTGGGGTGGCCTCTTGGGGCGGAAAGATCGGATTTTCGGTTCGTGTTCTCCCTCTTGGTCTTTCTCGGGGCCCTTCGGCACACCCATCACGAGGATCGTGGCCCCATGGGAACTCTACCGAATGCCCAAGTGGCAGGGTCCGCATGGCGGACTCGGGCCAGTTCGCCACACCCCTCACCAGGATGGCGGCCCCACATGGAGTTCCACCGAATGGCCCCACTGACAGGGTCCGCATGGCGGACTCGGGCCAGTTCAGCACACCCCTCACGAGGAGCGTGGCCCCATAGGGAGTTCCGCCGAAGGCCCAGTGGAAGGGTCCGCATGCCGGACTCCGGCCAGTTCGGCACACCCCTCACGAGGATCGTGGCCCTATAGGGAGCTCCACCGAAGGCCCCATCGGTGGTGTTTGCATGCCTTTTGCTGGATCCACTCCGTCGTCTCATCTGCCTCGCGGTATTCGCAGCTGCATATGCTTGTTTTTTTCGTTTGGAGAATTGTTCCCAACCATCCTGTGGTGTTGGGTCCTCGTTTTTGAGAGACAGCGCCCCGCGTCACCTCACTCACTCCCGCTGCCCCCTCCCTCCTCCCATCCCTGCCTCTGCCCTCCGCATGTCTAGTTCGGTGAACCCCTCACACGTTTCGTGGTCCCATCGGGAGCGCCGCCGAAGGCCTCAGTGGCAGCGCCCGCATGCAATTCCACCCCCATCTTGGCGCATTGCTCACGCGTTCCGTGAACCCCATGGGATCTCCACCGAAGGCCCCAGTGGCAGCGCCCGCATGCAGTTCCACCCACATCGTGGTGCACCCCTCACACGTTTCGTGGCCCCATGGGAGCTCCACCGAAGGCCCCAGTGGCAGCGCCCGCATGCAGTTCCACCCCCATCTTGGCGCACCCCTCAAACGTTTCGTGGCCCCATGGGAGCTCCACCGAAGGCCCCAGTGACAGCGCCCGGATGCAGTTCCACCCCCATCTTGGCGCACCCCTCACACGTTTCGTGGCCCCAGAAGGAGCACCCTTGCACTTTTCGATGTCCCATCGGGGGCTGCGCCGAAGGCCCCAGTGGCAGTGCCCGCATGCAGTTCCACCCCCACCTTGGCGCATTGCTCACGCGATCCGTGAACCCCATGGGAGCTCCACCGAAGGTTTCAGTGGCAGCGCCCGCATGCAGTTCCACCCACATCGTGGCGCACCCCTCACACGTTTCGTGGCCCCATGGGAGCTCCACCGAAGGCCCCATTGGTAGCGCCCGCTTGCAGTTCGACCCACATCGTGGCGCACACCTCACACGTTTCCTGGCCCCATGGGAGCTCCACCGAAGGCCCCAGTGACAGCGCCCGCATGCAGTTCCACCCACATCTTGGCGCACCCCTCATACGCTCCGTGGCCTCATAGGGAGCTCCACCGAAACCCCCAGTGGCAGCGCCAGCATGCAGTGCCACCCCCATCGTGGCGCACCCCTCACACGTTTCGTGGCCCCATGGGAGCTCCACCGAAGGCTCCAGTGGCATCGCCCGCATGCAGTTCCACCTCCATCTTGGCGCACCACTCACATGTTTCGTGGCGCCATGGGAGCTCCACCGAATACCTCAGTGGCATCGCCCGCATGCAGTTCCACCTCCATCTTGGCGCACCCCTCACACGTTTCGTGGCCCCATATGGGGTTCCACCGAAGGCCCCAGTGGCAGCGCCCTCATGCAGTTCCACCCCCATCTTGGCGCACCCCTCACACGTTTCGTGGCCCCATGGGAGCTCCACCGAAGGCCCCAGTGACAGCGCCCGCATGCAGTTCCACCCACATCTTGGCGCACCCCTCACACGCTTCGTGGCCCCAGAAGGAGCACCCTTGCATTTTTTGATGTCCCATCGGGGGTTCCGCCGAATGCCCCAGTGGCAGCGCCCGCATGCAGTTCCACCCCCCCCCTTGGCGCATCCCTGACGCGTTCCGTGGCCGCCAGTTGCACCGCCCCGCGCGCCATCCGTGCCGCGGCGCGCTACCTATGAGGAAAAGGTAGCACCTTGCATTCCTCGAAGCTGCATCTGGTTGGGTACTTCGCCAGGCTAATGTGTTAGGGATGGTAGCCCTGCGCGCAGCAGGCAATATGCTAACACCCCCGCCGTCCCTGTCAAGAACAATGCAACGTGCTCGCGGGCCTCACACACATTACTGAAGGTTTTGCCCCAACCTGGTAATTTCTGTTGTTCCTAACCATGCTGTGGTGTTGAGTTCCCGTTTTGACAAGACAGCACCCCGCGTCCCTCTTTCTTTCCTCCTCCCCCTCCACCCCTCCACCCCCTCCCGCCTCCTCAGTTCGCATGCGTCTACCTTACCCATTACAGCGTTTCGTGGCCCATAGGGAGCTCCACCGAAGGTCCCAGTGGCGCAGTCCGCATGCGGTTCCCCCACCCAGAACAATGCTTCGTGGCCCCATAGGGAGCTCCACTGTCCTGGGGCGTACTTGTGTTGTCTTGTTTCTTTGGGTGGGGGGCCCCCCTCCGTGGACAGTAGCAATGTCGCGCGCGACGAAAAGAAGGGCACCCTGAAATGCAACGCATGCAAATGATACCCATGCGAGCGCCGGTGCCACGATCCGTAGAAGTACGACAAACGGGGGTGAGAGCGAGAGGGAGGACGAAATCGATTAATGAGGAAAACCAAGCAGGAGAAAGCGGAAGAGGAGGAGGAGGCGGGGAGGAGGGTCATCGGAGAAGAAAGAGGAGAATGAGCAGGGACGATTTGGTTTTCAAAAGGGAAAGGCCGATTTTTGTTTCTCGCGACCGTTTTGGGGCGCATCTTGGGGACCTTTTGTGGCGTCGTGGCAGCTTCGGATACCGGCTCGAGGCCATCGTGGGCGTCTAGATGCGATATGTCGGCGAATCGTGGCCCCCGGGGACCGTCTGGGGAGCGTTTTGGTGCCTCTTTGACCAGTTTTGGGGCCCTCCACTCCCCCGTGGCGCGTTTGGTCCGGGGTCGGGCAGGGCGAAGGGGGGGGGGGTCGAATTGCCAGTTCGGGGTCCCTAGGGGGGGGGTGATAGGGGGGGGCAATCTCACACGCTTAGAGACCCACGAGGGGTCGGCGGACTCGAGGGCTAACTGGCTCGTCCTGGGGGATGCGCCGGGGTCCAGGTCCCGTTCCCATCAGGACCTCTTCCCTTCGCGCCGACGCGGCGGCGACCCCGGCGCGGGCTTCCAAAAACGCATGCCCGCCAGTGTCCCGGAATCCGCCGAGGCCGAGCGATCTGCGCCATGTCCCGGCCGCCTCCGCTCAAGGTTGGATTTGTTCACGCGGCGTCAGAAGCCCACGCCGACGCCGGCGCGACACGCGCCTGTCGCGCCAAGGCTAGAGTTCAACGAGTTCGTGAAGCTGATGCGGCGGATCCATCAGGAGCAGGCCACGCGCGTCCGCAGGCTGTTCGACCAGCTCACCATGCAGGAAGCGGCCCCCTACATAGCGATCGATGCCCTGCCCAACGCGGTCGCGCTCTTCGAGGGCGCCCCCGCGGACCTCGGCGGGTCGTTCGCAGAAGAAGGGCGCGGACGGCATTCCCCGAGATCGGGGCGTCGCATTTTTTCACATGGGGGTTGGTCGCCAGGTTTCAGACTTAGGGGGCCGCCCTCACGGACCGATCCGCCCCGCAAAGTGCCGCTGACAGCGTTTCCAGAATTCCAGTCGCGATGCGTTTCCGTGCCGTGATTGTGTTTCCGCACGGCTTCAGGGTTCTGAGAGTCGAGGGGGGGATTGCAGCCCGTCCCTGGCGTTTACTCAACGTCCCTGGGCGTTCACTAAATAGGCTCGGCTTGTGCGAGTCCTAAGTACAATGCGTGCGCGTGCTAAGCGGCTTTGCTTGGGGTGCTTGGTTTTCCTGCTCTCCAGAGAAGGGCCCCGTCCTCTCGGAGGTCCTCCTTTCAGGAACTGTCCGCGGAGGCATCTGCAGAGGGGGCCGCCAGGACGGCTTTTGAGCGAACCCCTCCCGCGCCCTTTCGGGAACCCGCGAGGCCCCTCCCCCGCCCCTTTCGGGAGCCCGCCCCCCCCCCCTCGGCCCTGCCGCCTTCCCCACCTGCGCGCCGCGGCCCAGGACCCCCTGCTGGTGGCTGGCGCGATGGAGAAGGCGGGGCTGCGGGACGCGGTGGTCCGGGGCAAAGCCAGGGGGGCCATGTTCGTGATCTGGGAGGGGGCGTCTTTCCAGCCCCCTCCCAGATCTGGGAGGGGAGGAGGGGGAGGAGGAGAGGGAAGAGGAAGAGGAAGAGGAGGAGGAGGAGGAGGAGGTGGAGGAGGAGGTGGAGGAGGCGGAGGAGGAGGAGGAGGAGGAGGAGGAGGGGGAGGAGGGGGAGGAGGAGAAGGAGGGGGGGGAGGAGGAGGAGGGGGAGGAGGAGGAGGAGGGGAGGGGAGGAGGAGAGGAGGAGGAGGAGGAGGAGGAGGAGGATCGTTCCCAGCCCCGGGGCGCGCTCGAGCAGCTGCGCCTCGCCGAGAGGGACGTCCGGGGGTTCCCGGATTGCCCCGAACGGCCACCAGGCAGCCGAGTCATGGCCCGGAGTCCAAGCGGCAACGTTGGGGGGGGAACAGGCTCAGGGGGGGCGCATCGACTCCCAATCGCCCACTCGTCGTTGAGGGATCCCGCCGCCGAGTAATGATTGTTTTAACTGTTCCCCTGGAAAGTTCCACTTGAACCGAACGATGCGATTGATACCTGGACAAGTATGTGTGTATACGTGTATGCGTATACACACGCACGCACGCGCATGCATTCGTACATGCGCATGTATTATACGCTTGCAGATGTGCGGGCGGTTTCGGTCGACGAGTCAGTAGTGTTCGTCTTACTGGAACGCTGTGCGTCCGTACGCGCGCGACTGCGCGCGCGCGCGATGGCGTCCAGTTCTCGCGCGCGGTGTGTGGCTGACTGGCCCTATGCGAATCCAAAATCTACAATTGGCTTTTCTCACGCGTTTCAAGGGTGACACGTGTCACCCGTTGCTTTCAGTGAAGTTGGATGGCCTTATGCTGGCTTCAGGAATCCGAAATTTACATATGTTTTTTTTCGCACGGTTTCGGGGGTGACGCGTGTCACCCGTTATTTTTGTGAGGCTGAATGGTCTTATGTTGGTGGGCTTCCAGAATCACAAATTCGCAGGGCGTGGCCGACGTGGCTTTGACGCCAAGTGTGCGCAGGAATCCGCCTCTGCACGCGGAGCGCCAGGGCGGTCGCGGGGACGTCCCAGGCGGTCCGGTTTGCCCCGCCTTCTCTCTGGTTTCTTTTTGTGTATCACAGAAAATGGGGCGAGACAGTCCGCATTTTTCTGGGGCCCACCCTCGGCATGTGCTTCCCTTGGCGGCCGTGTGTAGGGGGTCTGCGCCGCCCTTTTCCTCACCCTTTTTCTTCCCGTTTCTTTTTCCTCTTCTCGCTTTCCGCACTGGCTTCTTGCCTGTTGTGTTGGTGCGTGGGCGCGCGCGCGCGCCTAACGGCGGGGTCGGGTGGCTCACGCCCCACGGCCGCGTCCCGCAGTGCGTGCTGCCGCGGTGGGCGCGACGGTCGTTTTGCAGCACCGTGCGCTGGCCGGCATGTGTCTGGGGCCAGTGCTGGTTTTTCGCCATGGTTGCGTCTCGTCGCGCCGATCCCTGATCGGCCAAGTGGCGACGGACGTTGAGCCGCAGGGGTAGCGGCCTCATTGGATCACCCGCCCGAGGCCTTGGGAACCCGCGGGCCAGGAACGCATCGTGGTCCATCACCCTAGGGGGCAGTGCGTCCCACGCCCCGGCCTGTGCATTCCACCCTCTCGCAGTGGGCTTTCGGCCCCCCAGCCCGCGCGCGCGGCGCCGCGGAGTTGTGCATTCCACCCCCCGTGCGTGGAACAAAGAAATCACAGCTTTGGGAACTCTTATGTTTTAGCTATCCCCCCATATTTGTTGTTTAAAACCGTTACCGATGCCTTCGGATCAGAATTTCGAAAATAATCGAGCCGTGGCGACGAAGGTTCTCCAGGACGAGCAACGACATCGGCTTCTTCGGACCTCCCCTGCCCTGAGTCGTAGTCCTCCCTATCGGCCCGTCTCACTAGGAGAACACATCCTGGAGGCCTCGCTCGGCGCGCAATGTTTGATAGTTGTCCTATCTAGTCCGCACTTCCCTCCCGTCAGAAATTGGACGACGTTGGCGTGGCGAGGCTCCGACGCAAGCCAGACGCAATTCTGGCGTGAATCCAACGCAAATCCGATGTAAATCCAGCGTGGATCCGACGTACGCCGAGCCTCAAGTTGCCGCGCGAGGTCTCCAGAATGTTACTCATCATTTTTAGGTGGATCCTTGGAAGTCCCGAAATTTACCCTGGGACCAGCTTTTCATCCTGAGTCGTTTTTCCAAACAGTCTTGTGTTGAGTTGGGTCCTCGTTTTGAAGACAGTCCACGCGTCTCCTCTCCTCCTCTCCTCTCCTCCCGCTCCTCCAACCTCCCATCTTTGCCCCTGCCATCCGCATTTGGCACACCCTTCAAACGTTTCGTGGCCCCATAGGGAGCTCACCTTGCCCCGAGGGGGCCCCTCCCGTTGGGGAGGGGTCGGGACCCCAGGGTCCTCCTGGCGCAGGCGGGGAGCGCCGGGCCCGAGGGGCGAAAATCCCCCGCACCCCGGGGGACGCCGCCAAAGTGCGGTTTCCTTCCCCCGGGGGGGTCGCCAGGCCCCGGGTGCTTCCCCAGGGCGGTGCTGGGTCCCCCCCAGCGCTCGCCGCCCTGGGGCGGGGCTGGCGGCTCGTCTCTGTCGTGTCGCTCGTCCGTCTCGTGTCGTTCGTGTCGCGTCGTGCGTTTCGTCCCCCTGTCGTGTCGCGTCGTGTCGTGGTCCCGGGGCCCGTAAAACGCGGCCACCCACGGAGTGGGTGGTGGGTAGGGTTGGCGCTGAGCACGGCTCGCGCCCCCTACCCCGACCAGGGAGCGCGGAGCACGGTCTCCTAGCGCTCCCTGGTCGCGCTTAGGTCGCGCCACGGGGGCATGGCCCCGACCGTGGTGCGGCCTGCGCCGCTTTGCGCCCTCAGGCGACTGCCAATCGCCTGTTGTATTTTGGCTTGGCCCTGTCGCGTGGCCTGCTTGTGCGGGTCGGCCAGCGTGCACGGAACAATCCTGCGCTGGCAGCGTCTCAAGTGTCGGGCTCGACGGCTGCCTGGCTGGCCGCCAGGAGGACCGCGATGACTCGCGGCAGAGTAGCGCAGCGGCAAAAAAATCCATAGGGAGCTCACCTAAGGCCCCAGTGGCCGCGTCCGCATGCGTCCTCCCCGCCCACTGCCAACCCTTCGTTCGGGCGCACCCCTCACACGCCTCGTGGCCTCACAGGGAGCTCCATCCAAGGACACAGTGGCTGCGCCCGCATGCCGCCAACCCTTCATTTTGGCACACCTCTCACTCGTTACGTGGCCTCACAGGGAGCCCCACCGAAGGTCCCAGTGGCTGCGCCCGCATGCCGCCACCCCGTGGCCCCATGAGGAGCTCCACCGAAGGTCCCAGTGACGCAGTTCACATGCGGCCCTGCCCCCCCCCTCATTTTGGCACACCCCTCACACGTTACGTGGCCCCATAGGGAGCTCCACCCAAGGCCCCAGTAGTTGCGCCCGCATGCCGCCACCCCTCCATTTTGGCACAGCACACCACACACGTTTCGTGGCCCCATGGGGAGCTCCACCTAAGGTCTCAGTGGTTGCACCCGCATGTCGCCACCCCTTCATTTTGGCACACCCCTCACACGCTTCGTGGCTCACTAGGGAACTCCACCCAAGGCCCCCGTAGTTGCGCGCTCCGTGGCCCCATAGGGAGCTCCACCGCAGCTCCCAGTGGCGCAGTTCGCATGCGGTCCCACTATTCATCCCGGCACACCCCTCACAAGTTTCGTGGCCCCATTGGGAACCACAGCTAAGGCCCCAGTGGCTGCGGCACCCCTTCCATTGGCACACCCCTGACACGCTCCGTGGCTCAATAGGAAGCTCCATGGTTGCGCCCGCGTTCCACCACCCTTTCATGTTGGTACACCCCTCGCGCGTTTCGTGGCCCCATAGGGAGCTCCACCGAAGGCCCCAGTGGCTGCGCCCGCAGGCCGCCAACCCTTCATGTTTGCACGCCCCTTACACGCTTCGTGGTCCCATGGGGAGCTCCACCTAAGCGGCAGCGCCCGCATGGTGGCCTCACCCCGTCATTTCGGCGTTCTCTTCACGCATTTCGCGGCTCCGTCGGGAGCTCCACCGATGGCGGTTCTCACACTAGCGATACCCACAGCTGCATATGGTTGGGTCCTTCGCCAGGATTATTTTTCCCAGGCATATTGTGCTCGTGGATCCCCGTTTCGAAGGGACAGCACACCGCGTCCTCATCCTTCTCTCCGCTCCTCCTCCCCTCATCTTCTCCTTCTCCTCTCCTCCTCCCCCTCCTCCCTTCTCCCATCCCTGCCTCTGGCCTCCGCATCCATCAGACTTCGGCACGCCCCGTACACGCTCCGTGGCCCCACTGGGAGACCGAAGGTCCCAGTGACGCAGTTCGCATGCGGCCCGCCACCCATTTCCGCATACCCCTCGCACGTTTCGTGACCCCAAAGGGAGCCTTACCGAAGGTCCCAGTGGCACGGTTCGCATGCGGTCCCGTCAGCCAAGTCGGCACACCCTTCACACGTTTCGTGGCCCCATAAGGAGCTCCACCGAACATCCCAGTGGCGCAGTTCGCATGCATCCCCGAAACCCATTTCGGCGCACCCCTCGCACGCTTCGTGGGGCGCTACCCATTTCGGCACACCCCTCATTCGTTCCGAAGCCCCATAGGGAGCTCCACCGAAGGTCCCAGTGGCGCATTTCGCATGCGTCCCCGCCACCCATTTCGGCACACCCTTCACTCGTTCTGTTACCCCAGAGGGACTTCCACCGAGGGTCCCAGTGGCGCAGCGCGCATGTGGTCCCCGCACGCACATCGGTACACCAATCACACGTTCCGTGGCCCCGAAGGGAGCTCCACCGAAGACGATGCTCACAACTGCGTGGCGAGCATGTCTCGGTGTCGGCCTCCCTCAGGTGGGCGCCGACCTCGAGAGCACGCGCCGGATCGTGTCGCCGCTGATGAAGCGGCGGGAGGCGGACTCGTCACCGTGCGCCGCTTCTGCGGTCGAGGTCGCGCAAGACGGCGGCAAGCCCTTGCCCGCGGTCGCGCGGGGGGTCCAAAACTGTTCCCGGTGGTGCCCGCTGCCAGGTCCGTGGGGCCGCTGCCTCGCCCTCCTCCTCGCTGGCTGTAGGCGCCACGGTTATGTAAGGCGGGCGTGCCCCTCTACAGACAGGAGGATAGTTCAATAATATATAGAAAAAAGTTTGGGGACGATGTTTCAAAGATTGCTTGATGTTTTGTTGAGGATGTTTTGACTATGTCCCATTTTTTTTCCAACCATTCGCCTGTAGGACGTGCCCGACCGAACGCCACGGCGGGCATGCCGCGAGGCAGAACGTCTGCGCCGCTCGGCCGCTGCGCCGCTCGGTCGCTGCGGCGTGCGGCCCAGTTGGCGGGCCGCTGCCCGGCCTCGCAGCCGGCTGGGGGTCCGGAGTGGCCCAGCACGGGTTCCGGCGAGCGAGGAGGGGTGCCAGGTTCGAGGATCTGGGTTCGAGGCAGCCTTTTGCTTGTCTCGGCCTCGCAGGGGTCGTTCTCGGGCCACGGGACCGTCAAGGGCGGATCCGGGGACTGATTTTGAGCGGACGAGCCTACTTCATCCCCCCATCTTGACAGATTTTCCAGGAGGCAGTTTTCCTGAGGCTCTGGCCAGTTTCCCGTCATTTGGGGGGAGGCGAGGGGGGTCCTGGTGAGGTCCTGAAGGGATTTCGTGATGCCATTCAAGTCGAAACCCACTTGCATGCCGTTTCGGCCAAGCAGTGTCTCAGAACGCGGAGGAGTGGGGGTCAGGGGGAGGGAGGGGGGGGGAACCTCGTGAACGTGAACCTGCTTGGGCTCGCAGAACAACTCGCTCTTTAGAGCGGATTTGGTCTTCACGTGGGCCCTGGTCGTCGGTCGTCGTCTTGTCGCTGTCGTGCTGTTCTTCGCCCGACGTCGCCGGCTATCTTGGGCCGCCGAGGCATGTATCATCTTCTCCCCAAGGAAGCTATCGAAGACGCCTACTCCAGATTTCGTAATAAAAGGGAGGGGGGTCTGGACCCTCCAAGACAAGCCATTTCAGACCCCCCCCCCCCCGTGGGAGAACCCTCCAAAACATCGTCCCCAGACCCCCCCAGGCCCTCCAAGATAGCCCTGAGACCAAAGACCCCTCCCCGAAGGTCCCCAGACCCCCCCAGGCCCTCCAAGATAGCCTGGAAGAGACCCCCCCCGAAATGAGACCCCCCTCCCTTTATTACGAAATCTGGAGTGCGGTAAATCACCGCCGCCCCCTGCCTTTTGGAATCGCCCGTGTGGCCGAGCGCTGTGGCAAGAGCTCTGCCAAGCTCTCGGACCATGTGTGTTCCCCAGCCGCTGTGGAAACCCTTCGGGGAACATTCGGGGGAGGATGGCGGGGAAGATCAGGAGGAAGACAAAGGAGGGGGCATCTTGGGAGCCTCTAGGGGCACACTTGGGGCCTCCTGGAGGCTTCCTGGGAGCCTCTTGGAAGCATTTTGGGGGCCTCGGGCCTCTTGGGGGCGTTGGGGGGCTTCTCGGGGGCCTCTTCGGCAGTCTTAGTGCATCCCTGGCCTGTCGGACTCCGTCGGAAGCCGTCTTGGCAGCCTGTCTGGGCAGACTTGAGGCCCTCTTGGGGTTCTCTAGGGCCGCCTTGGAGGCCATCTTGGGCGTCTTGGAGGTCTCCTGGGCCGTCTTGGGGCCCTCTTGGGGCCGTTTTGGGAGCCTCTTGGGCCGTTTTTGTTGGCTATCTTGGAGGCCTCTTGTGAGATATTTGGGCGATCTTTGGGGGCTCTTGGGCCGTCTCGGGCAGTCCGAAGGCCGAAGCAAAGTAAATACCAAAATCCTTCAAACACCTATGGAAAAGTGGGACCTCTCTGAGCCGACTCGCGTCCCGCTCGGGGTGCGCCAGGGCCGTCTTGGAGGAGGCCATTTTGGGCGTCTTGGAGGCCTCTTGGGCTGTCTTGGGTGTCCTTGGGGCCGTCTTGGGAGCCTCTTGGGCCGCTCTGGGGCCATCTTGGAGCCCGCTTGGGAGATCTTGGCGCGATCTTTCGGGGCTCTTTGGCCGTCTCGGGCCGTCGGAAGGCCGAGAAGAAGCAACTGCCAGACTCCTTCAAAAACCATGGGAAAATCACTGATGTTGACCTCTGGTGGCCTTATTGGGGGCCGCTTGGGCCGCCTCAGAGACCTCTTGGGGGCCGCTTGGGCCGTCCTGGGCCATCTTGAAGCCAGCTTGGGCCGTCTTGATGGCCTCCTGGCCCGTCTGATGGCGTCGGAAGCCGTCTTGGGGACCTCTCTGGGCCGTCTTGGGGCCCTCCTGGGGTGCTCCAGGTCCTCCTTGGAGGCCATCTTAGGCGTCTTGGAGGCCTCTTGGGCCGTCTTGGGGCCCTCTTGGGGCCGTCTTGGGGGCCTCTTGGGCCGCTCTGGGGCTATCTCGGAGACCGTGGGGCGATCTTTGGGGGCTCTTTGGCCGTCTCGGGCCGTCGGAAGGCCGAGAAGAAGCAAATGCCAGTGAACAAATATATGGGAAATCAATGATTTTGGCATCGTCTGGCCTCCCTGGAGGACCTCTTAGAGGCCTCTTAGGCCGTCTGGGAGGCCTTTTTGGGGCGTCTCGGGGCATGGGCCAGCCTGAAGCCAGCTTGGGCAGTCTTGGTGGCTTCGAGAGCAGACTTGGAGGCATCTTGGAAAATCTTGGGCCGTCTTCGAGGCCATCTTGGACCATCTTGGGCGAACCTGGGAGCCATCTTGCCTTCTTGGAGGCCAACTGTGGCCGTCTCGGGGAATCTGTTGCAGACGAGGTGCTCGTTTCGGGTCGAAGCTCTCTTGGGTTCAGCACGCGGGCTCAGCACGTCGGGCACCCCTGTGGCAAGACCACAGGGGGCGGCGGACACTGGTGGCCACCGGCCCATCACGTCACCGTGCTCGGGGCCCTCTTGGCTCCGAGAAAGTTCAGCGCCAATCCGCGCCAAGCCCCAGGAGATGTGGCAATCTGGGCGCGCGCAAGGGAGGGGGGTCGAGCGCTGATCCAACAAGACCGCGCGGAGACCGTGCAGTTGTGTGTTCCTCTGTTCGGGCCCCTGGGGCCCTCAGTGCTCGTCCCGGCCCGAGAAGTGCTGCCGAGAGTTGGGGTCTTCAGAGTTTCGTTCGCGATTTCTGCGATTGTGTATTTTTTGCACTGTGCACTTTCGCCCGGCTTCGGGCCCTGGGTGTCGGGCGGAGGGCAACGGGGGGGGCGGAGGCAAGGAAGGTGGGAGGCCGAGGACTGCAGGGAAGTGACCTTAAAGAAGGGGCCCTTAAGCTCAAGTCGGGCGTGTCCCTCTACAGGAGGAATATCAGAGAATACTCCAAAAATTGTCAGGGGACGATTTTTTGTTATTTTTAAAATTATGTTTGAATATCCTTTGGTTGACTATTTAGATATGCTTCGAAAATCCACTTGTAGGAGGACATGCCCGACCTAACCCTGAACTGCCGACGCGGGCCCAGAAGGTACACGAAGGGTGCGCGTGTCTTCGGCCCACGTCCTCCGTTACGGCGGAGGCCCATGCCAAGAAGCACCCTGCTTGCCTCCAGGGTGCCCCGGGTTTCTTGGATTTCGCTGGTTTGGCGCTGGAAAGCGTGACGAGCCCACGCCAGAAATCAATGGACGTCCTGGGGTCGCAGGGTTGGGTTGCTTGTGAAAGGTTTCTTTTGGTCGAGCCCCTACTGTAGAGGACGGAGCCGAAGGTTGATTGCCGCGGGCGGCCGGAGCTCGGCCGCTGTACGTTGAGCGATCCGCGCCATCAGCGGGCCACGGTCGTTCAGGATTGAAGTGGTCCGCGCGGTTGCAGAAGCCAATGCCGACGTCGTCGCGACGGGAGCCTGCCGTAATCATATATTCCCCAATTATTGCTTGCCTTTGTAGGGGTCCTAGCGGATTCATCTGGTTAGGTTAGCTGCGTCGCCCTTGTGCCCGGGTGCCCTTGTGCCCGGGTGCCCGGCTGCTCAGGTGCCCGGGAGCTGCGTCGCCGATTTCGGCGGCCCGCCCGGGTGCCCAGGTGCTTGGTTGCCCCAGGTGCCCGGGTGCCCTAGAATAGCCCTACAGCCTTATTTTTTCGTCAAGCAATTAAGAACCCCCCCCCGCCCCCCCCCCCCTCTCTGGCGAAAGTATAACGCACCCGGCAACCCAGAAGCGTTACCCTGGCACCTCGCACTTTTATGTGAACGCAGATCAGTCTGCTCGCCGAAACAAGCAAGCCTGATTCTTAATGCTATTCTCACTATTATTGTGATTCTTATGCTTATTTTATACTTATTATTACCCCGAACTAAACAAAACAAAATCCTCCTGCTCCTCCTCCTCAAGACTCCCTTACGGCACGGTGCCATCACGAACAACGGCAATAATAACAGCAATCTGAATTATATCTAGAACAACAAGGCCGATAACAGCAACACCAACAACAACACTCACATCAAAAACACCAATAACACCGCCAACACCAACAATAACAACATTAAGTCCCACGCAAGGGAGAGCCCAGCTCTGAAAAGGAACCGTCCGTGCCTACGATGGGGGCCGAATAATTTTGGCGGTGCGGGTGCTAAGATAACGCGCCGTGCGTGGCGGGTGCAATATCCTCGAATGCAATACCCCACGCGACGGCCGGGAAAAACTAATTGTTCAATAGGGGTGGTAAGAAAAATCGTATAGGACAAGGATGATGCAGAAAATAAGAAAAAAAGGAGGGAGGAAAGAAGCAGGCGAGCCTGTTTGCTTTCGGACTTTCATTATCATTATTATCCTTACTGTTATTCGCATCATTATTCTTATAAGTGTCTTATGATGATTATAGTTATATTGTTATTTGTCGTGGTCGTATTGTACTTCTTGTCTTTTTGGACAATATGTCTTGATTATGTTGCGCGGGTGCTGTGCTAAGATAATGCGCCGTGCGTGGCGGGACGATATCTTCGGATGCAATACCCCACACGACGGCCGGGAAACAACAAGTGTTCTACACATCGTATAGGACAAGGATGATGAATATTATGAGAGAAAACAGTTCTTCTTTGATCGTGCGTATGAACCTTATAGCCGCATTATTAGTGTTGTGTTTCTTCTTATTCGTCATGTTATTTGTATTGTTGTTATTCATGGTAATCATATTATGAATAGTCTTCTTAGTCGTAATAGTTATATCATGCTTACTCTTACTCCCTTTTTTGTAGGGTTAGTATTACTCTTATCATTTTTGTTTTTATTTGTATTATTATTATGGTTGTTATTATGTTTCATCGTTTCATTACGGTTCGATTTGCATTATTCGTCGCATTCGTATTCCAATTCCAAGTGGGATACCACCCGAGCCGGGGCGCGGGAATCATCTATGCTCGTTCCATTTGCGCCGTGCTAATCACATCGTTCGGCGAAAACCTGTCCCCATATTTTTTTTTATCAGGGTGCGGTGTTAATGATCACCCCAGAGGGTGCCTTGATGGTTTGATGAGTATCGCCGCCTCATAGCTCATAGCCCTATATCCATATAGTTCTATAGCCCTTTAGCCTGATAGCCCTGTAGGCCTATAGCCCCATAGCCTTATAGCCCTACGGCCCTGTAGCCCTATGGCCCTATAGACCCATCGCCATATAGCCCCATAGCCCTATAGCCCCATAGCGCTACATCCATATAGCTTTATAGGCCTATAACCCTATAACCAGTAGCCCTATAGCTCTATATGCCCAGAGCCCTATAGACCATAGCCCTATGGTCCTATAGCCCTATAGCCCCATAAAAAGGTTTTGGTCGGGTAGGTTCTACGGTATCATGCATGATCAGGGGTGGTCGTGGTGCGGTCGGTTCGGCTGCGTCGCAATCGGTTGCGCTCCGTCAGTTCTGTTCGGTCGGTTGTTGTGCCGTTGCCGCGTCCTTGCGCCCTTCTAAGCTGCTTGCGGCCCGTCGATTTCGGTCGGTTCTGGTTTCGCTGTCGGTCCGATCTGTGTTCGATTTTGTTTCGCCGCAGACGGCCGGAAAATGGACTTGCACCGATCCAGATCAGGCCCCCAGAATGCATTGGGTTGTTCGATCGCGCGAGAATGACACATATAATGGTGCAGTCATCAACTTCATGAGTTCCGCGCGGGTATCTTAGGTCGGCGCTGGGCCCTCCAGGCGGCGCTGCCGCGCTCCACCTCCTTCCGACCTCCCCCCTCCTCTTCCGCCGTTCTCGTCGTGCCAATTTCGGCACACCCCCTGTGGGTCTCGTGCTTCCGTGAGGAGCCCCGGCGGGCGCTCCCGCATGGCGGCTACATCATGACGGCCCCAGCGGACCCACTCTTATGCCGCGCCACGCCCACCCTGGCCTTCCCCTCGGACGCTTCGTGCCCCCTGTATGGGGGCTCCACCTGCGGCACCAGTGGGCGCTCCCACGTGGGGCACCGCGCCCATGCCAGATTGCCAGGTATGCCATGTGCGAACAATTCGTTGATCAAGCGCCGTCGCTGGACAGCAGTTGCCAGAGGGAAGATGGGGGCCCCGGGGTTCGGAGGCAGCTGGGGGGTGCCAGTGAAGAACCGCGAAGCACCCATACACGATTCAGAAGTTTGGGAAAAGCTGCGCGATTGACCCCGAAGCACATGAGGAGCCAAAGAAACAGAGAAGGTTATTTGTTGGGAAAAAAGGCGACACCGGATATGGATGATCATATGCGTCAGCAGAACCCTATTGGCCCAGCTCTGCATTCATGCGCCCGCCTGCGACATAAGTTGAACGACGGAAAAAAAAACAGAGGGAAAATTGAGGCCCCGAGGTTCGGAGGTCAGTGGCCTTCGCCAGCGATTACTTCGACAACCCAACAATCTGAGGCTGCACAGGCGTGGCCACCTGCTCCCCCCCTGCAGGGGGCACCTGCGCTCGAGGCGCCGAGTCGGAGCAACGCGACGCCAGAAACGCAGAGAGAGCCTCGCGGCCGTGGCGCAGACTAAAGCAGGCGACAAAGTGGGAATATGGAGGCCCCGAGGTTCGGAGGTCACCGGCTTCTGCCAATGATGGGCCTCGAAAACCCATGGGCTCCCGCGGTGGGACGGACGAGAAGGACGTCTGGAATGATCGAGGCCTACCCAAAGATTTTGACCTTCTGCCCCAGGAGATCGACACGCTTGTTCGCTGGAGAGCGGAGGAGGTCTGGGACGATGGGGGCCCCGAGGTTCAGAGGCCACCGACTGGTGCCGATGACGACCTTCGAAAATTTATGCTGTTCAATGATGACCCTGGGATCGCAACTCTTCTCAGATTCTTCAGTCGGTTCTTCATTCATACAACGACCCACGAAGGAATTGCGAAGAGCGTTTTGCAAACGCCTGCACGGAAGTGGGGATGCCCGCTTGAGAATTGTTGGAATGCTAGAATCTTTGCTTCACAAGGGGATTGTGCTGGCGCGGAGGAGGCGGAGAAGGACCGGGAAACCGAGGGAAGGGGGCCGGAAACCGAGGGAAGGGGGCCGGCTCCCTCTGACCTCTGAGTGGTAGAAGAAACAGTTACTGAAGGGTTTGTCATCGAAGAGAGGGCGCGGAAGCGCAGCGGACAAATTTTGGGCGGCATCTATGTCTATATCCCGAACCATGTCATCCATTGCTTTTCTGCGGATGAATTGCGGCGCCGATTGGCTGCCAGTGGCGCAGTTCGCACTCTGTCGGAAGTGAAATTCGCTTTTTCTCGAATGGGGGGGCGTTGGAGTTCTGGCCAGCGCGGGAGACACATGCACAACTGCTACCCCGTGAAGATCACGCTCTTCCAGAATGGGACAGCACAGAGGAGTAGCTGAGCGCGTTCGGCCTCGACCTCGGCCCATCTTCTGCGCGCGCTGCATGCGCCCCTGCATTTTCCGGCGCAGCGAGTGTGACCTTGCGGAGGGCGGAAAGGGCCGAGGACGAGCATTTTTGTGCGCGTTCGACGCGGGCAGCGAAATCTGAGCGCGCTCGGCGCGGAAAGCATTTGTCTCGACGCCGCGGGGGCAGAGAGCGCCTGCGAGGACATCTCGGAGCGCCGGAGCTTCGGCGGCGGAAGGGGGGGCGGAAGGGGGGGGGCATCTCGGAGTGCAGGAGATCTGGCTCGCGAGTTACAGAGGGCTCAGGGAACGCCCTACCCGGGGACCGCGTTCGCCAGCGCGCCCCCCAGAGTGGGCGCGAACAGGCCGGCAGCTGTTCCCCTCGCGCTGACCCGTCGGGGCTCGTCCTAATCAGCGAGCCTCTCTTAACATGGCCCCCTCGGAGCTCGCCCCCTTGAGCTTCGGGGCGCGCCCCCTGGCCTGCCGCGCGAGAAGTCCGGGTGCGCTGCGCGCTATAACCGCAGGGGAATTTTCAAACCATGCCCCGCAGCTCCTTTTGCGGGCGTTTCGGCGCTGACCCCCTCGCGCGCGCGCCCTTCCCCATCTTGCCCCCACCCCCCCCCCGCGTTGGCCAGACCTTGCGCCCGCGCGCGTGGCGCTCTTCAAGCGCAGCAACCAATGATGCGCAAACGGCCCGGCGCAGCGGGCACCTGGCGGGCGCCGCGGCCAAGGCGGCGAAGAGGGGCGGCGCGGGGGCATTGATAGAAAAGCAGGCGCCCACCAGGTAACGCAGCTTGCACCTTGTGGTGAAGCCCAACAGGATAAGACATGCAACCTTTAGTGATGCCGACGTTTGTTAGGTGCAAGCTGCGACAAGTTCGTGTCTGACACGAAGAACCGAACGCGGCGGCCCTCGGGTTCCCGCCCAGGGTTTCAAGCGTTTGCCCCGACCTGCCCCGGCACCAGGACCCCCGCGCTTTTTGCCATTGTTCTTTCCGGGTTTGGCGCGAACCCTGTCGATCACATGGCAGCGCGAGCGGCAACGTTGCAAGGCTAGTTGAATATCAAATCGGACAGGCGGTGTGGCCTATGGAAGGAGGAAGCCGTGCTCCGCCGCTGCCGTTCTGGGTGCTTGACAAATGTGGGTTTTCAAGGTTCGCCCCTAACCTGCGGAGAGAAGCGCGCGATATTTGAGTCCTTTTCCTCCGCAGCCATGCCCCAAAGATGTTCCACCGCCGCAGTGTGCGTGCTCGGGTCCTCCATGCTGGCCCTGGTAGGCTGACCCAGCGCCGCGACGTTGAACGCGGTTCTGGCTGCCTGACGAGCGCGGGGGGGGGGGGGCGAGATGCAGGGGCGAGGTGCGCGCGAGCGGGGCGAGGCCGAGGCGCGACAAGCAGTGTGGCCAGGCGCAGATTATTGCGGGGCCCGTGCAGACTGGCCTGTCATGGGGGAATTCGGCGGGGCACCGAGAAGCGCGCGAGAATCTTTCATTCTGGCGCTGAGATGGCGATGACAGGCCAGCCCCAGTAGAAATACGCCGCACCCTCGCACGCACGCACCCATGCAATCATGCTCCAAACGCCCCTCCCCCCCCCAGTGAAGATGCGGCGGGTGAGAAATGGGCGCGGCGATGCATGGCTGCCCAGGAGACAATGGGACATGTTTATGTAGGGTCTCTTCATGGTTGTCTGCTTACGGTCACGTTTACAACAGAGAGGAGAAACGCTCCCAAGCGACTGAATTGGATTAACAACCTGTTGGTGAGATGCGCGCGATGGAGAAGCGCAGTTGTCAAAATAAGTTGCTGGGGCCCCTGGGCGGGAAGGCGGAGCCCCCGCCCCGGCCGCTGGCTGTCCGGGCGGCGCGGGGGCCCGTGGGCGGATCGGCGGAAACCCCCATCCCAGCGCCGACCTGGCCGCCCACGTCAGCGCATGGCGAACATCTTATTTCCGGCCCTAGTATATACGTAACCAATATCGATCGCAGTGCTTTGAGAGTCAATGGCCAGCCAACCGCGCAGTTACATATGTTTGAAGAGTTGGCCCCGGTCGCCCATCCATACTGCGCCGCGGCTTCTCGGATGGATGGGGGGGGGGGGGGACGTGCATGGTGCGATCGGGTCGTGGCCCTGCAGCGGAGCGCTCGATCGCCCCGGCCCCCTTGGCTAGTTGTGCGAGTTCCTGTGGGCGCGCGCGCGTGAATTTGAAGAATCCTTCTGAGAAATTCGGCCTCGTTTGCGCCTCGGTCGACATCTGGGTGCCCGGCAGATTGATCCCACGCGCTGTTCCGTTAAGCGGAGAATTGTTGGCCTTGCGCAGTGAGATGCATTGAGTCCTTTTTGGAATCATCATGGGGCGCACTTTCTTCCGCGCGCGTCGGGGGGCCCTGCGAGCTCGAGAGAACCCCGGCCAGCTACGCCGGCCCCGCTGGGGGGAGTGTCAACAAGATCGATTGGAGTGACCATTTTTCAATGTGAGTGGTGCAGCCGGATGGTTTACACGGCAACGTTTCCCAAGTCACAACGTGACCGGTTGTTCCAGATGGTTTTGTTGAGTGGTCCAGTTCTTTTAGAAATTTGGAGTTATCGCGAGGCGGCGGAGGTGATGGAAGTGAAACTCAAGGAGTACAATTCGACAGTTGACATCCAGCAGAAAACGTTTTCAGAGGTTAGTGTTTCCATTAAGTGCCAAGCCGTGTGATGAGTCAGAGAATCTTGGAATCCCATTCGATGCCAACAAATATTTGAGGACGCGCGTGTTCTTGTGTGGCCGAAAAGTATGAGTTTATTCGATCGCGTTCTCGACGTTTCCTTGCTTGCTGAGCTGCTACGATGCCGTCGCCAGGTCGTCAAACTGTTTGGACAAAAAGAAGGAAGCATTGCGAAGTGCGGAATGCGCTGTGAGGGGAAACGGTTGCGCAGGGACGGCAAAGCAAGGGTGAGGTCGCGGTTGTCCTCCCTTGTGGAGGTCGGCGCACTGCTACAACCCCTGGAGGCGGGTATGGTTTGAGCCAGAATGGCTACGGAACCTCCTCCCCTTCCTGCGTTTCGCGCCCCCATGGGGAGTTCAACCCACGGCCCCAGTGGTTGGCGTTAGCGCGTCTGCGACATGTTTTCTCTTCGCAGCCCCAGGTCCGCTCTGGGAAGAGGAGGGCCCCGCCGTTCGTTGCACGCAGTTGCATATAGGGCGAGACAATTCGAGAAGTTGTTTGTGCCCTCGATTCAAGCTGATCCCGACCAGGCCCACTCGGCCCCCGTCCATATATTTCTATATATATATATATATATATATATACACAACACATACACGTACATATACATCAGGTGTTATACGATTCGGACGCAGTGCGGTTGATGGGGAGTTTCTGTATACAGAAGAAAGGGCGTGTGTGCTTGCAGTCGAGAGGAGCTTCCTTGGGGAGGCTCGAGGGGCCTATTTTTGAGGATGTCCCACACGAGGGCGCCCGTTTGGAATTTGTCGCTGGATCTCCTGGGCGACTGCCCGATTCCCAGGATTTCCCGACTTCCCGGAAACCGACCAGGGGGAGGCGGTTGGCGGGCCCATTCATTCGTACGCCGGTCGAGCGCGCACACGAGTGCGCAGAAGAGGTTGAAAAAGGATCTCTTTAGGCTCAGGCGCAGCTCTGGTGGTCCTGCCGTTCTTGAGAGCTGGGTCGTGGAAGCTCGTGGCGCCTCTTGGCCAGGAAAGCCCCTTTTGGTCCGTGTCGGCCACGCGCAGAAGGGGGTAGGGGGAGGGGGAAGGATTCTTAAAACCACCCCTGCTTAGAAGGCGCGGGCATTCCATATACATGTAAGGTCGGCGTTTTTCTAAGAAACGGCCCCCTTCTGAGAAGCTTTCCCCTTTCCCCCTGCCCCCTTGTGCGCGCCGCCAAGATAGCGCGATGGCTGTGTGCGCCCATCCGGCTCTGCCCAGAGAGAGTGCTGGCGCACCGATCCCAGGCCCATGAGTTGCCTAGACTGGCCAAGTTCGGAGGGGGTGCTACCAGCCTTCTCGGCCACGCGCGGAAAGGGGTAGGGTGAGGTCGGGCCTGTTCCTCTACAGGAAGAATATTCGAAAATAGTGGTAAAATAGTATGGGGGCGATTTCTTGCACCTATGTTTTATTTTTCGTTCACAATCCTCATGTCGGAGGACATGCAGTCGGGGAAGGGGGGGAGGTTTCTTAGAAGCTTGCTGCTACTTATAATGCGCGGGCCTTGTCAAAATGCGTAAGGCTCGCGCCTTGCAAGGAGGAGCGTGTTTCTAAGAAGCTTTCCCCCCTCCCCCATTACCCCTTGTGCGCGCCGCCAACCTTCGTCTGTCCCGAGGTCAAGCGACAGACGCTTACCGTTGGGCAGCTTCCACTGTTCGCGGAGGACAACAGCCCCAGCAGCAGCCCCAGCAACGCCGCGTCGAAGCAGCAGCGGGAGAAGACCCCCCGGGGGTACCTCGGCCTGGCGTCGCCGTCGCTGTCGCTGGGGCATCAAGGGGCAGTCTGGGCTTCCGTTTTTTGATGCCCATCATACAGTCGGACCGAAGTATGGGTTCGAGGGTCGGTTCGTGTTTGTGTGACGTTCTTGTGCATCCTGGGGGAGGGTACCTTCGAGTGATCTTATTGTGTGGTGTGTTTGGGCCATCGAGGGTCTCATAGCCTCGAAGGCTGTCCTAGTGCCGACTGCGCACTACTCCCCATCCCTTCCCCCTGGCGAATTTGACCAGCAGTAGCTGTCTGCGGTTGAAGCCAGTCCTCGTTCGAGGGCCTGCGGGCCTCCGTGTCCGCCTGCCCGCTTTTGAAGCGCGCCCCCCGGGCGACGGCAGCTGCATGTTGCAGGTGATGCCCGTTGTTGTTGCTGCTGATGCTGCTGCTGCTTGGTTTGGCTGTTGTTGTTCTTGGTGGTGGTGTTGTTGGTGTTGGTGTCGATTCCGAGGCGGGAATTTATCCATATCCACCGCCTGGAGGGTCAGTTTTCGGAGCGTCGGCAGGCGGTGGATATGGACATATTCGGGCCCCCGGGCCGAAACATATCCATATCCACCGCCCGTTGGGGCATCAGGATGTCGGTTCCCAGGCGGTGGATATGGATAAATCCCCGCCTCGCATTGATGGTGTTGGTGTTGCTGCGGTTGTTGAACATTATTAATTCTAAAGAATAATTATTGTTGGGCCCCCTGGTGCGCGCCCCCCCCGCCGCGCCTAGGCCGCAGCTACATTTTCATCATTTTCGTGAGGAAGCCTCAGGTAATTCGAGTTGATCAAGATCCGGTTGTTTTGTTGTAATCCGTTTTCCCTTGCAAAAAACACTATAAAATGACATTTCTTGTTCTAATATAATCAAATTTCAAGAATCCCTTGCAAAAAATAAGGTAAAGTGGACATTCGCGCGCGCAAGACGAAATCCTTCCAAAAGCTTAGTGTTCGGAGCGATTTTAACATAAAAACATCAAAAAACCAATGGTTTTTCAACAAAAAAATGTCAAAATCTCATCCCGCGCGCTCTTGCGGATTCGTAGGAAACCCAACACTTTTTAAACATTTCTGTCAAACGGGCTTTTGCGAGCAACTTTTTCGAACTTCTGCGACAACGGTTGCGCACCTGCCAGGGCCATCATCCCTGTCAAATAATACCATGCGGGACACATTCGTTTTTTCTTCGCGCGCGCACGCCGAAATCTCCAAAAACCATTGGGCTTCTTAAGAATTTTAGCACCGCGCATCATAAAATCACACGAATCGCACCGTGGGTTAACAACTTCTGTGGGTTAACAAGGCTTAACAACTTCTGTGGGTGTACGAACGTAGGCTTAACAACTTCTGTGGGTGTGTACTCCACGCCAGTGTAGTAGCCACGGTCGTCCGCAGGCCACGAAGTGAAGTGTCCGAACGTCATAGGGCGGGAAGCTGGGTGTGGGTGGTGGCGAAGAGTCGTGTGGATATTTGGTAGAGCTTGCACTGCCCCCCCACAAAGTGGGGGTATTGGCTGGCGTCGCATGAAAACCCTGGCACTGGTGAGAACACTGAGCGTTCGGGTAAAGTTGTTGTTGTTGTGTTGTTGTTGTACTGCTGTTATTGTTGTTGTTGTTGTTGTTGTTGTTGTTTGTTGTTGTTGTTGTTGAACATTATTAATTCTAAAGAATAATTATTGTTGGGCCCCTGGTGCACGGCCCCCCTGCGCCGCCTAGGCCGCAGCTACATTTTCATCATTTTCGTGAGGAAGCCTCAGGTAATACGATGTCATCAAGATCCGGTTGTTTTGTTGTAATCCGTTTTCCCTTGCAAAAAACACTATAAAATGACATTTCTTGTTCTAATATAATCAAATTTCAAGAATCCCTTGCAAAAAATAAGGTAAAGTGGACATTCGCGCGCGCAAGACGAAATCCTTCCAAAAGCTTAGTGTTCGGAACGATTTTAACATAAAAACATCAAAAAACCAATGGTTTTTCAACAAAAAAATGTCAAAATCTCATCCCGCGCGCTCTTGCGGATTCGTAGGAAAACCAACATTTTTTAAACATTTCTGTCAAACGGGCTTTTGCGAGCAACTTTTTCGAACTTCTGCGACAACGGTTGCGCACCTGCCAGGGCCATCATCCCTGTCAAATAATACCATCCGCGCATGTGCCCAGCATGGCACAATTGCACCATGCTGGGCACATGCGCGCCCCGAATAAGTGACCAAGTTCTGTGGGTGTGTACCCCACGCCAGTGTAGTAGCCACGGTCGTCCGCACGCCACGAAGTGAAGTGTCCCAACGTCATAGGGCGGGAAGCTGGGTTTGGGTGGTCGCGAAGAGTCGTTTGGATATTTGGTAGAGCTTGTAATGCCCCCCCACGAAGTGGGGGTATTGCCTGGTGTCGTATGAAAACCCTGGCACTGGGGAGAACACCGCGCGTTCGGGTAAAATGATTGTTGTTGTTGTTGTTGTTGTTGTTGTTGTTGTTGTTGTTGTTGTTGAATTCTTATTTCTGAAGAATAATCATTGTTGATCCCCCCACCGGTGCATACTTTTTTTCTCAATCAAAGTGTGCCCCTCGACGCTCGCACCCTGTTTTTTGACAGGGAAAGACTTGGCTCAAACTGGCCCCTGGCCCCCGGGTTACAACAACAACGGCTCCCGCCTGAGACTTCCTTACAATTTAGGCAGGACCCCCGTTCCCGCCCGAGACTTCCTCGCATTTTTCCAGGAATCGCACTCTCGCTTGGGAATTCCTTACAATGTATTCAGGAATCGCTTCCGGCGCTCTGGAGTCGCGCTCTCCTCGAGATTTGCTAGCAACTTACTGAAGAATGGCCTTGCGTTGGAATTTCCTGCAATTTGCCCAAGCGCTGCGCTCCCGACACCCAGGCACCCAGGAGTCGCGCCCGTTGTGGCCCCAGTGCATGCCCTTCGTGGCCCCGCTGTCGCCATTTGTGTCCCCCTCACTGTCCTACGTGGCCCAGTTGCTACCCTCAGTGGCCCCATAGTTGCCTTCTGTGGCCCCGCATTATCTGCACTTCGTGGCCCCCGTTCGTTCGCGCTCTTCGTGGCCCCATACGCGTTCCCTTCGTGTCCCCGCTGTCGCCCTTCGTGGCCTACTTCGTGCCCTTCGTGGCCCTGCTGTCGTTCTCTCTCGCTCTCGCTTTCGCTCGTCGTCGCCGTCGTCGTCGTCGCCGTCGTCTTCGACGTCGTCGTCGTCGTCGTCGTCGTCGTCGTCGTCGTCGTCGTCGTCCCCCTGTCCGTCCCTCTTGGGGTCGGGTCGACGGTCCGCGGCCGCCCCGCCGATCAGCGCTGCCGCTGGCCAGGCCGACGGTCCGCGGCCGCCCCGCCGCTTGCCGGGGCCCGGCCTGCAGGGAAGAAAGGTATACCCCCCAAAGGGGTTCGATCGAAGACGAAGAGGGCGGGTATCGAAGGTTTGGGAAATACGCGTTATTGGACACTCGAGCATATAAAGGCGAACGGTCTTAAAAGTATTGTTGTTTGTGCTATGTTGTTGTAGTTGTTGTTGTTGCTGATGTTGTTGTTGTTGTTGTTGTTGTTGCTGTTGCTGGTGCTGTTGCTGTTGTTGTTGTTGTTGTTGTTGTCATTGCTGTTGTTGTTGTTGTTGGTGTTGTAGCTGTTTCTTCCCTTCTTTGAAGGCCAGAACGCAGGTTGCCAGAGCCTGGTTTGACATCTTCTGGCAAATCTGGTGTGTACGAAGGAGCCCCAGAATACATCAAGACACAATGTATCTTTGCATTCAAGAGGTGCGCGTGGTGTTTTCGCACAGTCGGAAACAGACGCGTCGTTCGTGACAGCGTCGGCCTGCCCCGCGCGGTTGGTTGTGGCAGGTCTTTAAGAGGATCGCCAACCACGCGCCGAAACGCTGGAGACGGACTGGGCCAGGGGTGCCCGAAAGAGTGAGCATACTCAGTCCTAGACCAGAAAGGGAACCAAAGGAAGTTGCGCAGTCAACTGCTTCTCGGCGACCCTTGCGCGGTTGTCCGTTGTCAGGCGAGCCTGAGGCGGGCGTACAAATAATGCCTTGTATGTTGCACTCGTATGGATATACGTGGCGAGTGACTGGTTATCTGCCGAAGGTCCCTCCAGGAGCTCGGTTTCGGCGGTGCGGCTTTTTCCCCAACGGTCAAACAGGTAGCAATTGTGGGTTTACCAAAAAGGGGGCTTCGCAGGTTCGATTTGATTATCCACGAGCGCCTAACGCAGGGGTCGGGTGGCTCACACCCCTGGGACGTGGTTAGAGTCCGCTCATGGAAAAGCGGGCAGCTGCCCAGCTTAGCTGCGGTTGCCCGCGCTGTCACGGAAGAGGGGGCAGCCTTAAAAGCCCAAACAGCAGGTTCTCAGAGCCTGGTTTGACATCTTCTGGCAATTTTGGAGTGTACAAAGGGGCCCCAAAATACATCAAGACACAGTGTTTCTCTGCATTCAAGACATGCGCGCGGTGTTTTCGCGCAGTCGGAAACAGACGCGTCGTTCGTGACAGCGCCGGCCTGCCCCGCGCGGTTGGTTGTGGCAGGCCTGAAGCGGATCGCCAACCACGCGCCGAAACGCTGGAGACGGACTGGCCCAGGGGTGCCCGAAAGAGTGGGCATACTCAGTCCTAGACCAGAAAGGGAACCAAAGGAAGTTGCGCAGTCAACTGCTTCTCGGCGACCCTGGCGCGGTTGTCCGTTGTCAGGCGAGCCTGCGGCGGGCGTGCAAATAATGCCTGTTACGTTGCGCTAGTATGGATCTGCTTGGCGAGTGACTGTTGTTGTTGCTGTTGTTGCTGTTGCTGTTGTTGAGTTGTCATGTCCCAGAGGGTCGCGGGACTCGTTTCACGGGCGCGGTGCCCCGGAATTTGGCACCCACGATTGCGACGAATGTTCTTGCGTGCGCATGATTTGGTCACGGCGTCAGCATGTAAATGCTATGTATATGCACGCATATATATATATATATATATATATATATATATATATGTATATATGTAGATGTACGTATATAATTGCGAATGTATACTGTGTTTATTGTTATACCATCTTGTATTTAACAGACGTATTCCAGAATCTGGTATTATATAAATATATTTATACACACAACTTAATTCTACAATATTACACATAGCGCACGCACACGCGCGCACGTTGCGCCCCGACGCAGGCGTTCGGCCTAGACCCCCCCCCCCGAATGCCCACGTCGGAGGGGGGGGGGATGCCGCCCAAGGGCGCGAAAGCCTCGACTGGCGTCGACAGCCCCGTCGCGGCGCTAGCCACTTTCGGCGCAGCGCCGCCGATCATCCAGGACCCCCCCCCTCTTCTCGCGTCGGCCCTGCGCGCCCCCCCGGCAGAATCTCCGCGACAACGCGGGCGAGAATCCCCGGGCGATCAAGGCGCGCCGCGGATTGCTGCTGGAGCTCTGCAAGGCAGGGAGAGAGGGAGAGAGAGAGAGAGAGAGAGAGAGAGAGAGAGAAGAGAGAGAGAGAGAGAGAGAGAGAGAGAGAGAGAGAGAGAGAGAGAGAGAGAGAGAGAGAGAGAGAGAGAGAGAGAGAGAGAGAGAGAGAGAGAGAGAGAGAGAGAGAGAGAGAGAGAGAGAGAGATAAAGAAAACATACACATATATAAAGAGAGAGAGAGAGAGAGAGAGAGAGAAGAGAGAGAGAGAGAGAGAGAGAGAGAGAGAGAGAGAAGAGAGAGAGAGAGAGGAGAGAGAGAGAGAGAGAGAGAGAGAAAGATAAATATAAAGAGACAGAGAGAGAGAGAGAGAGAGAGGAAAAGAGAGAGAGAGAGAGAAAGAGAAAGAGAGAGAGAGAGAGAGATCACATACATTGTACACGCATACATGAAGAAATACATACATATCTGTCGACAGACAGCCAGACATACAGACAGACAGACATGCGCACACATACATTTATACATGCATACACGCGCGCATACATGCACGCGCACGCGCATGCACGCGCGCGCCCGGCCCCCCGGGATCGCCCGCGAACCCCGCCCCGAAGCGCGACCCCCCCCACCCCACCCTGAACCGCGACCCCGAGCCCGCCCCCCCCCCCACCCCTCCCCCCGCCACCACCGCCACCACCACCACCGCCACCACGCCCCGCCCCGCTCCACACCGCATGCTGGCGCCCCCCGGGGCGATGGCATGGCGAGGAGGTGGGCGTGATGTTCTTCAGAGTTCGGCCAATCGGGAGGCGGCTGCACGCGATCGCGCCGAGAAATGTCAACGGGCGCGGAGTCGATGTCGAAGGGGGGTGGGTGGTGGGGGGTGGGCGGGCGGGAGGGGGGGGGGGGGGGGGGGCGGGGGGGCGAGGGCCCCGCGGAGGAGGGCCGATCAGGAGAAGGGGGGGGGGGGCTGCCCAGGTGAGGACATCTACTGGGGGGCATGATCGGGCGCCGCTGCGCGACCAGAGGCGAGGCGAGAGAGGCGGCGACCTGCTGCAGCTCAAGGATACGCGGCCGGCCAGAGATCGACCAGAAGCAGGCGGTGTGTGTATATATATATACAGTACATGCGTACGCACGCAAGCACGCATCGATCCATATATTCACCCACCCATCCACCCGTGCACACGCATGCATATACAACGCTGCAAACAGACATGCAGGCATGCATACATACATACACACCGCACAGAGACATCTACTTACACTTTCTCATGCACGCATCATGCGTTCACGTGTGCACGCGCATGCACACAGGCACGCACTGCATACATACATAGTATACAACGGTACAGACTTATAAGTTTGAAGAGAGGGGCCCCGCGAGGTGGCCGAGGCTCGCGCGGCCAAATTCGATTCGCCCCGCGCGGCGCTTGAGAATATGACAGACATGGCGCGCAAGCATGTCGGCGACGGTGGGGGAGACTGGCGAACGGGCCACCCTTGCCACCGCGATCCGATTCCCCCCGGCCCCCCCCGCCACCGCCGCGCCTCGACCCTCTCGCCCCCCACCGCCCTCCGAAGGGGGCCGCCCGCAGCGCCCCACCCCCGCCCCCCGCCCGAGGCCTGACCGAGATGCAGCGCGAGGAGCCCGGGGCGGAGAGGGTGAAGTTGATCGCGAGTTTGAGCGAGCGCATCACCCCGATTGACGCGCGAATCCTTCTCCCGCCCCCGAGCCTTGCCCGCGACAATTAGAATGGCCCGCTATTCTCCGGAATGGTGGGGCGACGATGCCGCGCTCGGCCCCCCGACGAATGGCCCCGCTAATGGCTAGCGGCCTACGACTCGACGCGCTAATGACACGCGAA
>CAUYUJ010001192.1:474069-514069 GCA_963575745.1 Prorocentrum cordatum
GGGGGTGGAGGGGAGTGCCAAGCTAGGTGCGCCCTCGTCATATCTAACGTCCTACCCCTCCCTCCCACCCCTTACCATGGCGTAGATCTCATCTCCTTTCGCACAATCGGATGTCGAGCAGGACAATGATCCAAGGAGGAGGGTACGCGACGCATCGTAGAACACGGCATAGCATGGCGTAGAAGAACACTGCATATCGTAGCATGTCATAGCATGGCGTGGCAACGCGTAGTAAAGCATTGCATTGCGATGCATTACAAGGCAAAGCGTGGCAAGAGGCACAAAACATAACGCCGCGCTGCATGTCATGGCATGGCACCGGATCCATGGGAGGGTAAATTGATCGTCTTGGGAGGTCTGGGGGTCTGATGTCGCGGCTCCATGTTCAGCTCCCTGGGCTCCTCGGAAAGCTCCACACGAGGTGGGGCTGATGGAGAGAACCCGCTGGCCCTGCTTCCAACATCGCCTTCTCAAAGCAGGAACGGGCTCCCGCTTGATACTTCTTCAAAACGACGACGTCCCAAAGTGGGGTCGGATGTGTAATCACTTCTGATGTTTTGTCGGGGGGTATTTTTTCCTATTTTGGCCTATTGTCAGGTCTGGCATGTCTTCCTACACGCGGATTTTGGGCGGAAATGCAAAACCAAAACACATGTTAAAAAACATAATTGCATGTATGTATGCCCTAATGGTCGTGCTCGGTGCCGTGCGGAATCCCAACAGTGATGTGTTGTGCCGTGCTAGATGTGCGGTGTGAATATGTGGGGAGGTTTAAGCTACCTGGCCCATGTAACCCCTAAAAGGGGGTTCGAGGATTGCAGTGCGTGCGAAAATGGGACGGGAGCTGAGGTGGGCTTCGGCCACTTTGGCTTAAGCCCGATCTTGAAGGGAAAAAGAAACCTCACCAGGGGCCTGATTCGCCCATGGTAGCGGAGCCCGTGGTCTAATCCAGGGGGTCCTGGCGCGCAGCGATTGTTGGACGAAAATCAGTTTCCAGATCTCCACGAAGTTCGATTTCTAGAGCCCCTTGACGTTTGATTTCGCGGGAGTTCGATTTCGAACGCGAGTTTGCGCATACCTTCACGAAAATCTGGGTGATCAAGGCGGGCCGCTGCCATTGGCTGACACCAAATTGCATGGAAAGCCGAACGCTTATTCAGGTGATCGTACGGATTGGCCCTAATGGGAGTATGTCTTCAAGGCCAATGTTGGCGCGTTGGATGGCGAGTTTTCAGAGAGTTTGGAGCAGGCCGAGCGTCTGGTTCAGGAGCTCAATGAGGTTCGGCGCGGACATATCAGAAGGTTGGCGCGGACATAGCAGAAGGTTGATAAGATGAAAGCCAAGTTGATTTCAAATTCTCACACATTCCAATGGGCAATTCGCTTCAGCTGGTGATGAATGTCCCAAGTTATCACGGCTTGGAGGCGGGGTGCTTACTTGTTCGTCATGAGGAACCATCGACAGGAGCCGCTCAGGTCATGCAACCCATGTGCATTCTCAACGCGAGGTCCGATGGCGGCCCCACCAAATTTGCAGATCAGTTGCAGATCTTGGAGAGTAGGTTCCCGACGTACGAGAAACAACATAACGAGAGGCTTCCGGGCGCGTTCAAGCAGGCACTTTTGAAGCAGCACGCACCAGATAGCATCGAGGCTCAGGTGGACCTGCAGACGTTCGTTTCAGCAGATTCGTTCAAGGAGACTATGTCAAACTACATGCAACTTCAGATGAGTGCATCGGCACCGAGCTCAGGACCATCACCCATGGACATCGGCAAAGTTCACAAAGGCAAGGACAACCAAGGAAACGGCGCGAGCAGAAGTCAATATAACAAGAGTAAGGGCAATAACGACGCAAAAACTAAGAACACCAAAGGGAAGGAAAACGGCAATGGCAAATCCCAAGGCGGAAAGGAACAGCAAGAAGTAACGTGCCACCGTTGCGGGCAGCGAGGTCATTGCGCTCGTAATTGCAGACGGGCTCCAGGTACTGCCCACAACGAGGCTGCAGGAGGCCGACAAGGTGCAATGCCGGGGAACCCTCAGACGCAATCGCAATCTCAATCCGGCGAGATTGGGGTTGTCTCTGGGCTAGCCGGCGGTGGATGGATTTTCATGATCAGTCAGACAGCTAGTAGCTAGTATGGCCATTGGAGGCTTTGATGAGGACCCGTTGTTTGACAGTGGGGCGCGTGCTCACGCGGCGCCCAGGGAGTATGCAATGCACGGGAAGCTCACTGGCATGGCCAAGGAGCCAGAATTGTTTTCAACTGCTGGTAAGAATATTAGAATGCATGGGCAGCGACTGGTCCTGTTCAGGGTTGCGACCGCGTGTGGGGAAGTGCTGAAGGTGGCGGTTACGTCTGCGATCGCAGACGTTCGGAGGCTTTTGTTTCCGGTTGGCGAAATTACGGACAGAGGCTATCTGTTTCAATAGGGCGCTCACGGAGACATGTCCAAATGTGGTTCGAATGTTCAATTGCCCAGAGTGGGGCGCGGATGCCGCCTAACAGGCTTGGACAAGTCCGAAGTTATCAAGGATCTGAGGTCGGAACGATTGCGAGTCACCTTGCTTCGATGCCGAATCCGTCGGGAAGCCCTGCGGGAGGTACCATTGAGAGCGGAGAAGAAGTTCAAGTACCAGTGGAAGCGGCGGAAGTAATTGCAATGCGAGCCCCAGCTCTTCCAAACGTCAATGGGCAGGGGGGGGGCGCAACCGTGCCCATGCTCCGCGCGCGCAGCGGCGTGGCATTTGCACATTGGTCGAGGTCAAAAAAGCACGCCGACGGCGTCAAGGAAAACTTTCATCAACGAATCCAGTTCTTGGCATGGACTACTGATTTTTGGCGTCGGAGGATAGCGACGTGGAGACAGCGTCAATCTTGGTGATTCAAGACAGCGTTGCATCATGCACGGGTGCAGCTCAGGTACCAACAAAGAGCCCTACTTCATATGCGGTGGCGCTTCTTAACAGCTGCGCGGGTGAATTGGGGCACCCGCGAGTTACCATTCAGAGCGACGGCGAGCAATCTATCATTGCGCCCGGGAAAGCTCTGGCCAAGGAGCGTAGCAGGCAGTCCAAGGACATTCTCACTCAGATTTCATTGCGGCAGTCGGCGCCAGGGTCACATGCAAGCAATGGTTTAGCGGAGGCATCAGTCAAGGTCATCGAGGGCCTGGCCGCGTCGTGGGTGCGGCGCTGGGCATCGTGAAGGCTAAGACTGTTAAGGAGAGGCCAGAGAAGTTGCGGTGGGGCAAGGAGGCGTTCGACAAGATGGTGATTCCCATGTGGTCGCAGGCGGACTCGAGGGAGGTTCGAGGGGTGCCAGATGTCAAGCTTGCGCAGATGACCAAGCACTACTTCGACGAGTTGAACGACCTAAGGCACATACCACGGCGCGCTTGCAGCGGCGAGCGGAGTTCAGGCGACAACGGCTCGGAGGGCCCGCAATTGCGCTACCGGCGCCAGGAGGAGCCGCGGCAGCGCGGTATGCAGCAGCTCCGAGAGAGAGGCCAGCACAGGCTTCAAGCCCAAAGAGGGAAACAGCTGACCGAGAAGATGGCGGAGGAGGATCGCGCCCTAGACCACAGTCACGAAGGGCAAGGGCAGCAGAGGAAGCGCATGGCGCGACGCGACCGGCAGCGAAGGATCGAGCTCATCAAAAGCATCAGCTCTAGGTGTCAGGATCTACGGCAAGTATTCACCCGGCAACATCGGTAAGCGAGAAGCAGAATTGGGAGCCCTGGTAGCTGGCAACGCCAACCAGGCCAGGACCGAATGCGCTGAGATAGATGTCTATTCCGGAAGGGGGGAGCTGATGCCGAACGAGGAGGAAAACGATGAGCACATGAATGCGCGCGCGATCATGAATCGGGAGTTCACCCAGGAGGAGATCATCATAGCGAGGTTCGCAGACTTGAATAGGCTCGATGAGTTCAAGGCTGAGGAAGACGCGCACAAAGCAACAATGGACAATTTCCATTTCAGTCGTTTGGGTTGATGAAGCCAGACCGGAAGGGGGTGAAGTCGAGGACCTGGCCAAGGCCGTTCAACGTGGCGAAGAAGCCGAAAGATCTACGGGGCATTCCTGCGCCAGGAGCGTGCGCTCCACGAGTTCTGCTTGCATTGGCGGCTATCGAGAAGTGGAAGGTGAAGTTGCTTGATATACTCAGGGCTTTTTCTACGCGCGCCGATTCGGGGGAAGGTCTTGCTCGGGCCGCCAGCTGAATGCAGGGTATTGCATCGAGAACTTTGGCGAGGACCCAGGCGACGTCGTTCGGAAATTGACTTGCGCGATCTACGGACTCACAACGGAGCCACGGTGGATTCCGATGCGCACTACAGCCAGATCAGCGCCGGGAAGCTCAATATGAGGAGGTTGGTCTCAGAGCCGAGCGTCTAGCATGCGATGGCAGTTGTGGCGAGGCACGCGGGTGACGGCGCGGTGATTGGAGAGCGCAATGGGCCTGGCGAGTTTCTTTCAGCGCTGGGTGGGCATTTCTCGTCGGAGACCTCCCCGGACAAGTCGAGGGGCAGTTCTCCGGTACACTTGGGGCGCGTCATCGGGGAGCTCGCGAGCGAGATGGATTCTCGATTCGAATGGCGTCAGAGACGATCGACAGCTTGCTCAAGCACGTGGCAGTTCAAAATGCGAAGGCGGCGGCGACTCCACATCTCAAGTCCGAAGCAAAACAGGAAGGCGAGGAGCTGCTCAGCGAGGGCGAGGCCAAGAAGTTCAGGACGGGCACTGGCAAACCCCTGTTTGTGGCCGCGGCGAGGCGCGACTTGGAATTCGCGACGAAAGAGATCAGTGGAGGCACGGGTCAAAGAACGGTCGGAGATGATCTGTGTTTGAGGGGGGCTGCTCGCTATCTCAGCGGCGCCAGGGACTTTGCCAATCTCATCGTGCCCGGGGTCATGGACAGCATCGTCGAGGTGAAGGTCGACGGCGACTGGGCTGGCGACAAGATTGGACGGAAGAGCACTTCCAGCGGACGCATCTGCCTCAATGACACAGTGGTTTCAGCCTGGCGACATTTTCAGCATAGGCGGAGATCTACAGCATGGAATCAGGAGCGTGCGAAGGCTTGTTTGTGAAGTCGATCCTGGAGGAGCACTTTCCAGGCGCTCAGGTCAGTTTAGAGTTGGAGGCAGTTCAGCAGCTATATCATCTCAGAGCAGGCTGGGTCTGGGCAAGCTCGAGCGTGCCAATTGCGTCACATGTTCGTTCGGGGTTTGCTTTGCGGAAGGCGTTTGGTGATTTATAAGATACCGACCGCGCTCAACAGCAACGGCTTGGAAACCAAGTATCTTGAGAAGGCGGAGTTCGAGACGCATCGATGGGCTGTGGGTTTGCGCGATCGTGACGGCGGAGCTGTTCTCGAGGTTTCGGCAAAAGTTCAGAACGCAAGAGTCGTTTCGCCTCAAGGTGAAGGTGAGGTTCGACATGGTCTTGTTCTCTGTTTAGGCGATTCGCTTGCCATGGTCAAGGGCGCCGATGCGGCTGGCGAGATTTCAACGATCGAGCGAGACGGTGGACGAGCCGTGGATCGTTTCAGTCTCGACACAAATAACGATGATACTCGCACTCACGGTTGGCGGTTTGATCTTCTACGCTGGCTTACATGTCGGATACTAGATCGGGAAGGCTAACGCCATCTCAAATCGGAAGAAGGTCGATCCTCCCGCTTCTAGAAAAGGTATGCACTACGACAACTCAGACATATGCTTCGCCAGGGGGTTGCCCTAATTGCACGAATATAGTTGCTGATGAAGTTACGATAAACGCATGTGGAACCCGTCTGTGCAGGCTCGGCAACAATCCTAGAGGATGCAAGTCAGATTTAGTGGAGCGCTTGAAGGCGTTGGAGCTTTGGTGGCGCTAGTGATAATTGCACAATGCTTCTGAGACTTGAATTGACGTGCGGTTTGCGCGCGTTTCTGTTGCAAAAGCCGATTCGACCGAATTAGTATGGGAGCGGAGTCGGGCGAAAATTCGACGCGTCTCCGAAGGGGTGTGCGTGTATGTGTGCCCTAATGGTCGTGTTCGGTGCCGTGCAGAATCCCAACGGTGATGTGTTGTGCCGTGCTACAGGTGCGGTAGGAATATGTGGGGATGTTAAAGCTACCTCCCCCACGTAACCCCTAAGAAGGGTGTTAGATGACTGCCGTGCGTGCGAGAATGGAGACAGGAGCTGAGATGGGCTTCGACCACTTTGGCTCAAGCCCGATCTTGAGAGGAAAAGGAATCCTTGCAAGGGGCCTGATTCGCCCAATGCTCCAGAAATACTATATAAATATCGTCCCCGTGCTATAAAAAACGGATCCCCAACTGAAGCCTATTTGAAAAGACGGGAAACGCCCGCGCTGCAACAGTAACACGATTTGGAACGACCAGAATTCGGCACGATCGGAAGCGCGGAAATGAGACCAACGCTGCAGCGGGCGCACGACTCGGAACGAGCGGAAGCGCGGAAATGAGGCCAGATATCCAGCGGTAGCTTGATTCGGAACGAGTGGAAACCCGAAAATGAGGCCAGCGCTCCAGCGGGAGCAACATCTCAAACAAAAAACCCAAGCTAAAACCCAACTCCCAGCCCAGGAATCTGGTGTAAACAATACGCGGAGGGGGGCCAGACATCTTGCGGACGTCATCAGGGGAGAGAGGCGAGTAGTGTTCATGTTAAGTAACTGTAGAGGATGCGGAAAGAGATAGCGTACGGAGACTGAGAAAATAATTGGAGGGAGGCCCGGCTCCTCCACGCAAGGACGAGAACCGCCACGGCCCCAGATGTCTTCGCCCTAATGACCCCCGGGGGGGGGGGACAACTTCTCTCCTGGGACGTGCTTCTGATGGCCCCCGGGCCCGAAACTCACCCTGAGGGGTCCGCGTCGAAGAGAGACTGCCACGGCTGAACAAATCACGACGATAACGGGGAACGACGACGACGACGACGACTCAGGAGACCAATGAGGGCCATCGACAAACGCCGAATATCTTCTGACATCCCCGAAAATCGTCCACGACGACGGTGCTGGCGGCGGCGCGCGGGCTGGTGGAGGCGAGGACGGGCGGCGGCGGTATCCTCGTCCTGGTCGGAATCTCCAGGCCGCGCCCGCCATTGAGGCGGGTCTGGGTCCAACCAGTGCGGCGCCTGGCCCCGCCACCGCCGCCAAGGGGGGGGGGGGGCGGGCGAGCAAAAGCAAGAAACGGGAGCGGGAAGGGATACGGGAGGGAACGGAAATGGGAGGTGGAGGGGATGGAGGAGGCAGGGGGGCGGGGAGGAGGAGAAAGGGTGGGGAATGGGGCTGATGGGGGAAATGGAGGAAGGATTGCTGGGGGGGGGCTGGGGTGCGGGAGCGAAGGGTAATCAGGTGGAGGTGGGGGGGGGGCGGGGGAGTAGAGAAGCATAGGGAAGGACGGGGGGCAAAGACCGTGCACGTCGTACGTTTTCGATTCGTTTCTCTTCTCGTTTCAATCTCTCTCTCTCTCTCTCTCTCCTTCCCTCTGTCTCGCCTTCTCCCTCCCTTTCTCCATTTCTCCTTTGTTATTTGTTGTTATCGCTCTCTCTCCCTCTCTCTTTCTCCCTCTCTCTCTCTCTGTCTCTCTTCACCTCTCTCTCTCTCGCCCTCCCTCCCTCCTTCCCTTTTTCCCTCCCTCCCTATATGTATGTATGTATGTATGTATGTATGTATATATATATATATATATATATATATATATATATATATCCGACACCGTGCCTGCACGGAGTGGGCGTGTTAGGACAAGAGAAATGGGCTGTCGTCTGGAAAATTCTAGTTTTCTAAACCCCCCACTCGATGCAGACTTGCCTCTAAGATTCGTCCGCTGGTGTTGTGTGGGGGTGTATTTTTGTCTGCCTGAGTGGGTCGTGAATTGATGTTGGATGTGGTTTGTGGGGGGGGGTGGGGGGGTGGGGGGGTTGTGGTGGGGTGGGGGGTGGGGGGGAGGTGGGGGGGTTGGGGGTGGTGATGGGGGGGGGTGGGGTGGAAAATCCGGCTTCCAGCACTCGTTTCTGCCTCCAAACGGCAAAGACGGCCTCAAATACAGCTTCCAAGGCAATCGAAATGACACCAGAACCGCCCAAGATGGCCCAAGACGGCCCAAGAGGACCCAAAGACGGCCTCAAGACAGATTCAGAGGCTCCCAAGACGGCCCAAGAGGACTCCAAGAGGCCCTCCAAGAGAGCCAGCGAGATTGATGTTCCTCGGGTGTTGAAAACATGTGAGGTTTCCCGCCATTTCCGGCTTTCCGACCGCCGAAGACGGCCCAAGGGGCTTCCACGACAGCTCCAACACAACCAATGAGACCCTCAAGAGCACCCCAAATCGGCCCAAGAGGACCCTCAAATCGTCCAAGAGCCTCCCAAGAGGGCCCGACAGCGCTCCAAGAGGGCACCGAAAACGTTTCCAAGAGAGCACGAGGAGGCCAACACCATTGATTTTCGTCATGCTTGGATCTCGCATATTTAAATACGTGCCCCCGATAATGACCCCCTGGGGATCATAAGGTCAGGGTTCCAAAGGGATCATTGCTTTCACCAGCAAGTGTGATGTACGGTGTACGGATGTATGGTACACGGTATGATATGATAACAACGGTCGGGGTCGTAAGAACAATAAGGAACAAACATTAGTAGTAGAAGATGTAGTAGAAGTACTAGAAGTAGTAATAATCCCACCAGCCCTTTGGGGGACAGGTGGTCTAACAAGATTATTCTTCCCTCTTCAAAAGAACACTCTTCCCCAACAGGGAGGGGTTTACCCCTCCCCTTACCCCTCCCCTGGACTGTTTCGGCCCCCCCCGCGAAGTGTCACGGCGTCCAAAACGGCCTCGGCGAGGAAGCCAAAATCATTTGTTTTACTAAGGTATTGGCTCCAGTTTGGCCTTTTTGGGGGGGTTGAACGTTATCCCACCAGCTCTCTGGGCGCCCAAATCATTGGTTTGACTAAGGTTGTGGCCCCATTCTGGCATCTTGGGGGGGGGCTGAACGTTATCCCACCAGCCCTCTGGGCGCCCAAATCATTGGTTTTACTACGGTGTTGGCTCCATGTTGGCCTCTTGTTGGGGGGGCTGAACGTTATGATCGATGGCCTTCAAGATGGCCCCAAGGGGCCTTCCAGGGCTCCCAAGAGGGCTCCGAGAGAGGGCCCCAAGACGGCCCCAAAGGCCTCCAAGACGCCCAAGATGGTCTCCAAGACTGCTAAGATGGCCCCAGTATGCCTCCAACACGGCCCAATATGCACCCAAGACAGCCTAAAATGGCCTCAAGATGGCGGAGAGAACGCGTTTCACGGGCGATTGCCTTGGGAACGTTCGGCGTCGCGTTTCAGAACGGGGGTGCCCCCCCCCCAACACTCGGCGCCGTCGATCAAAACCAGGGAGACACCCCTCCCCCCGCTCCCGAGCCAGTTGGGATTATTAGTAGTATGACTATTGTTAGTATTATTAGCATATCTCTCTATATATGTATATATGTATATGTATAGAGACCCAGTTGGGCATGTTGTTTTATATACAGAAGATCGTGTACTGGCGTTCGCACGTTGGCTCATGACTCAAGGCTCAAGTCACCCGAACAGTAAAAGATACCCATCTTTATTATCATCAGTTCATAAAGCGTTCGCTTAACGAATATAACTTATCCCAGGTTCAGGAGGTTCATCAGACTCTGGAGATTGGTATCGGAGCCAATTGGCTACCTTCCAATTGGCTTCTTCTCGGCACCAGGACATATTACATCTTCGACGGCCTACTGCCCCTACGAGACACCAGGAGGAGGGGCCCGAACGACTCACACCAGGATGAGGGGCCCGAACAACTCACACCACGAGAAGCCCGAACGACTCACACCAGGACAGCGACCCCGAACGACTCACACCACGAAGAGCCCGAACGACCCACACCAGGAAGAAGGGCCCGAACGACTCACACCAGGACGAGAAACCCCAAACGACTCAAATCACGAGGAGCGCTTTCTCTCCCTCCTCCTCCGCCTCGCCCTTCTCCCGCTCCCCCCACAAGAAGGATGTGCAAGGAGGCTGGGGGAAGGAGGGGCAGGGGAGATGTGCGGGGCCAAAAGGACACACGCCTGAAAAACACGACTGTCGGCATGCTTCGCATGAGTTGCTGTTGTGAGATGGGCTGGTGGGGATACGCGAAGCGTAAAGAATTGGCTTCTTCTCGGCATCAGGACAGATTACATCTTCGACGGCCTACTGCCCCTACGAGATGTTCATCACTTGGTGTTCAGAGAATATTGGTTTGCAGAGATTGCGACTGAGTTTACTACCATACATACGGACGTTGGATCAGACAGTCAATGTTACGAAGTTTAGTTCCAGAAATGTTGGCTTCACCCCAGACTACCCCTCTCTCTCAAGCAGTATTCCAAAGATATACCGCCTGGATGGCGACCACGAGCCTATCCTGTTCGTGAATATCGAGAAGCACGGGAGATATGGAGTCGTCTGACGCGTCTAGATCAAGACCAACTCGGGGCACAAGTAATGAGCAGGTTGGAAAGTCCCGCAATCAGAGCAGCACAGGATCTACGCATCAATAGATTGGATCAAGCAAGCAACGCTGTGACTTATAGAGGTATTGATGCAGTCAGTCTTCCACGAGTATCGGCCGTCATTGATCAAGGAAATGAAATAACTCCTGCACAACATAGCGGCATCAATATTCTGAGTGACCAGCTCATTGAGATGTACATATTGGATGATCAAGATCTGGCCTGGACTTCAGTGGATCGATTCTTCACGTTACGCCAGGGACCGAATCAAGATTGTATATCACGTGTGTTCGATTGGGATCACATGTACGAAAAAGCTGAACGATATGGAGGATTACAGATGGGTGAGTCAGCTAAAGCGTGGTTTTTCTGGTCAAGAACGACGTTTCCTGATAAGGTGCTCTCAGACTTGCATCTGAAAGCAATGGAGATCTCAACCGATGGCGCGAAATGGTTCAGCTACAGTTGAAAGTGAGCAAGAATGAGTTGGCAGCAAATGAGCAGCGCGTTGGATATAAGAACTATTACGAGGATCCCGATTCTTGGTCAGGAGATCACGAGCATGACTACGGAGATTACTACGACGACTATCCGGACTACTACGACGAATGGTACGATGAAGACCAGTGGCAAGAGGACGATGACTGGTGTGACGTCGACGGAGATCAAGGCGGACAAGGAGAAGCAGCACCAGCATCAGGAGGATCATCATCACCTCTGCCAACACCGTCGGTACCAGAAGAGGACGATTGGCAGAATGGGCGCGGCAAAAGATCAGGCAACAAAGGAAAAGGCAAGGACGACAAAGGCGGCAAGAAACGACAAGGATATCAATGCACAATATGCGGCTCAAGATGGCGCAACTCGAACACATGCCCGCTCAAAGACGGCCAGAACGGCGACAGCACGTACCTGACGGACGAGCAGCACGACGAGGAGTATCATGATCAAGGACGAGGGTATCGTAAAGGAAATCTGTGGAAATGGAAAATGAGATGATCGAGATCGGCAGCGAAAACATCAGGACTTTCAGCGACGCGATGCCCCACGCTTCGGCAGAAGCGACTTCCAGCAGCGACCTCAGAAGAGCAAAGGACGCGGCGAGACAGGCTACATATCGAAAGGAAAAAGATATGATCGGCGACGGCTAGGGTTTTAGCGCGAATCAAATCGCGGAGATGAAACATATGGTAGCTACACGACATTGCCGGCCATTCATGAACGCGGAGAACCAGACGACCAAACACCAACGATAGGAGATGCAGACACATGTGGTCTTCAGCAGGCCAAGCAGCAGGACACTATTGTCAGGGCCCCCCTCTCGGCAGGAGCCTGTCAATTTGTGCCCACTACGGCATCTACTGGGACTGCGCCGAGGAAAGGATCAGCATCTGATGATACCTTTGGCAATAAAGAAGGAGCCCCAACTGGACAGGGACAACCACGGCATCCACCTGGGTTAGGCCCAATCGCTACTATGACAGGAACGGCCAGCTCGAGTTCCTCAGCATCTTCGAGCTAGGCCTCAGCCACTGCGACTACACCACCTACTTCGGTATCAACATGTTACAAGTGTTTCTCTGTGGCAGTCGGGACATGTGGCGCATGCTCTCGCTCGTTTTGTATATGTCATGGTTTCAAGGGACACTTGATGGTGATGTGTTCGTCTTGCTTGGGTGCTTCAGCAACTCGTTGGCAACGGCATCATCAGCAGCAGGAGGCACAATCTCCTGGGACACCCTCTCTACGTCAGACGACGCCGAGTACTGATGATACGACGACGAACTGGATGGTGCTACCACGACCGGACGATTCACAGTCAAGGAAAACCGAAAGAATTCACGGCACTACCGGCTTCCGGAAATCCCTTCAAGAATTTGGCAGTGATCAACGGAGTTTGCGTTGTCGGCCTCATCGTGGACCCTCGAGCAGCTCGATGTCTCATCGGAAATGCGACTCTTCGTAAGATCTTTGAGAAGCTCCTACGACCCCGCGGTTTGATGAAGCATTTGAAGCGGTATCGCTCGAAGAATAAGTTTACTGGCATTTCTTCTCAGCCCCAGCATAGTATCGGCATTTGTGTGTTTCCGATTGGTTTGGTTGGAGTGAAGAATGCCTATTTCTCTTGCGACGTCATCACAGGTCAGTCAGCAAACTGCCCTGGACTCATCCCACTACAGGCGCCACTACGACATGGCAGTGTGATAACCTGTGGACATTTTCAGAATCAAGATGGACTTTCGGGAATTGAGGCTCAGCAGTGGCGAGGTGTGTTCACAGGCATCACACTCAGAGCGACGATCGAGCACCACGCGGAGATTCCAGGATTCATTTTCACTGAGTCCGGAGCATGGCGTTGCACTGTTCGCTCCAGACACTCTCTCTTCATTCTCATCTACTACGCGCAGATACTACCGAGATTGGCAAGCTGTCTCCTCAAAGGAATCCTTCTCACTGTGGAATGGCGAACCACTCTTTCCCTCGCATCTACTTCCCGAGGAATTGTCACTTGCGAAGGCTGAATTCAACGCGATTCCGCAACTGTACATGACTTATACCTGGCTACCGGCCATCACGCCCGAGAACTACGACGCTTTCGAGGCAGCAATGGCCAAAGGACCCCACCACGGATATCCAGTTCTGTAGAGTTGGTGTTCAGGCTCTTCCCATCTATCTCTTCGTATGGCTTCTCTACCCTTCCTGTGTGCAGTATTATTTCCATTTGATTTGCGCTGTGGGTGGGGCATCAAACATCGACCTCGCCACTCAAGTTGCAGAGAAAGGACAGGACCTTCAAGCCTGGAGTTACGACGATGGAGCCACGATGCAAGCATTGGAGTCACGTGGGTACCAGCCGCGACATCGAGGACACCAGGACACTTCGAGAGTCAGTACTACCCATGCTGAAGTTCTTGACATCGCACGCTGTCAAGATCAAGCAAGACCTTCGAGACAATCTCGTGGATAATCCCAGATCTTCGAGTATGTTGACCAAATCTCCACTGTCAGCTCTACTGAATCATCTAGCTTATTCTGCATGCGTGAGTTGTCCGATGAGATGGATGGCCGAAGGAACGAGAAGGACGCCACATGGATTTCCACTTTCTGCCTCAATTATTCCGCTAAGCGTTGCAGCTGCAAGAAGGAGTACATGCACCTATAGGGCTACGACAAGGAGGCCCATCGGAAAAGGACGGCAGCGGCAGCAATGTTTTCAAAGAAGTCACGCGTGGCACTCTGCAGAGACATCCTGAAAAGCCTGGGGCTACATTCAACAAGTTGTCCAGAACATTCCCAGCATCGCCGGATGATGAAGCATAATATGAAGCACATCCAGCTCTTCCTGCAGCAGGACCTAAGTCTGTCATCAGCGAGTAGAGGAGTTCGAGAGCGTAGACACCAGCAGCATTGAGACCACTCTCTCCATCTTCTGTCCATCGGAACAACAGTGGATCAAAGCATCGATTCTTTCTATCATGGATCACGCGCTGAATTTTGGTATTCCTGGAACACCTACAGGTCGAATGTTGATGGCACCCGGCACGAAGGCACCTCGACAAGATGGAGCTCGAGTCTTACAACATATTATTGATGAGGTTTTCAAGACCAATGCGATGACATCTCCAGGCTGCAGACCAGAGGCACATAATTTGAGGAGGCTGCACTTGTCAATCCTGAGGACTCTAAAGATCGCGTAATATTTCTCGGTAACAAGGATGGCGACTACCAGATGAAGGTTGACGAGGATTGGAAGAATTCACCTGGGGAATATGCAGACACCCCGACGATGTTCATGATTGTTTTGCTCGGCATTATCAGGGCTGGAATTATGATTCAAAGCCCCGCTGGCGAATCAGGTCAGAGGCGACGACTTCGAGGCAAACAAACAGTTCCAGCAGGACGCTATCCACTTGCAGTTGTTCCAAAGCCCGGATTACTCGACACTTCTACGGAGGGCGCCATGGACAATATTGAGATCAATGGACATGCTTTATCGCGGACAAAGCCCAACGTGGAGTTGCGAGAACTACCCAAGCAGCTAGTTCATTCCAACGAGAAAGGCAGCGCCGGACTACTACGCCTATTCCATGAACGATTCTGACACAACTCTCCACTGGACATGACGAAGTTGCTGCAGGCAAAGCTCTTACCACGAGCCATTGTGCTACAAGGCGTGGAGGTGCGCAAGGCTTGCGAGACCTGTCAACAGTGAGCCAGACGACATCTACGACCACACGTCCAGTCGTTCCTGGCCACACTATTCAACGAGATGGTCCAACATGATTTTTTCTCATGGGACGAAACGTCCATGATTAACCTTCTTACTGATCAGGAAGGAGGCCTCATGGGACACGAAGCCACCATGCTATGCGATCGTCTCGAGATCAAAAGGTTGGCCATCGGCAGAGGAGGCGCTACGACCAAAGGGCTAATCGAACGGCATATGGCTCTGCATAAATTGTCCATGCTGAAGCTCAAGCAGTCGTGTTAAGCAGAAGGACCCAATCTAAGCTAGTCCGACATCTGCTACGAGTGCTGCGCTGGCCACAGTGCTACTCTCAACTACGGCGGCAGTACTCCACAACTGGCTTTGATTGGCCAGCTACCGAGGACGACTGTGATCGACAGCGAGACCATCACATCCATGACGGGAGCCCTCGAGAAGCGACCTGACTACGTGACTGCATGGGGTCCATGGCACGAGCGCGGCTGTTGGCACGTCAGGCCATCGCACAGTCAATTATTCAAGACCGACTTGCCCGAATAGCCAAGATCACAACATCAGCACGGACCAGAGCTACTTGTTCCGGGTACTATGTGCGACATATGGCGAGAACCAACACGGACAGATCAATGTGGATGGCGAGGCCCAGCTGAGATCAACAGTCTTGAGCGACGCGCAGGATCAACAGTACTCAGACACCAGTCCTCTGCGAGACCTTAGATGGCGCATTCCAACGGAGCATTTCATCACTGAGTTCAACAAGAGAATCGACGCGAACATCTTCTACATGAACTACGACGTGTGTAACCCCACGGTCAAGGCAACGGCGACCTCTCTGGCACCATATCAGATACATTCACACTGAGTTTTGGTTTCCTCAGAGACGCTGTACGACCTCATGGACTTGTTGATGGAGCCACACCCGCAAAGCTAGATTGGTTTGGTCTTGTATGGCAGCAGGAGCACTATCGAAATGTTCCCAGCGAAAAGGCATGCACCTCTTGCGAGCCCCTGACCCTGAGCAACAAAATCTGCAATGATACCTTCAAGCCTCTGCATGGCATCTTGTACGGCTCACATGTGCGACGGCTTCCTCAGATCGAATATGCTCAGCGGGCTCTACTTCTACGTTGGCGACGAAATGACCGAGCGGACCACAGCATTCGCGCGCGACGTCCGGACATTGCTCTTCGCTACGCAGCAGAACAGGCTGGATTATACAGAACGGTGATGCTTTACAGTTACGACCGTTGCGAGGATTTGGACAACAGATTGGAGCGACATCAGCATGGCGACTTGGCCTGGCGACCTCTCCGACGTAGATATTCCGGATCAACAACCGCCGCGTGATCCGCCAACGCCACCAGCTCAGGCACCGCCGTTTCCACCATTTCCCTCAAATGCTGCACCTCTTCAAGAGCCTGGACATCCAGCAAGTCAATTACCTCGCGGTCGACCCTCAACGGCGCCGGCTACAGCAGGCGCGCCGCAGCTCTGTACTCCAACTGATCAGGTTATCGACAGTGACGACGACTGCTCATGGGCATGATCATAACCTACCTCCAGCACCTGGACCGGCACCTCGACGTACTCCACGAGAAGCGCCGAGAGGTCACCATCGTTACAACAACAGTACAGAGACACCAGAAGATCATATTACCAACTGCTCACCCCATCCACTCCTGACGAGAAGCTACCCTATGTCCCGCTCGACTCGGACATGCCTGGGAGCAGCGCGACGGAGAAGCAAAATACAGTAGATCCTTCAGACGCGGCATCATCACCACCACAGAAGAGAGGGCGATCATCATCACCATCTCCATGGTAATCTACCTGGCAACCAGAGTCACCGCCACCACGACCACCGACTACATCGACAGGACAATATCACCCAAGGACTTCGTCTTCCTCACCACGTCGGCCACCAGCGCTACCTATGCGAGAAGATGTAGCACTTGACCTACGACCGACTACGCCAGGCACATCATCGACTCAACCAACAGGTACGCCAGGCGCATCGACGACTCAACCAGCAACTGCACCAGGCACTTCTACGACACAACCAGAACCGGCAGAAGAACAACCCTCGAATTCTACGGATAGGACTTTAGAATATAGCGACGACCAGAATGCAGACTCCAGAACTTTATACCATGCAACGATTGACCACCTCGAGATTCCCAAGATCGCCAGTCTATGTGAACGGTTACCCGACAGAACTCACCAGCAGAGTACGGAAGCAATCTACGACGAGATGCCCGGCGACCTTTCAGAGGACCTCGATGTTGTCTCACCAACTTTGTGTTCACACTCAGACGGATATCGATGGTTTCATTTTGACTACGTAAACCCATGGCTTTCGAGTTCACGATTCGACGGCGGACCTCGCGGATGACGAGATGAGGCGTTTTGCGAAGCCAGTTATAAAAGTCGATCACAAGGAATTGAAGGTTTTCGTCACTCACAACATCTTCGAACCAGTACTTCGAGATCACTTGCCGGACAAGGCGAACATCGTCGACTGCACCTGGGTAAGGAAGTGGAAAGTCAAGCACGCTGAAGTCAAATCACGACTCTGCGCTCGCGGCTGTTTCGACCGACGGAAGAATCCCATCGAGAAGCACAGCTCAAAGGCAACGGTCTTATCACAACGATCAGTTTAAATCTTGGCTGTTGCGACGGCATGCTACGCGTGGGCGACGAGGGCGATGGCGACGTTGACACCGAGAGCAAGAATATTGCAACAGCTTTCCTACAAAGACTCGGAAATGATAACTTACGCGAGAAGACAAGGAATCTCGGCTATGAGTGCCGAGGAGATCGCGCAGTATGCATAATTCCCACAGAAAACGTTTGGAGCCATTTTCGACGCATGCCCGAGGCATCAGCGAGTTGGAAGATTCCCGACAAGGATCGACATCGCTACGCCCTTTCACCGATACCCCATTGATGTTTCAGCTAGCGCTGTTGGAGTTTGCCGAGGGCAAACCTGGAGCTAGATCCTCAGTTCTCTACGACAAATACCTCTACTGGGGCATAGTTTACAACGGCAGCAAGGTGATCGTTTTCGTTATGACAGTGCATGCGGACGATTTGCAGGTTACTTGCAGCAAGTTTTATCGCGACTGGGCACACAAGAAATTGGAATCTATATTTGGCAAACTCAAGAGACAGACCATGCCAAAAACTCATGCTGGTCTACAGCTTGAACGGATTGTACCGACATGTATTCGTATTCATCAGGACCGTTTCACATCGTGTCTTTCACCATGCGTGATGCCAAAAGAGCGATTGGCAGTGCCGGATGCACGCTGTGCAGCAGCTGAACAGAAGACGCTTCGGTTTCTTGCCTGTGGGGCTCTTTGGGCATGTCAGGCCTGACTGGAAGAGTTGTTCAACGTTGTTTCTTTACAGACAATGCTACAGAGTCCGACCATTAAGGACCTCGCGGCGAACAATATTGCGATCAAGAGGCCCAAGAATAATCCGGCGAAGTTTAGGATTTACTACCGGAAGCTTAAGGCACCATTAAGGATTTCGTGCATCACAGACGCTTCCTCGGCCACCAAGAACAGCGATTTTGCAGCGGAAGGAGTTGCCGTAGGTATTCAGGAAGATCGACTACATTTTCCCCGATGCGATCGGCAAGACTACTTGCAGGACAACCTGATCGACCGACTCAGCGGCAAGTTACACGCGTTGGTAATTACTTCGACTAAGTCAAAGAGACTTTCTCACATCACCTCACATGCAGGGACATTGGCAGCAGCCCGAGGACTACCTATGGCTCAGACTATTGGCATGAGACTTACAGAACCAGAGATCAACATTCTGCGTGGACCACAGAAGCCGCTACAGCTTCAAGAACGACTTGATCGAGGGCAGTTGCGTTTACCAGTTGATGCGTATGTTGACTGCGTGGACCTGTGGGAATTAGGTTGTGGACTTCGAGGTGCCCCGTAGGACAAGTCACAACGTCTGGGTGGCCTTTCTTGTCGAGAAGAAACAAGGGCGCTACGACTGCGACGGCTTTCTCACGTACAAACCAACTGGATGGTTTCAGATATGTTGACGAAGTACCTTGGCGCAGATTCGAAGTCACTTCTGGAACTGACCACCTCAGGCCGTTGGACGATTGGAGGCACACTACGAATCATACAAAGGTCTCGGACTGGGCAATGCCAGACCACAGGCTACGGCGACTACAGCATAAAGATTTCAGAGTGTACGACGACTTCACGGGTGTATGAATTTCACAAACATTTCATGTTCACCAGCAACGGCTACCACGATCAGAGTTATTTCAATGAATTTCCATATATGTATGGTAGGCGTGGTGGGTTTGATCAGCCAGCTCTGGCTTGTCTAGGACTGCTATCTCTCTCTCTCTCTCTCCTTCTCTCGTTTCACTCCTTCTCAGAAGCCGTTGCCGAACTCCAGCAACATCACATGTTATATATATATATATATCCCACATGTCCTGCAGAACATAAGACCAGAGTTGATATCATTATTTAAAGGCCCTGTTAGGCGTGCTGTCTTATATACAGGAGATCGTGCACTGTCGTTCGCACGTTGGCTCAAGGCTCAGGTCACCCGAAGAATAATATATATATATATATACACGCATCTGTATGGTCATCAGTTCATATAGCTTTCGCATAACGAAAAATAACTTATCCCAGGTTCAGGGTGCCCATCATAATCTGGAGGGACCCCCCCCTCCCAAAGAGGGGGGTTGGGGTTTCAAACCCCCCGCCCCTTCGGCACTTGCGCCGGCGCTGCCGGCCGCCAGCGGCGCCCGCGGCGGGGGCGCAGCGACGATGGCCAGAGGCGACCCAGGAAGGGTTCACCCCCCCCCCCAAAGGGCGGGGGGGGGTTCAAACCCCCCCTCGGCGCCAGCGCTTGCGGCGGCCAGCAGCGCCGGAGCTGGCGCCAGCGCTGGCGCCGGCGGGGGCGCGGCGACGATTACCACCACTACCACCACCACCACTACCGCCACCGCCATCGCCGCCTCAACCCACCACCGCGACCACCACCACCAACAGCACCGCGCAACCACCGCCACCACAACCACCGCCGCAGCTCACCATCACCACCAGCACCACCACAAAAACCCACCACCACTACCACCACCACCACCAATCTACCACACCACAACCACCACCGCCACAGCCACCACCACTACCAGCAGCACAACCCACCGCCACCACCACACACCACCACACCACCACCACCCCCACCACCGCCACCACAACAAACGTCCACAAACCACCGCCACCACCACAACCCACCACCACCACCACCACAAACTACCACCACACCACCACAACCACCACCACCACAACCTACCATCACCACCACCACCGCAAAGACCCACCACCTCTACCACCACCAATCTACCACGCCACCACGACCACCTCCACAACCACTACCACTACCAGCAACACAACCCACCACCACCACCACCACAAACCACCGCACCACCACAACCACCGCCACCACAACCACCACAAGCACCACCTCCACAAACCACCACCACAACTCAAACCCACCACCACCACCAATAACCACCACCACACTACCACCATAACTCCACCACCACAACCCACCACCACCACCACCTCCACCACAAACCACCACCACACCACCACCAAACCGCCACTCCTGAACCGCCGGGCCACACCAGCATTACCGCCATCAACCCTCCACCTACAAACAACCCCCCACCCCACCACCACCTACAACCCACCCCGCCCCCACCCTCACCACATACCCACCACCATCCCACCACACCACCACCTCCACCGTCGTCCTCGTCGACGCTCCCCGCCACCGCCGCCCGCCGCCGCAGGCGCCGGCGCCGGCCAAGAAATGGAAATCGTCGCCCCCGCAGCCGCCGCTAGCCGCCGCCGACCCAAACGCAGCGCCGGCCCGAAGAGAAGGGAAACAAGGGGGGGTTCGAACCCCTGGCCCTCCGTCACGGGAGGGGGGGGCCCTCCAAGCGACAAGAAATCGCATGGCGCCGAGTCGGCAATAGAAGCGTGGGAGAAGGGGAGACTTTGCGGATAGCCGCACAATCCAGTGGGGATACCATGACTGGTCGTCGTGGTAGTAGTAGTAGTAGTAGTAGTAGTAGTAACAGTAACAGTAGTAGTAGTAGTAGTAGTAGTACTAGTCGTCGTACTAGTAGTCGTAGTAGTAGTCGTAATAGTAGTAGTAGTAGTAGTAGTAATAGTCGTAGTAGTAGTAGTCGTAGTCGTGCTAGTAATAGTAATAGTAGTGGTGAAGTAGTAGTAGTCGTAGTAATAGTAGTAGCAGTATTGATAGAAAAAAAAACAGTGATAATAAAACTAATAGTCGTTGTAGTAGTAGAAAAGATCCTAGTAGTAGAAGCAGCAGTAGTCGTAGTAGTAGTGGTAGTAACAATACCAATCGCAATCACAATCGTCATAGTAGTAAGAAAAATGATAGAAATCGAACACGAAACAATCATAGTCGAACATGATAGTACGAATAGTACTAGTCGTAGAACTAGTAGGATATCGTAGGAGGAGTAATACGACTAATAGTTGCAATGATAGTAGCGGTAGAAACAATAATAGTAGTAGTCGTACGGGCTGGTAGTGGTAATCGTGAAACAAAGTAGTGGTAGTAGTAGTAGTAGTCGTAGTAGTAGTAGTAGTAGTAGTGATAGTAATGAAGGTAGCCAACATAATAATAGAAAGTAAGGCACTCGTACTCGCAATCGTACGGATACGTTTTAGTAGTGGTAGTAGTAGCAGCAGGGGTAGCGGTCGTAGTAGTAGTGGTGGTCGTAGTAGTACTAATACTAGTGGTAGTAGTAACAGCAGTACTAGTAGTGGTACTCGTAGAGTAGTAATCATGAAAGGGCCCGCAGCAATGCGAGTAATAATACGCGTAGTAGAACAATTAGCAACAGTAGAAATACAAGTAGCAGTCGCAGAAGTCGTAGTCCGAGTGGTCATAGTAGTAGTAGTAGTAATACTAGTAGTAGTCGTAGTGGTAGTAGTGGTAGTAGTAGTAGTAGTAGTAGTAGTAGTAGTAGTAGTACTGGTAGCAACAGCAGCAACAGGAGTAAACGTAGTACCAGTATTCGTCGCAATGGTAGTAGTGGCGGTGGTGGTAGTAGTGATACCATTCGTGCTAAGCGAAATAAAAAGGGTGATCGTAATAGTGGTCATAATACGAAATACTAGTCGGAATACTAGTAACATCAATAGTTACAGTTGTAGTAGTAGTAAAATGTGCAGCGGTCAACCAAATCATAACCGTCGTCGCCGTGCAAACATGACAACGACCAATCGTATTGGTGTCGTTCGTCATGAGAGTCGTGGCACTAAGAATATCAAAAAAATATCCGCACTAGTAATAGTAGCATTAGTCATAATAGTCGTAGTAATAGCAGTAATTAAACGAGCATGAATACTAATACTAATAGTCGTGGTAGTAGTTGTCGTCGTCGGAGTTAGTAGCAGTACTCGTAGTGGAACGAGTAGTAGTACCAGTCGTAGTCGCAGTAGCAATAATAACAATCATCGTCGCAGAATTCGTGATAGTAGTAGTAGCAAACGAAATATGAATTCTAGTAGTAGTGAAAATACTACTGGCGATAAGAATGGTAGGCGTATTCTTCGCAGAAGTAAGCATAATGGTTCTTGTAGCCGTAGCCGTAATAGTAGTTGTCGTAGTTTAGAAATAGTAGTAGTAGACTAACAGTACTAATAATACGATTCGTCGTTGCCCTTGTGGTATTCGTGGAAACACCAGCAGCAACGGCAGCAACAACAATAGTAGTGAGAGTAGTCGTAGTAGTAGTAGTAGTAGTAGTAGTAGTAGTAGTAGTAGTAGTAGTAGTGTTAGCAGTCGCAGTAGTCGTAGTCATAGTAATAACATTTCTACTCGTAGTGGTCATTGTCATAGTAGTCGTAGTAGCCGTAGTAGTAGTCGTGGTCGTACTAGTAGCAGTAGTAGTAGTAGTAGTAGTAGCAGTAGTACTAGTAGGCGTTGTAGTAGTCGTATTAGTAGTAGTAGTGTAGTAATAGTGGTAGTAATACCAGTAGTGGTAGTCGTATTAAAAATAAGAATAGTAGTAAAAGTAGAAGTCGTAGTAATAATAGTAGTAGTACTACAAGTAGTAGTAGTAGTAGTAGTAGTAGTAGTAGTAGTAGTAGTAGTAGTAGTACTAGTAGTAGTACGAAGGTAACCGTAGCACTAGTAATAGCAGTACTGGTAGCAATAGAACACATAATAATAATCGTCGCAGTGGCCTCAACAACAATAGCAGTGGCAGACGGAGTCGCGCGCGGAGTAGTAGTCGAAATAATAATCGTGTTCGCATTCATAATAGTAGTCGTCGCAGTAGTAATGGTAGTTGCAGTGGTAATAGTAATAATAGTAGTAGTAGTGGAAGTAGAGGTGAAAGTCGTAGTCGTAGTCGTAGTAGTGGAAGTATTTGTAGTACTAGTAGTAGTAGTAGTAGTAGTAGTAATAGTGGTCGTCGCAGTCGTCGAAATAGTAATGGTACTAGTAGTAGTAGCAGTAGTAATGATAGCAGTAACAGTAGTAGTAGAAGTAGTAGTAATCATAAGAAGGGTTCCACAGGCCCCCCCTCCTCTGTTCTTAACGCGGGGTCGCTGGGCCTCCCGACCACTCCAAGGGGCGACGGCTCTCTCGCCCCATGATCGCCTCCCGACGGCCTCCGGGGCCCGCTGGCGGCCCCCTGGGGCCCTGGAGACGATGCCCGTCGCCGGGCAGAGCGCCTCAGGTTCACAAGAACATTGCTCTCCAAATATGAGTTCGGTGACTTTTCAGCAACTATGCATGGAAAGGCGCCCAGCGCCGAGAAGGGGGTGCAGGAAGGCCCTGGACCTCTAGACCCAAGGAAATTCCACTGCGGGGCACCCCAGACCTGGATCCGCAGGTCCTGGGGCCCAGAGAAGACAACTACAGAAAAATCGCTACTGGGCGAACCGTGCCGACGCATGCGTCGCCACGGCTCGTCGAAAATTATGGCCCCGCCGAAAATGCACCCACGCGTCCCAGAGCTGCCAAACATAAAATGCGAAATGCCCCGAGTGCGAATGCAACTCATATGCCCCAGGTGTAACGAACGCGCTTCTAGCATACAAATGAAGATACACTGACGAATTTGGCGCAACTTACGAGAGGAGGTATTGGGAAAAAGGGATACCTCTCAAGTCACTCGCAATCGGCGGCGTGCAGGGGCGGCGCCAGCAGCCGACTCACTCGCCATCGGGCGCAACAAGCGGTGCTCCTCCGTCGCCAAGTCGACCCACTCGGACTTGCCGCGCACGTCGTCGCTTCGCACGATATCGACGCGGCCGGTCGCCGACTGGCTGATCGCGTCGTGCTTGACCTGGGCGCTGCCCCTCATGATCTCCAGCTGCAGCCCCTCGTCCTTGATCTCAGCAAGCTCAGAGATTCTCAGCCTGTTGACGTGAACGGGCTGGCTGAAACCCACTGACGTGCTGCCCGTATCTGGGTCTGCCACAATGGCGGACTGTGGCCCCGTCATCTCGCGGGCGCGGTAGATCGGGGGGCGGGGCCTCGGCAGCAACCTCGTCGAAGCACCATCGACCGCCCCGATCGCGCGGGCAACCAAAGCGGGCGGGGCGCGGAGGAAGCCCGCGTCGCCAGTCTGGAACTCCCGATCGCCAGGCTCCTGTAGCGCGCGCGTGCTGTTCCTCGTCGTGGGCCGCCTTGATCCCCCTGGCCACCGTGGCACGCGTCGACTCTATGTGCTCGATGATGCCGCGCGCGTAGCGGCCGGGCTCGAGCGCCTTTCCAGGCAACGCGGCGAGGCATCGGCGCAGCGCGAAGGCACCGCTGCGCCAAGGGTACCCAGCGCGCCCAGCGCTCAGAATGAGTGCTGCAATAACTCGCCAGGGTCCTGTTGATTTTGTGGCGGCGGGCCTCCGCGAAGCTCTGCGACTCGGGGTGGCGGGCGCTGCCTGGCGAGTGCTTGACCCCGAGCAGATGGTTGATCTGGGCCGCGACCTCACTTGTGAACGCACTGCCCCTGTCGCTCCTCAGCACCGGCGGGCAGCCGGCCAGGTCGAACATCGCGTTCCCCACCGAGAATTTCGCCCGCGTTGGCGCCAAGTTGTCTGGCGCTGCCTTGAATCGAGCGTAGTGCGAGAAGGCGCACTCCGCATGCAAGATGTAGCTGCACCCCTCCGGTTCCAGCGAAATCGGCCCAAGGTCGTCGGCCCCCATCTGCCTGAAGGGCCGATCGTAAAGCTCCATCCTCGCATCGGCAATCAAGCCGCGCCGGCTTGACCATCCGGCAAACGCCGCACGACGATATCCACTTCTGAACGTCATGCTCCATCCCTGGCCACGCGAACTGCTTCGCGAGCTTGGCCGAGGTGTCCTCGGCGGAGCCGTGCGTGCCTACGGTCTCGCTGTCGCGGCAGTAGAGAAGAAGCTGCCTCCTCAGCGGCAGCCTGCGCAGCCGCCAATTGTAGCGAAAATATCGAAGACAACCGCGGGGCGTGACAACCCTCGGAGCGAAGGCCATCGACGCCGAGCCCCACTCGTCCGCGTAGAGAAGCCCGCCCCTGCAGCCGTGGCCACCCATCGCGCGCAGTGCCGCCGAGGCTCGCCGCGTCGCTCGGCGACCGCCAACACCTCGAGCAGCGAAGTGCGTCTTCAAGTCCTCGTGCATCTTCTCGTCGTCGACCGCGCGGTCCTCGTCCTCGTGGCGGCGAAGATGCGCGCGAGCAGCATGAATGTCCACGAAGTCCCCGTCCTTCTGCAGGGGCGAGATGACCCGGGCCCGCTGCGCTGAAGAGGGGCTCGAAGGCGTCCGCTCGGACAGCTCGTCGAAGGCTTTCGGCGCGGGTGGCGCCGGCGGAAGGCCATCAGCAGCAGCGGCCCCCGCCACGGCAGCATGCCGCACCTCGACTACAAGGTCGCGCCGCCTGTCCAGGCCCCGCTGCAAGTAAGACGCGGTCGTCTCCGCGTCGATGTCGATATCCTGGGGGGGGGTCTCGCCCGTCCTGGCATCCATGGTCTTGCGCTTGATCATCTTCCTCGCGCTATCTGGGACGGAGAGCTGGCTCGCCTTCTTGATCTCGGCCCGCATCTGAGGGCTATCAGCGTGAACGTCGGGGGCCGCCGCAGGTCCGGGTAGATCAGGAAAGGCGGAGTTGCGCGAGCAGCCCCGTGACGAAGCTGAGTATTTCGGTGCTGCCCCTTGGCCACGAGGAGATTAAAGGACGCGCTCAATGGGGAGCGGTCGACGACGCGCTCTGCGATGAGACAGCTCACGCAGCGGTTCGCTGGCTCGGAGAAAAGCCATGCCCGGCCAGACAGTCGCGCTCAGCGCCTCGGCGTAGCCGACCACGATTCGCTCGCGCAGCGCGCGAGAGCACGGGGCAGATCTCCTCGCCATCGCGCCCGTCAGCATGACCTGGTGCTTCGCGTGCTTGCACAGCCGACCGATGTCCTCCAGCGCGGGGATGTTCCCCGCGAAAACCCGCGGCTTCTGGCGGGGCGCGCCGCCCTGGCAGTGGTCGCTGCGACCGACTCACCTTAGTTTTGCCCGAATTGGTTTTAATCAAAATAAAATCCCACCAGCCCTTTGGGCGTGAGTGGTTTAGGGAGCCCTCTCTGTTCTCAACCCCCTAACCCCCTATCTTCCCCTTCGGGGAGAGGGGTTTACCCCCCCCCCCCCCCCCCCCCCCCCTGGACCTGGAGAGGGCGGGCCGAGTGGGATCAGAGGGGTCCATTTCGACTCCTGGGAGGGCCAAAAAACGACGACCCTCGCGAGGATTCTGGCCCCGAGGGGGGGAGGTAGTTTGGCCCCTCAACTCGTCTTTGAAGCAGAAATCATTGATGTTACGAGGGTGTTGGCCTCATTTGGGCAATTTTACGAAGGTGTTGGCCTCATTTTGTCCTTCTCAGGGGGCAGCTCTCATTTGCGCTTCTGCGGAGGTCGCAAGAGGCCCCAAGATGGCCCCAAGAGGCCCCCAGGAGGCTCCCAAGAGGCCTCCAAGAGGCCCCCCAGAGGCCCCACGAGGCCCCCAAGAGGCAGCCAAGAGGCCCCCAAGAGGCCCCACGAGGCCCCAAGAAGCCCCCAAGAGGCCCCCAAGAGGCCCCCAAGAGGCCCCACGAGGCCCCAAGAGGCCCCCAAGGCGCCCCCAAGGCCCCCAAGAGGCCCCCAAGAGGCCCCACGAGGCTCCAAGAAGCCCCCAAGAGGCCCCACGAGAAGCCCGAACGACTCACACCAGGACGAGGGGCCCGAACGACTCACACCACGAAGAGCCCGAACGACTCACACCACTGGGAGGGGCCCGAACGACTCACACCAGGGCGAGGCGCCCGAACGACTCACACCACGAGGAGCCCGAAGGACTCACACCACGACGCGGGCCCCGAACGACTCACACCACGAGGGGCCCGAACGAGTCACACCAGGAGGAGGGGCCCGAACGACTCACACCAGGATGAGGGGCCCGAACAACTCACACCACGAGAAGCCCGAACGACTCACACCAGGACGAAAAGCCCGAACGACTCACACCACGAAGAGCCCGAACGACTCGCACCAAGAAGAAGGGCCCGAACGACTCACACCAGGACGAGAAACCCCAAGCGACTCAAATCACGAGGAGCGCTTTCTCTCCCTCCTCCTCCGCCCCGTCCTTCTCCCGCCCCCCTCACAAGGAGGATGTGCAGGGGGGCGGGAGGAAGGAGGAACAGGGGAGACATGCGGGGCCAAGCGGACACACGCCTGGAAAAAAAAACACACACACACACACGACTGTCGGCATGCTTCGCGAGAGTTGCTGCTGCGAGATGGGCTGGTGGAGATACGCGAAGCGTAAAGAATTTCAGTCGGAATTAATTTCATCCGTGTAATCTCATTCGTTTAATTTCCTCCGTTTAACTTCGTCGGGTAAAATTTCATCCTGCTTTAATTCGCCCGGGTATGAATTCATCCGGTTTTAATTTGCCCGGTGTAAAGTCATCCGGTCTTAATTCGTCCGGTTTGAATCCATCCGGTTATAATTACCTATTTGGGCCACTGGGTTGCCCGCGTGGTCTATTGATCCATTCAAAAACCTCCTCCCGTTGTAATTCGTCCGGTTGAAATTCATCCAGCTTGGTCATCCAAGTTAAATTCCTTCAAACTGAACTCACCCGGTTTTAATTCGCCCGGCTTGAATTAATTCGGTTAACCCCATACCCACGAGAATAAACCCCCAGGGATAGTAAAGTTCGGGGTTTTCGGGGCGAATATACAAATTGCCCGCCAGAGCCAGCATGAAGAGATGTCAAGAGGAAAAAGCCAAAGATATCTGGAGGATCCTTGGTCTTTGGTCCTGTATGATACATCCTCAACAATGAGTTGTCTCGGTTGAGACATCCTCAACGAATTGCTTGTTCCGCTTGAGACATCCTCGAAATATTTGTCCGTTTCGCTTGAGACATCTTCAAAGTATTGCTTATTTCGCCTGAGACACCCTTGAAATCATTGCTTGTTTCGCTTGAGGCAATCTCGACAAATCTCTCGTTTCGCTTGAGACATCCTTGAATCATTGCTTCTTTCGCTTGGGGCATCCTCGACAAATCTCTCGTTTCAACCTTTGCTGATCTCGCTGGAAACATCCTCCAGGACACGCTCGAAAAACCTTAACCCTCGAGCGCCCACTTGCGCTGGAGCCGCTCGGAGAGCGCCTCTACGACAGGCTCGGGCTCAAGCTTCGGGCGCTTGCCGCTGTCGCCCTCGGGCTCGCCGTCCTCGGGCTCCTCGTCCTCTGGCTGCGGCGCGGACTGGCGGCGCTTGGCTTTCTGGTAGGCTCGCTTCTCCTCGTTGTCGCTGCTGCTCGGGATCTCCCCCAGTTCCCTGGTGCGCTTCTGGCTCTTGACGTCCTCGAGCGGTTTCTCGTTCCCGCTCCCCTGGGGGTCCTGGAGCGGTTTCTCCCCCTTCTTGGGGTGTTCGCGCTTCTCGCTCTCCTTGGGCGCCTCGAGCGGTAGCTGCGTGCTCATCTCGGGCATCTCATCCGCGTCGAAGAAGCTCGGCAAAGACATCCTCGATACTCGGAGCCTCGGCGCTCTGTCGCGTCGGCTTGGGTCTTGGTTTATGGAACTCTTGGGGGGCTCGGAATCTTGAGCCACCAAATGACTACGGAGATCAGTCTTGCTTGTTTCGCTTGAGACGCCCTCAAAGAAATAATTCCTTGTCTCGCTTGAGGCGTCCTCGACAAATCTTTCGTTTCGCTTGAGACACCCTCGCAATAGCTTGCGACATCCTCAACGAATTGCTGGTTTCGCTTGAGACATCCTCGAAATGATTGTCTGTTTCGCTTGAGACCTCCTCGAAATAATTGTTGGTTTCGCCTGAGACATCGTCAACTAATGGCTTTTTTCACTTGAGACATCCTTCAAATAAGTGTTTGTCTCGCTTGAGGTATCCTCGAACAATTGCTTATTTCGCTTGAGACATCCTCGGAATCGCATTGTTTGTTTGCTGGGGTCTCGCGCAGAAGCTCAGAACAGCTGAGACTGCTCGCAGCCAAATGTTCATTACCTTGCTCTCGAACTCCTCGGCTGCCCTCGCAAGGGAACCCTTCTTGCGCACCGCCTCGAACTGCTCGCCCATGCACGCCCTGCGTCCTCTGGACCCGTCCTTGAGCATCTCGCATTTCTTGCAATCCTTGGCCGCTTGCAGGGCTGCCTCGAGGGTGGCGCGCTTGGGCTCGGCCTCCAGCGGGTCCTTGGCCTTGCTCTTGGCCTTGCCCTTGGGCTTGGCCTTGCCCTTTGCCTTGGCCTGGGCGGCAGCGTTGTCGCTCGCATCTAGCAGCTTCTGGATCCACTCGTTGCCTCGCGCGTAGATGTCCTGGATGGTGCTCGGAGGCAGGCGGCCCTCGCCGCGGGTCTCGCGCAGGGCGCGCTCGAACCACCTCGCCACCCACAGGCCGCAAGACCACCCGTCAAGTTGGAACCTCGTGTTGCTCGGAGCGGGGCACTCGACCTCAGGGCCGAGGAGCTTGTGGAGAATCCTCGTGGCCGCCTGCTTGGCGGACTCGGACGGTACCTTGAGGGCGTCTCGGTACTCGATGGCCCTGTTGGCGTGCTCATTGGTCACCTTGAGGTAGGTGTAGTGCGCTGGGTTCTCGCTGTGGACGCAAATGAGGATGTGCTTGGCGTTCTCGACTTTCTCGAGCCAAGCCTTCTGCTCGCTCTGGGCCTCGGTCGTGGGCTCGTCGTCACCTTGGTCTCCTCGAGCCCAGGCGACAGCGATTGTCGGCTCGATCAGCAGGACATCCTCGGGAACGCCCACTCGCTCCTCGATCTCGCCTATCAGGGCTCGCACTGTGCCGAGCTCGAAAGTGCGGTTCTTCTCGACGAATTCGCAATTCGTGGTCGCCAGGTGCTCGGCGAGCTCGGTTCGCTTGAACATCCTGCACACTCGCCAATATATCTTGAGGGGCTTGGCGGGCGCCCACTCCTGCTCGACCACGACCTCCCAGGCTCGAGGGCCGATGGGTCACTAGGGGCGACCTCCCGCTCGGCTTCCGCTGCCCTTCCGCTCGGCCTCCGCGCGAGCTCCCGCTCGGCTTCCGCGTCAACTTCCGCTCCGCTTCCGCTGGCCCTTCTGTTCGGCTTCCGGCCTTGCCCCATTGCCCATCGAGCCTGGCTGGAACGGATCTGGACGATCGCCGCCGCCTCGACCTCGAGCACCCGGAGCTGGCACTCGCCCTCGCAGTCCTTGACGCGCCAGACGTCTTGAACTCTGCCGCGCCGGCCCTCGTGAAAGCACTCCTCGTCGACCCGCGCGATCTTGCCGTGCCAGGGCGAGCCCTTGCAAGGCTCGAGGCACCCGTTCTGATTATTATTGTCTGTTGCCGTCTTGTTTCGCTTCGCTTTCAGTTTCTGCTTGAGCCCTTCTGAGAAGGAGGTATTCGGCTTGGGGGCTCGCCCTGTCAGCTTCGCTTTGGCGATGCCTCGGCTCTTGCCCTCGAGTGCGTCTCGGCCCTTCTGCTCGCGATTCGCCTTGTTCCACTTGGCCGCCAGCTTGCCCGCGCACTTGCCTCGGAACTTGCTCGCCCACTTGTTCTTGCGCTCGTTTCCCTTGCGAAGCCTGACTCGGCCTCCCAGGGCGCGCGGGAACTGGATATTCTTGATGCGCTCCTCTGGCGGCTTGAGCATCTCTCGCTGCTCGTCTGCGAGCCCGAGGTCTAGCTCTGCAAGCTCGAGGAGGCAGGGGTTCTCGTCGTCCGCGCAGCCCCTCGGCAAGTCCTCGACTGCGAAGCGCTCGCCGTCTAGCGGGCCCCAGTCGGGCACTGGGGGCGCGTTCTCGGGCCAGCTCGCAACGCCCTCGAGCCTCTCCCTGGCCAGTCTCGGCTCGATGCCTCTGCCGGCCTCGATGGGGTAGCTCCGGGGCCCCTCGCCCGTCACGACTTCAGCTCGTTCTGCTCGGTCGGCCTCGCCGCGACTCATCCTCCACCTCATCTTTGGCCCCCTCCCCCTTGCCCTCTTCCCCCCCCCCCCTTCTCTCGCCCCCCCCTCTTCGGGGGGCCGAGGAGGGGGGGGGGGGGGGGGGGGGGTGTTATGTTTTCAATGTATTTTTTATATATATATATATATATATATTACATATATATATTTATATATTTACCTATATTTAGGGAGAGAGAGAGAGAGAGAGATGAGAGACTTGAGAGAGAGAGAGAGAGAGCGATGAGAGAGACGCGAGAGAGAGAGAGAGAGAGAGAGAAAAAAAAAAAGAAAGAAAGAGAGAGAGAGAGAGAAATAATGAGAGAGAGAGAGAGAAAGAGAGAGAGAGAGTATATATATATATATAAATCAAACAACATCCAAAGAACATGCATATATATATATAAAAAGAACAAGAAGAAGAGCAGGGGGGAGGCAGGAGGAGGAGAGAGGAGCGGAGAAGGAAGAAGCGAAAATCCAAACTTCAAAACTTACTAGATTTCATTTGTAAGCGCGCAATGGAAATTAAGATTTTCATCTGCTCGTGCATAGCTCATGCGCTTAGTTCCCCCAGGAAAGCGTCTGCTTTTATATTTTATTATGCAGAGCTGAAGCTCGGAGGTGCGCGCGCGCGCGTGCGCCTCTGAGCTTCGCTCCTATATTATTCACCATTTGTAAATCTACATTGAATTCCAAAATCGAAATCGAAAATTTCTGGGTGCCTTCAATGAGGCTGAAGCAACGCGTCGGCTATTTACTATTCTATCATGCAGAACTGAAGCTAGAAAGAGCGCGCGCTCGGTGGCCGGGCCACCCGCGCGCGCGCGCGGTGGCCGGTTGCCGCGCGCGCGCTTCCTAGCTTCAGTTCTGCATTATGAAAATACAAGAAGCCGACGCGTTCCTTCGGCCTCCTTAAAGGGCACCAGGAATTTTCGATTTCGTTTTGGGAATAATGATGAATAAATGGTTAATTTATTAATGGTAGATAATGGTTAATGGTTAAATGGTGAATTAATGTTTTCGATTTTTTTTGTAGATTGATTAATGGTGAATAATATAGAAGTGAAGCTCGGCGGGGCGCCGCCGCGCGCGCAGCGGCGCGCCTCCGAGGTCCCCTTCTACATTTCAAAAAATACAAAAAGATGCACATGGTGTCCTACAATTGTTTTGTGCACTTTCCTATAATTCTTATAAGTCCCCGGAGATTCCTATCGGTTTCTATGGAGATTTCTATCGGTTTCTTCAGAGATTCCCCATGTGCCTCGTTTTCCCCGGATAATCAACCGCAGCGATAGTAAACGTGTTTCAGGGGAACCTTTCCAGAGGTACGATTCTGGAGATATGATAGGGGGTGGGAGATATATGATAAATGGAATGATAGAACGGAGAAGAGGAGGTAGAGGAGGAAGGGGAAGAGGAGGAGGAGCAGGAGAAACAGGAAGAGGAGGAGCGGAGAAGGAGATAGCAAAAAATCAAAGTTCAAAAATTATTAGCTTTAATTTGTAAACGCTGAATGAAAATTAAATTGCTCATCTGCTCGTGTAGGGTAGCTCATGCGCTTAGTCCCCCCGCGGCAATCAACCCCCGCGATGGGCAAGTTCAGGGGGGCAGGGGGGCAAGGAGAAAAAGAAGTAGAAATAGAGAAATAAAGAAAGGAGAAAGAAAGAGCAGAAGGATGAGAAGGAGGAAGAGCAGGAGAAGCAGAGGAAGAGGAAGAAGCAAACATCCAAAGTTCAAAACTTACTAGATTGAAGGTGCGAGCGCTCGCTGAAAATCAAAATTTCCATTTGCTCGCGCAGGGTAGCGCGCGTGCTCAGTTCCCCCAGGATATTCAAACCCCGCGATAAACAAGTTCAGGGCGCCAAAGGTGTTGTGTGGTGTGTGTGGGAGGTGGAGGGTGGAGGTGGGGTGGGGTGGGCGTGAGGGGGCGGTGGTGTGTGTGTGTGTGTGAATGTGTGTGTGTGTTTGTGTGTGTGGGTGTGCGTGTGTGTGCGTGTATGTGTGTGTGTGTAGTTTGTGTGCGGTGGTGGTGGTGGTGGTGGTGGCGGCGGCGGGGAGGAGTAGGGGGGGGGGGGGGGGGTAAGAGGGCGACAGGCTTCGAGAGAGAGTGAGACGAGAGAGAGAAGACGAGTGAGAGGCGAGATGACCCCAGAGAAGAGAGAGAGAGAGAGAGGATAGAGAGAGAGAGAGAGACATGAGAGAGAGAGAAAAAAGAGAGAGAGAGAGAGAGAGAGAGAGAGAGAGAGAGAGAAAAGGAGAGAGAGAGAGAGAGAGAAGGAGAGATAGAGAGAGAGAGAGAGGGAGGGAGGGAGGGAGGGAGAGAGAGAGAGAGAGAGAGAGAGAGAGAGAGAGAGAGAGAGAGAGAGAGGGGGAGAGAGAGAGAGAAAGAGAGATGGAAGAGAGAGAGAGAGAGAGAGAGCGGACAAGTAGGCGGACCAGGGTCCGTCCGCGAGGCGCACTGCAGTGCGACAACTCGCTAAACACTATTTGCGGCGGTGCAGCCTTTAGATACGAGGGCGGGCAACAAAAAAACCCTCCCCCGGCGCAGTGCGACAGACGCTACAGACGGCGGACAGACGATGATGATCTCACCTGTCAGACCGCGTGAGGAAAAAGGCCCCAACAAGAATGGCGACGTGCTGGCACGTGGCTAGGCGGCTTGGCGGACCGCCTGTTGGGCGCTTGGCCGCTAAGCGGCGCGCAGTGACGGGGCACCCCCCGCCCCCACGCCCTGACACCGTGGACGCGGAGCCACGCGTACACACGGGCAGGCAGAAAGGAGGAGAATAGCGCGGGGCACCAGGTGGAGCGCCGCGGAACGATGACAGCATAGCTTGGATGGTGAGTGACGGCACGGCACCATCGGGCGAGGGCGTGAGCAGCTCGGCGAAGGCTCGCCCGGCGCTGTGGAGGCGCTTGAGTAGAGGGCCTTGGCGAGCTTGGGCGGCGGCGAGGTCCGCGGCGAGAGCAACGCACCTCTGCTGGAGAGCAGCCATAGCCTGGGACAGCTCGGTTTCGCGGTCGGTGAGGGGTGGCTGCCCAGTGCCAGCGGCCGAGAGCCTCGAGACAGAGGCGAGGTCCTCGGTACGCCTGTCCAAATGGTGGACTAGCGTAGTGCGGCACCCTGTACGCTGTCGTCCGTCACCCTTGAAGGGTGACTGGAGGGGCACACGCGGCCCCAGGGCTGGAGCCGCTAGGGCCACGCCCCGAGAGGTCGGGGGAGCCGCTTCCTCTCGCTCAGCAACGATGGAAGCGTGGACGGGGCACGAGGGCCTGTCTGGCTTAGTGCCCTGCGGGGGGGCTGAAGCCGCCCCCGCGGGCTGCCGCCGGTGGGGGGGCGGAGTGGTTTGCGCGGTGGGACCAATCATGATGCCGTGCAAGGGCTCTGAGGTCGGTCGCGTAGAAGGTTGGCGTCTCGGTAGGGCGGCATGGTCGGCGGCGTGTGGTATCGGCGGTGCGTCCTCTATGCCACTCAGTCCGCGGGGGTCACCCAGGTCGTGGTCGGCGTCTTGGCGGTGGCCGATATCATCGTATGTGGGCGATGTCGCTCTCGGGGACGGAGTCGCAGTAGGGGTCGAGAGGTTGCCCGACGGGGCAGGGTTTACGCTGGCTGGTCCGTCGTCCAAAGCGTCCGATCCCCCACCGAAGCTGAACAGGTCATCCTCCTGTTCGTCAGCGTCTTGAAAGTGAGCGGCGTTGTCATGTGGGTGCGCTGCCGCTCTCTATGGCGGAGTCGAGGGCGCCGTGCGGGTGCCCGACGGGGCAGGGTTGGCGCTGGCTGGCCCGTCGCCCAGGAAGTCAAGGCCCCCACCAAAGCCGAAAGGGTCGTCCTCCTGTTCGTCGAATATCGCCCGTTGGGCCTCGGCCCAGAGCTCGTCCGGGTTCTGTGGGATGTCTGGTCCAGCCGCGGGTGATGCCTGGTCAGACAGCAGGGGATTTGGTTCCATTTTGTTGAGTTCCGCAGCTGTGAACCCAGCCCTGCGGTGTGGGAGGGGGAGTGTACGGTGTCTACGCTCGTAGATGGCGAAAGCGACTCCATGAAGCACGGTCGCTTGGCGATGTCGTGATTTGGCAGCTTCGACAATGTCGTCTGGAAGGTTATGAGTACGTGCCGCCGTTGTGGCGAGGGTGTCAGCCTGACGATTGAACTCCTCCGCGATGGGCCCGATGAGCCCGAGGTCGATGCCCATGTCGCCCTGGTGGCTTGCGATTTTCTCGACGCGGAACATGTTGGGCTTGGCCATGACGCATCGGTGGATCTTTTCACAGAGCTCCACGTGCGTGCCCTGCGGTGGTGAGTGTCCGTCGATGATACTTTGGAACCCATCGACCACCGCCTGGTTGTCCACGAAAACGTGTACGGGCCGTTCAGCACATGCCGTGAGGTGGACAATTGCGAGGGTCTCCGCAAGCTGTGCGTTCTGCGTAATGCCGTGAACGCGTGCACTGTAGTTCATGCGGTGGTCGATGCCGTAGTAGACGCCGTAGCCCGCTCGTGCTAGCAATGGGATGGCTTGGTTGGTGCATGCACCGTCCGTGGCAGCGTAGACCCATGTCCAACCGGTGTCGTGGTCAAGGTAGGTTGTGTAGGAGTCCTGGGCTGAAGCCGCAGGATCTCCCTCAGGGGGGGGCCGCGGTATGGGCTGAGGTAGCGGGTCCCTCGCGAGGTCGGCCTGCAGGTCGAGGAGGGCTGGGTCTTCATCGAAGAGCCCGCAGTGTCTTGTGTGCGGCGGAAGACGGGCCCACTGCTCGTCACTGATGAGGGTGGTGAGAGGGAATCTTTCTCGGGCCCAGCACTTGCAGTCGCGGACAGTGTGCTCCTGAGTTTCCTCTTCCTCGTCGCAGTATCGGCAGATGGGGCTGGGGTCAGCAGACGTGTTTGATCGGGATCGTGTGGTCCCCGCCCGACAAGTAGTTCAGGAGGAGCGCCAGCTGCCAGGCATTGCATTTGGCTGCTCCTTTCGTTCGGGCGAGCCACGTGCTGGCGAAGAGGTCGAGGCCCTGTCTGACAGAGGCAAGGTGTCCAAGGTCATGACGCCGTGGCTTGATCTTTCTCAGAAAGGCTCTGCGTTGTGAGGCTCGCAGCATGTGAAGGAAGGCGTTTTGGGGTAAGTTCAGCCAACTGATCTGACAGCCCCAGTCGTCGTACATGATGCCAAATGTGGGCCAGGTCCAACGGAGCTGCTGAAGCGTCTGGACAAGTCGTCCGACAGGTCCTCCCCCAAATAGGGTCTGAACGTGGTGTTGGAGATCCCTGACGAGACCGCAGAGAGTAGCGTCGCGGTTAACCTGTCGCCGCAGACACAGGAAAACTTCACGCTGCGTAATGGCGTCAATCTCCAGGGCGTGTCCTGGGACGCACACGGCCATGAGAGTCCAAAACTCGACCCACCTGTTTCCCTTGGGGCGGATAGCCGCCTTAAGGGCATGGTTGTAGGCAGTTTTGACGGGGCCTGATGGGGCTTGAATGTCGGTGCCCGTGGTACAGACGCTGGCAGCAAGGGAACGGGCGTGCCGCGCCTTAATAAGCATCGGTGATGGGAGCTTGCCAATGCGCGGCAGGCGACTAGTCGCCCTGCGAACACGGGCGTCAGCGGTGGCCGTGAGGTTAAGCGCGGCTGGAGCCGGCGCTGCCTCGGCGTTGATGTAACTCCCGACGAGCTTGAAGGAGTCGACCACGCGTAAGGGCCGTTCCGCCAGAGTGAGCTGGGTAACGGCGGCGTGAAGCTCGTCGGTGAGCGCCCACCCCGCCACTTTGCCAGGGTGAATGCGTTGACCTGAAAATCGATCAAACTTGGCGGTTTCATCAAGAGATTTCTGCAACTCAGGCGCGGTGTGAGTAGTGGAGTTGCTGTCGTCAACAAAGGTAGTGCTGAGTGATCGCGGAACGTATCGATGCTGTCTCTTGGTCCACACACACATGAGCAGCTTAATGTCGTCCAGGGACCAAGAGCTTCCCTGGAGGTGACCGTTTGTCCTGGCCAAGTTCCTTAGAGTACGCACCGTTCATGCGGATGTAGCGTTTGTGGCGACTGTAGAAGTTTCTGCGGACAGTAACGATGTCTTGGGGGCACCCCGCGTGAAGCGCAAGGTTAAGGCAGATGTCCGTGATGAGGTAGTCGAAACACTTCTGTCGGTCAAGGGCAGCCCCAGCTAAGGGAAGGAGTAAGGCCCTGGCGTGTTCGATGCGCAGGGCAAGAGAGGTGCTGACGTCCCAATGGTAGCTTTGGGGACAGCGCCAAAGCTCGTGGCGTGGGTCCATCCTTTCCGCCAGTCCGTGAGGCTGCGGTAAGCTGGCGCTTCCCACGCATACATCCAAACGGAAAGCACCGAGAGAAGTCGTTGGTCCGTTGGGAGTTCGCCTCGGCCTTTTCGGAGGCACGGGTTTGGCACATGAAGGAGGGGTTCTGGGATGGTGCCAGTGCGTTGCATAGCGCGTAAGACGCTGGCGAAGAGGCGAAGAATGTCGTCGGGTAACTCCTTAGCCTCCTTAGTAGTCCAGCCGTCCAGTCCCCCCGCACGGCGCGGTGAACGGGTGCGAATAAAGTGGATGAGTTGGTCGTCGGTGAGGTGGAAATGGGGTAGCTGGTGATGGCGTAGGCAGCTCTTGTCGGTACTCGTCGTAGAAGTCAGCCCACGTCGGCATGGCTTCGGCGTCATGTCCTGCACGGGCACGGTACCTGCTCAAGATGGGCTCCCAGGTGTCGACCATGAGCTTAAGCATGTCTTTGGTGTTAGCAACAATGGCGTTGGCAGGGAGAATGTCGGGGACTTGCGCAGGTGGTGGTTCACGAGTGTGGTCTTCGTCGTTGTCCGTGTCGGGCGAACTACCGTCGCTGGGGCTGAAGCCGCCAGCTTCGGTGTCAGCGTCGCTGTCGTCCGTGCTAGCTTTGTCAGGTTTAAAGGCGTTGGTGTCGCAGTGGAGTTGCGTATCGTCAGGTGTGGTAGGCGTGCGGAGATACGCCGTGGGCGAGCTGTCAGCAGCCCGTGCGTATATGGCCGCCTTTCGCCCGCTTGGCTCGCGGACGCCCTCAGCCCATATCTTGATGCGTTCAGCTTTGGCACGGTTCGCACGTCGCGCCAGCTCTAAGTCGAGGTGTTGGATCAAAACGTCAAGGTGCTCTCCGTGAGGTGCTGGCTCGTCGGGGGTCCAGGCCTCGGGGAAGTCAAGGAGAACCGTGGGGCGCAGCTTGTGACATAGGAGGCGGGCCGCGGTCCACGTGCAGTCGATGCGCTGCGCAAGGTACGGCGGGATGGCACGGCAATCTAAATGATGGTGCGGTCCGATGAAGCGAAGCTCACAGAGTTGCCGATGGAGCTTGCGCAGTCGGTTCATGTGTATCGTGGAAGCTCCGTAGGTGGGGAAGGCGCGGGGGACAACTGGTCGCTCTTCGAAAATGGGCGTGAGCCCGTGCATGGTGGGGGGCTTCTTTTTTGGGTGGTCGGGCGGTGGAGGTGGCAGGTCGCGCAGACGGGTGAGATGGTACTCATGACTGGCCACGTTAGCCAGGGCGAACATGCGTTCCACGTCGTCGCGTGTGTCGGCCTGTTCCATGCGGTCCTGATATCGCCCAGCGATGAGGGTCCCTAGTGCCTGCAGTTCGTGACCCTCATGAGCTCCATCGTTGGGAGGGTAGGGCGTGGGGGCAAGAAGACGTCGGGCCGTATGGTCGAGGCGACTGAGGTCAAGCGTGACCTGCAGGCCAACATGAGACTTCGCTGGCAAGTCGCGTAGATAGCAGAAGTCGGTGACAAGGGATCGCGCCGCTTGGTTGGCAATGATATAATCGATGCGCGAAGTGCGGGGGCACTTGGTGACGCGGTCCCAGTCAGGGATATTGCCGTATGTGTGCATGGTGTGGTCTGGTGTGCCCTCAGCGACGTTGAACCATCCGTGCTGCAACATGTGCAGAAGGTGTGGATTGTCATCGATGTTCGTATTGGCGTCCATGCAGATGAAATAGGGGGCTGAGCCGACCCTAGCGGCGGCGCAGTCAGCGAGCCGAAAAAGATCTGTGCTGTCTCCTCCAGCAATCCCGTAGAGGCTCGCTATGTAGATCCCCGCGGGCCCGTGGTTGTTTCGTCGCCGCCTGCGGCGGTGCTGAGTGCAGAGCGGGAGAAAGGCCTCGTGCCATCTTTTCTTGGCCTTGAGGGCGACGATACAGGGCGCAGTGTCGTCGACAGTGGAGTCGACAATGGCATCCTTAGAGAGGATGGCGACCCCTCCCGAGGCGCCAGTGTTGCCCACGACGGTGTGGTCTGTGCCGCCGTGGGCAGCTCTGCGCTGGGCTCGCGCCAGATCCAGGTCAGGTCCAAGACTGGCGTGGTATCCCCCGTGGTGTGGATTGGCGGCGCTGGTAGCGATGGCTTGTCTGGTCGGCTTGGCATGTCGGGTCTCCTGCAGTGCTATGACTGCGGCGTTGTGGTCGACACCAAGAGCGGTGATGGTTGGCCAATTCGCTGAGAGACTGGTGATGTTTAGGCTGACGAGGTGTATGGAGCGACCTGGCCCGTCTCCATCGGTGGAGCTGGGGTTTGCACGCCCCGCACGGTGTAGGTCAGCCTGACCCTCGCCCAGGTAGAAGGCTTGGCCACAGTAGGAGCTCATGGCGTTCCTATGGATTAGCTTGACCGGGGCTGAAGCCGCCGCCAGGCCAGAAGTATAGGCGGGACATGGACGGCACTGCGCCAGGGGGGGTTCATAAACGTCAGTAAAACTGTCTCGAAAAATCCTCCTCACTCCTG
>CAUYUJ010001192.1:519069-526569 GCA_963575745.1 Prorocentrum cordatum
GGGGATTCTTCCGAGGCCCGGGGCCTTCCGGGCAGACAACTTTTTCAACCTTGAGTGGGCGAGGACCCACGGGTTGAAGCTCGTTCCCACCAAGTCTGCCGGGTGGCCCGTGTGCGCGGCGAGCACGGCGCCCACCTTGGAGGTCACGCCCTTTTTCGTGGCAATGTCCTCGACGTTCTCCTGCAAGATCTTCAGGGCCACTGGGCTGTGGAGGAACTCCATAACCAGCGCGAGGGAGTCGCGTGCCTGGTACGGGGCCTGGCCCAGAATGGTCGTGATTGCTCTCGACGTCTTGTCAGCCATCTCCAAGCACACCTTTTCGTGTTCTATGGTTTTGACGAAGATGTCCGGTTGCCCCGACGTCTCGTCTCCGGCGGCGTCGTTGTACGAAGCCCAGTCGTCCCACGACACGGACGCCGACCGCCAGTCGTTGATGGCCGGAAGAAGGGCCTCGTGAAGGGCATGCGGAAGGGAGGAAATGGAGAAGGAACATAAGGAATATGAGGAGCGAGGGGGGAAAGGACGAGGAGGGGGAAGAGGAGGAACAGGAAGAGATGCAGACCAAGAACGAATGCCTTCAACTCTGCTGGGCTCAGCGGTGCCATGTGCACGTCCGTGCCCGGCACGAGTTCATTGCTCGGCTGCAGGTCGCGCCAAAATGGCGGAAGGTGGCATTTCGATAAAGTGCCTTTGAAAAGGCTGTCGCGCACGAGTTGGCGCGTGCAGCGCACGAGCCAAAAGGAAGACCAGAAGGCCTCCATTGGGCTTGGGCCGAAGTGGCTACACCAGGGGAGGAGGATAAGGAGGGAGGAGTGAAATCGTTTGGGGGCGACCTTCGCTGCCAGGGGAAGGGAAAAGCATTCCTGCAGGCTTTCGCGAAGCCTCGATCCTGGAAAAACGTGCCCCCCGTGCCTGGCTTGGGCGAGGCGCAGGAATTGCAAACCCGCGTAGTGCTGCGTGCTTCGAGGTGCCTCGCGTCGAAGTGGGTCCTGCCCCAGAGCTCTCCGCAGCGCGCGCAGGAGAAGAGGTCTTGCTTCGGACGGCCGTCAGTGGCGCACGCCTTGCACGTCCGAGTGGATCGGTGCAGCTGGCAAGGGCTGAAGTGAGTTCGATCGTGCATGTCCCCGCAACGAGTGCGTTGATCGTATTTGTGTTGGGGGGCTGACCGTGACTGTGTTTCCCGTCGACTGGCACACGACTTGCAAGCCCGATTGGACTGCTGAAGTTGTGTTGTGGAGAATGATTCTGCAGGCAGGGTCTCGCCGCAATCGAAGCAAGCGAATACAGACATCGAGGATGTGCCGTATGCGACAGCTTTAAAATGTAAGCCAACGGCTACGGATGCATGTGTGCGAACACGTGTGGAAAACAATGTTTCCTTAATGACTTGGAAGGGCCCTCGTGAAACCTCCATGGAACGATTATTCTGGGATGCGATAGGGCATAGGGCAGCAAGCATGCAGGCGACGTACCGGATCCTGGAAATGCTAAGGACATCTACCGAATTCCGGGGAAATGTGCCGAATCCCGGGTTCGCGGCCGATTTCCCGGGAATTTGGTTGCGAACCCGGGATTTCAAGCATTTTGGTGTTTTGCGTGGGATGCCACTGTCTGGCAAACAACGGAGCAGCGCAGCGAAGCCGTTCCGGAGGTGGCGGTCAAGTGGGGCGATTCAGCAGTTTTGAAGCCTCTTGGGGGGCCGTTTTGGCTGCCTTTTGGAGAGCCATTTTGGGGCCTCGTGGGTTCTTTTTGGGAGTCCTCGGGGCCTTTGGAAGCCTCTTGGGGCTTCTTGGGGCCCTCCTGGGGCCTCCTGGGGCCCACTTAGGGCGGAAAGTTAGATGTTTGAACTTTTGATCGCCCTGTGGGGGCTCGTTTGAAGCTTTCTCGGGGCCCTCTTGGGCCTTCTTGGGCGCCTCTTGGGCTGTTTCGGGGCGCTCCAGAGCCGTCTTGGGGCCGTGTTGGGGCCGTTTTGGGGGCCCCCCGGGCCATCTTGGGGCGCTCTTGAGGGCCTCTAGTTCTGTCTTGGAGCGTCGGAAAGCTAAAATGGCGAGAAAGCAGAAAACATCGAAAAACACATTGGAAAATTGACCATTTCGGCCTCCCGGGGCCGTCTTGGGGGGCTTCTTTGGGGCCGCTTGGGGCGTCTTGGGGGCTCCTGAGGCTGTCTTGGGGCTATCTTTGGCGTCTTGGAGCGCTTTGTGCCTGTCTTGGAGCGCTCTTGAGGCACTCGGGACCGCTTCAATGGGCGTCCGGAGGGTCCCAAAGTCCCAGGATCCCAGGAGTCCGGTTTGGGGGGGGGGGGGTGCGGGGTTTTGCGGCCGCCCGGGCTTGTAAAAATATAGGAAGAGGATATATATATATAATATATATATATATATATATTATATATATATCGCGAGAGAGGTGATACGCAGGGGCGCGAGAGGGTGAGCGAGAGAGAGAGAGAGAGAGAGAGAGAGAGAGAAAGAAAGGAAGAAAGAAAGAAAGAGAAAGGGAAAGAGAGAGAGAGAGAGAGAGAGAGAGAGACAGAGAGAGCGAGAGAGAGAGAGAGAGAGAGAGAGAGACAGAGAGAGAGAGAGCGAAAGAGAGACACAGATAGCGAGAACATGATACATATACATATGTAACTAAAAGCCTATTCATCGCCCATAGGAGTTGAACCACGACGCGCCGGCCGCACCTGCCGAGGGCGCTTGGCGCGACGGCGACGACGACTGCGAGGCCGAGGCAGTTCCCGAGACGATGCCAGCTGATGCTTCGCAGCAGGCCGCCGCCCCGCCGAGCGCGCGCGAGGGCCTCATCTCGGAGCGGGGGCGCGCGGCCGCCAGCGGCATGAACGCTGCAGAGAAGACCGCTCAATAACATGACGCGCAACGACGACGACGACGGGGGCGTCGCAACAGGCGCGAGGGGTTCCGAGTTGATGATGGCGGTGCTGATGTTGATGAGGATGACGCTGGTGCTGGTGTTGCTGGGGGTGGTGCTATTGTCTATAGTGGTGCATCCGACAACGATGGTGAGACTTGCGATGGTGATGATTATGATGTTGGTTCGGAGGATGATGATGCGGATGATGATGAATACCAATTGAGGTCACGATGGCGATGCTAGTGATGTTGGTGATGATGCTACTGATGCTGAGTCTAACAGTGATGCCGACGGTGATGCTGCTGGATGCACTGAGGCGGGATGCGGATGGCGGACGGCAGGGGGGGGGGCGTCCGCGGCAAGCGCGCGGAGTCGATGGAGACGTCGCGGGGGGACCTCGCCACCCATCGCGCCTCCGACGCGCCTGCTGACGCGATAGAGGAGCCGAAGGTAGATTCCGAGCCCGCATGCGACGAGACGCCCGAGGATCGGTGCGACACCATTCGGCCATATGTACCTGATTATATACATCGATAAATCGATCATGTATATATATATATATAGATGTATGTATATATGTATATGTGAATACACATATCTGTATTATATATATATATATATATATGTCATCCCTGCGGCGTGGGCCTCCTGGTCTATCGGGCCAAGTGCGGGCCCTGTGGCGCGCTGCATCAGCTGCGCTGGGACGGCGCATGGCACGGGCGCGCCCATCGCCGATGCCGCCCGCCCGCTCGCCCCCCCGGCATAGCATGGGCCCGGGGGTGCGAAGGCGAAGGGTTGGACATTCCAGCTGGCATCGATGTTGGGCAGGGAGTTCCATCGAGAGATCGACGACCCCGCCGCTTACAGGCTGCTGAACCCACGGGCTAAAAACGGCATGGAGAAGGACTGGGTCAAGAAGCGCTACGCCGAGCAGCGGGATCGATACTTACATGTTTCCACAAACCGCCTCCCCACTGCGCGAGCCCGCCGCCCCTCCCACGCAGGGTGGACTTGAAGCCCCCCCCCCCCCCCCATCGCCCCCGACCGGCCCTGCCCCGCCCCCCCCAAAAAGCACCTTGCGCGGGGGGCGCCGGACGGGCCCCGCCGCCTTCGAGCGAGGACGAGCGCGTGCGCGAGTGACCCGCAAGCGATGGGGCGAGATGATGAATTGCGACTGCGTGGTCCGAGCCGAGCGCGGTGGTCTGAATCAAAGGGCCGGCGGTCGATTAATGCGTGCATGCATGCGTGCGTGCAGACATATACGCATACATCCATACACATGCGCAGACATACATATATCACACATGCATGCGCGCATGCTTGCGCGCATGCTTGCATTGTTCAGTTCCTCGCACACTGGTCCTGATCCCACCTTCTCGACCAGGAGGGCGGTGGCAAGTCCGCAGACTCGATTGCGGGTGCAGCCAATTACTGCGAGGCGCGATCAAGCTGGGGCGGTTCCCAGGGCCGATCAAACGCCGTCGATGTTGAGTGTTTTTTGGTTGCCCCCTTTGAACGAGGTTTCGCACTTTTTTGGCGGGGCTGGCGGGCGATGATGGGCAGGGTTCGGGATAGGTGACGGCCCTCGCAGGTTCGAGTTCGACGCGATGACGCGCCGCGTGGAGATCCTCTACATGGAGGAGGGGTGCGAGGCCATCTTCCGAGAGCGCTGGTCGTTGCGGGAGACCGTGGTCGCGGCCGAGTCCGAGAAGGTCGCGGCTTCGCACGCGGCGCCCGCGACGGCGCTTGGGCACGCGGCCGCAGCGGCAGCTGCTGCGGGCGCCGCTCTAGCTGAGCCGCCAGCAGAGCCCGGGCCCGAGGCGGAGACTCCGCTCGAGACGGAGGCGCCTGCAGCGGCTCAAGCGCATCGGCATTTGCAATAAGAAGGCTGCGCCGAAGTCGGCCGCGAAGGGCGCGGCGAAGGCCGGGGCGACGAGCGGCAAGGCTGTCGACGTCGCCGGCAAGGCCACGGCCGCGGCCGACAAGGCCGCAATCGCGGCCGCCGAGAAGACCGCCGGCAACTACAGGAAGATAGCGTCGTCGGCGCATAACATCGCGAACAGCTCGATGAGGACAAGGGGAGGACGGGCTCGAGACATGCAAGATCATGGGGGGAGGACGGTCGAGGGTACCGACCGACCGATGAAGAGAATGACGAGGACGCCTGCAAACCCCGCTCCTGCACAGGAGATCTTCAAGAACTCCCGGGGCGCCAAGTCGCTGATGGACAGGCCCCAGGCGCAGAAGAATGCAGCTGAACAGGATATCGGGGCGGTGGAAACGGACCGGACGGAACGCGCGCACATGCGCCTGCTCACGCGCGCACTCTTCTACCATTCTATATGAATGTAGGCATGTACCTACACTTGTATATTTATATCATTCCCCGCGCGTGCCGATATGCATCGCCACCACAGGAGTCTCGGGTCATCTATATAGCGCAGGTCGTACTGTCTAACATGCGAGTTTGAACTCGCTGTGCGTTCGTTGGGCTAGCGAACAAACAACGGGGGTGCACGCAGGAAGACCCCCTCGACGCGTGGACGAGCGTGGGCGCGGGCGCAGTCCAGGAGCTCTACCAGGGGGGCTACATGCCGCAGGCACTGATGGCCCCCGCCAAGCTCGACAACGCCATCGCGAAGGTGGTCGCGGTGTTGTCGAAACACGTTCCCAGACACGCGTACACATTCATATACATAGACATATGCATGTGCGATTGTGTAGATACTATCTACACGCAGACATGTATACTGTATTATCATGCGCGCCATATTTTATATGTATATCTATCTCTATATACATACACATACGCATATGCACCGTACACACCCATAAATACATATATATACATGTACATCCACACACATGCCTCATTTGCTGCCCGCCTCCCCCATCGCGCGCGTCTCTTCAAGTTGGGCCCGTCCGTGCAGGGCACTTTTCAGCTGGGGGCCCTCCGCTTCAAGTTTGACTCGATGACCGGGGGGATTTCGAATTTGCGATGTTAGCTGCTTCCTCTTGAGTGCCAGCACGGGCCTTCGCGGGGCCGAGGTCGCGCACGCCTGGCAGATCTCGACGGATCTTGACAACTCTTGACACCCTGACACGATGTGTTCAGATTTGCCAACGCAGCGATCTTGACGTAGAAATCCGGGCATCGCGCCCCGCGCTCGGCCCGCGCGGAGAAAAGACCGGACCCCGGAGCCCCGCGTCGACGTTGGCGCATGAACAATTGGCAAAAAGCAATGTCAATATTTGTGAAGACCTTTGAATATTCGTCAAGATTGGCCAAGACATGTCAACGATCATTGCGATCGGGACCGAAGGGCTCCACCATTGAAATTATACGTCGAGATCTCGAGTGGAACGGCTATCGATTTGCAAGCGGGCGCAGCAGCGGGCACCCCTAATACGCGAAGGGCATCGCGAATGGGGGGGGGGTCCCGAGCGCGCGCGCGCTGCTTCAGCAGGCGCGCGGCAAGCGAGGAGATGGCGGGGGGGAACTCACGAGGGCGTCGTGCGCACCCGCTGGGCAATCCCCGGGCGCGCTCGAGCGTGCCGCGAGCGCTCGCGCGCGCGCCGTCTAGCTCGATCGCTCTCGAGTTTCCTCAACGTGCGTGGCGACCGGGTCGTGGATTTGAAAAACCTGCGCTCGCTCGAGCTTCGAGCAGGTGCCCGCGCCGATCGTCGTGCATCGACGCGCGATAGGCAGCGTGCAACATTTGGGACGCTGGCACGACTTGCCTACAGAAGTGGCGCGTGCGGATGCCCAGACGTTTCGTGGGTCCTGGGGTTCGGGGTCTCTTAAGTGGGTCTCTTGGTCTCTTGGGGGCCTCGGGTCTCTCGGAGGGTTTTTTTATAACATGGGTCTCCTAGGGTCTCTGAGGGGTCTTGGGTCTCTCGGTTGGTCTCTGAAGGCTCTCGCAGGGGTCTCTGGGTCTTTCTGGGGCCTCGGGTCTCTATGGGGTCTCTTAGGAGCCGCGGGTCTTTTAATGGTATCGTAGGGGTCTCTGGGTCTCTATGGGGGTATTTCGAAGGGCGTTTTTAAGGGGTATCTTTATTCAGGGTCTCTTACATGGTCTCTTAAAGGTCTCCGGGCATGGTTGGTCTCTTAAGGGTCTCGCATGGGTCTCTGGGTCTCGTAGGCGTCTCGGGTCTAGGGTCTCGGAGTCTCTCGGGTCTCCTGGTCGGTCTCGTAGGCGTTTCTGAAATGTGGTCTCTCAAGTGTCGCTTGGCGCTTCTTTGGGGCCGTTGGATGGCGCATCTGGTTTGGGAGGCCCCTCGAGACATAGCGAGGGCGGTTTTCGGGAGGGGGCATCTTGGGAGGCATCTCGGGGCGCTAGAGCCCAGCGCTGCCCCTGGGGGGCGCCCTGAGAAAAGGGCGCGCGTGCCAAGGGCAGCGCGCCCAGGGGGCGCCGTGAAAAGGCGCGCGCGCGCGCCTGGGGGGGCCACGCCGAGCGCGTCGCACCTTGGAGAGGGAACGTGGCCGAGCGCGGCTCGGCCACTCCTAACCAAGGACCGGTTCGCATGTCAGTTAAGAGTTTCGTCCAACTACTTCTTCTGGGCCGCTGCAGCGGCTCGCGGTCAGCGGGGGGGGGGGGGGCGCTTGCCGAATTCGGAGAGGGCCTCGACGCG
>CAUYUJ010001192.1:531569-638491 GCA_963575745.1 Prorocentrum cordatum
TTGTTGATATCCCCCCCGCCAGTCCGTCGCTTGTTCGTACTTTCCACGTTTATCATACAGCTGGCGCTCCGGTGCCAGCTTGCCGGGCCCTCGCGGCCCACCTTGGCAAGGCCGATGCCGATACCGATGCCCCCCCAGCGGTGCGCATTGTACTAGGGTATCTTGAAATGCCCTCTTTGGGGCTCGCGCTTTTTTTATTTCAACAAATAGAGAACGTTTTCCTGCTCAAGCTGTGTTGTTGGCCCCCTGGCTACAACAACAACATCAACGGCTCCCGATATTTCTTCACAACGTATGTGCGAATCGCGCTCTCCGCGGGGACCTCCACATTTTATGCAGGAATCGTGCTCGCGCGTGGAACTTCCTTGCAAGTTACGCAGACGCCGCGCCCTCGACACTCAGGAATCATGCTCTCGGTGTAGCCTTTCTCACGGTTTACTTTGGAATCGCGCTGTCGCTCGAGACTTCTTCGCAATTCATGCAAGGCTCACGTTTCAGCAACCCGTTTGCTCGACCTGGCCGCCTGGGCCCGGCTTCTCGACCCGCCCGCTAGGGTTTGCCCGCCCAATCTGCCCGTCTGGTTATACCACGTGTTTTCTTCTACTAGCGCCTCTCATGCTACATTCTCTGGTTATCCATCCTTTCCCCTTCCCTTTTTCATCCTTCTTCTCTTACCCTGTTTCAGGGGTTGCACTCAATTCACGTGGTAGGTAAGGAAGAGAGCCCCCCAAAGGGTACGATCGAAGACGAAGAGGGCGGGCACCGAGGGTGTGGGATATACGTGGTGCATGGCACGCGATCGGATGGGAACGACAAGTTGTCAAATAATTGTTGTTGTTTTTGGTGGTGCGTTTGTTGGTGTTATTGTTGTATGTGGCGAGTGACGCGCTGGCAGATAAAAAAGCAAACAGTCCTACAATGGTCGCTGTTGCTGTTGCTTTTGCTGTGTTTTGCTGCTGCTGTCGCCGTTGCCACCGCCGTAAGCTGTTAGGAGAGAGCGCCAAGAGGCCCAAGGTGGGAGAGGGGTGTCTGGGGGACTCGACTCGAGGTGGCTTGCGGCGGGGGGGTGGGAGGCAGTCGGGGGGCAGATCCAGGCGGGTCGCCCGTCTTTGGCGCCGGTCGAGGCGAGAGTGAGTGCCCATTCTCCCAGGACGTCTTGCTTCGCTTTTGCGGGCCTTAGGCGTCGGGTTGTCGATCTGTCGTCGTTCTCCACGTGCACCTCCCAGACTTCCAGTTCCATGAACAAGAAAGGCCGAGTCTTTTCCCGCATTTCGGCCGTGGGCTGGCCGCTGCTGGGCCCGGGGGGGGTGGAGCAAGACGACTCGGCATGCGGTACAGGTCCTGCGGAAGAGGGGGCCCCGCCTTGAAACAAAAACGACGTGGGAGACCGTGATCGTTTTCTTATTCATTGTTTTGCCGATGGGCGCGGGTCCTCGCACCCCCCCGTCCACCCCCCCTGCCCCATGGAGTAGATCTTGGCTCTCTTTGGCGCCTGTTTCAAGTGGGTGGAGCCTCTCCCAGAGGACGCACTGTTCCCGAGCAGCCGCACCGAGCAGAGGTCCGGAGCCAGACCCCCCTCCCTCCCCCCCCCTTCCGCCCATGTGCAGTGTCGAGACGCCGAAGGAGAGAACGCTGACACAGGTGGGCTCGCCGCCTCTGGCACCTCCCATCTGCCCCCCGCCCTCTGCCAGGGCACCCGTGCGCGGGCCGTGCCACCGTGCCCCGTGCCCCCCCGCCCCCCCCGTGCGGGAGGCGGTGCCGGCCGCCGCAAGTCCGCCCCGAGTCCTGCCCCGAAGTTTTTCCCGCGGCCAGAGTGGAGGCTCATGGGCGAGGAAGAGCAGGAGCAGGGGGAGGAGGACGACGAGGCGGAGGAGGAGGAGGAGGAGGAAAGAGAAGGAAGAAGAAGGAGAGGAGGAGGAGGAGGAAGAGGAGGAGGTGGAGAAGCAAGAACAGGAGGAGGAAGAGGAGGAAAAGGAGGAGGAGTACCAGTTTACCAGCCTGGAATATATCCATATCCCTATTGCTGGGCATCTCCTCATCACGATGCAAATCTTGGGGATTCCCTTACTTTTTGAGGGCGCTTCCCTCAGATTGTCATCGCCTTTTGGCGTGTCAATCTTGGGGATAGGGATATGTTCGAGGCTGGTAATCAGTGGAGCCAGTAGTACACACCCGAGATCGTAAAGTAACCATGTGCTACACATCTGAGTTTCGGCGCTCCGGCGCCCCCGCCGAGCTCTTGGAGGGCCGCCCCCCTGGGGCGCACATGGGCGTCTGTCCTGTCCTGCCCTGAGGCCTGTTCGCAGTCTTCCCCTTCGGTTTCTCCTCCCCTCTCGGCCCCGGCAGCTGCTTGAAGCACAGCCTGGTGACAACGTTCAAGATCCAGCGCGCCCGTCGTTGTGTGTGTTGCTGCCAGTGCCTCCCTTGTTCCTCCTCTCTCTCTCTCTCCTCCTCCTCCTCCTCCTCCACCTCCTCCTCCTGCTCCTCCTCCTCTTCCTCCTCCTCCTCCTTCTCCTCCTCCTCCTCCTCTCCTCGGCCCCTCCACTCTTCCATGTCCCTCCTCCACCAGTGGCTTCCTCCATCCCCCCCCCCTCCCCGAGGTACGCGAGCCGGCGCGGCTTCCAAGAGTTCTTCCGCCAGTGGAATAAGGTCCAGGGCGACGCCGAACGGGCTGCCGCAGGGAAGCAGAATTCCCCCAGCAGTGGTTGCACGGAGGGGTTTCAGTTCAGCTGGAAAGTACAGTCGACCTGCACAGTAAGGATGGGCACCCTTCCCAAGGATACCCTTGCATCCTTGCCTCCTCGGCACATCCTTCGCCACTCTCGTTGGTTCTGCGCCCCCGCTCGAAAAGCTTCGAGATGGGCTTCCAAGGTCCTTGCATCCTTCTCGTGCATCCTTACGGTATGGGTTAACTGTAATTGCGTTGGCCGCGCCACGAGATCGGGGCGTGACCCGTCCCCCTGAGCGGCTCGCTCCCTCCGCCCTCTCCTTCGGCCGCGTCCTCCGTCTGTCCCCCCCCTCCTGCACGGCACACTGCCCTGAAACGGCGCCCCCGTTTAGGCCTTTCCGCTAGCGCAGACGACGCCTTCCTCGCCGCCGTCGCGAACATTGCGTTGGAGGAGGAGATGGAGAGTGAGATGGATGATGATGATGATGATGATGATGATGATGATGATGATGATGATGATGATGCTGATGCTGATGCTGATGCTGATGCTGATGCTGATGCTGATGCTGATGCTGATGCTGATGCTGATGCTGATGCTGGATGATGATGATGATGATGATGATGATGATGATGATCTGATGATGATGATGATGATGCTGATGCTGATGCTGATGCTTATGCTGATGCTGATGCTGATGCTGATGCTGATGCTGATGCTGATGATGCTGCTGATGATGGTGATGACGATGCTGATAATGATGATTATGATGCTGATGATGATGATGATGGTGATGGTGATGGTGATGGCGATGGTGATGGTGGTGATGGTGATGGTGATGCTGATGATGGTGGTGATGATGATGCTGATGATGATACTGATGATGTTGATGTTGATGATGATGATGATGATGCTGATGCTGATGCTGATGCTGATGCTGGTGCTGGTGATGGTGATGGTGATGGTGATGGTGATGGTGATGGTGATGGTGGTGATGATGATGATGATGATGATGACGATGACGATGAAGATGACGATGACGATGATGATGATGATGATGATGATGGTGATGGTGATGATGATGATGATGATGATGATGCTGATGCTGATGCTGATGCTGATGCTGATGCTGATGCTGATGCTGAGGAGGAGGAGGAACAGGAGGAGGAGGAGGAGGAGGAGGAGGGGGAGGGGGAGGAGGTAGGAGGAGGAGGAGGAGAAGGAGGAGGTGAAGGAGGAGAAGAAGGAGGAGGAGGAGGTGGAAGAGGAGGAGGAGAAGAAGGAGGAGGAGGAAAAACAGGAGGAGGAGGAGGAGGAGGAGGAGGAGGAGGATCTGGAGGAGGAAACGGTGGCCACGCCGGCGCCACGCCCCTGTTCCCCTTCGTCCCCTTCGCCCCCCGCCCGGGCCGCCCGCGCTGTTGCGCTGCTCTCGTTTTTCTCACCCTTCCCCCCGGCCTGGCCTGGCTCAGGGGCCGTTGCCCACAGGCCGTGGGTTTGTACAGCATGAGCCAGAGATGACTGCGCCCTTACACGCCTGACCCCGGTGGTCATCCGTCATAACCAGAAGGGATGGGTGCCCGGGTCGCGGTTGAACCAGGAGGAGGAGGAGAAGGAGGAGGAGGTCCCTGCGCTGGTATCCTGGGCTTTCGCTCCAGGCCCCGTGGGCTGGCGCCCGTGGCCGCCTCGCGCTCCGCTGCGCCAGGGCATCTCGTTGTCGCTGGGGGGTGTCGACTGTGGTGGCCGCCCCGTGCGCCGCCAGGGGGCTTCCGCGCCGATCCGAGAAGTCGGCGCGGACCTCCTGCTCCTCCTCCTCCTCCTCCTCCTCCTCCCCCTCCTCCCCCTCCTCCTCCTCCTCCTCCTCCTCCTCCTCCTCCTCCTCCTCCTCTATCATATACTATTCACTACCTCTCCCAGCCATTGTCCGTCCCCCGATTCCACGATCCTTGCATCCTTGCCTCAGGCAATCGCAACCCTGGATCCAGGGGGGCGTGGATCAGCGACGGGTCCCGTTCCCATGGGGAAATCGCGGGCTCTCGCCGCCGAGCGAGGCGGTACGAGCCGCAGTTTGGGGGAGGGCGCCTCCCCCGATCCATGGATTTGGCGACCGCGCGCCGAATCCATGGATCGGGCCCGCGCCCGGGTATCTCTCGTCGCGGGGTCGTGTCGACTGCTGGCCGCCCTGGTGCGCAGCAGGGGGCTGCGCTCTTCCTTGGGCAGCCGCAGCAGGCTGCTGCCCGTGGCAACTCCTGTAATTCAGGCCCGTCCCTCTACAGGAGGAGCATTCCACAGAGAGTCAAAGCATAGTCTGGGGACGACGTGCACTCGCCGACTTTGGTAGCATTCCAAAAATAGTTGTCAAACATGATATACAAAAGTCTCCAACCTTCTACAATTTGAGTTGATTTGTCAGCTCTATTTCTGGGATCTCTCGGCGGCGCCTTCGGTGCCGCCCCTGGCGCGCTCCGCGCGCCAGGGAGGGGGGTTCAGCGCAGATCGAAGAAGTCAACGCGGAGCGCCACAAGTTTACGTTCATGCCGTTCTGTCTTCTCCTGTGTTTGCCGTGTGTTTCTATGTTTCAGTCTTCTCTGACGCGCTTTCATTTTTGCTCTAACATCTGCCTGTAGGAGGACATGCCCGACCCACGGCCAGGCCAGTCCGTGCGTTGGCCTGGCGCTCCGGGTTTTCGCCCAGCGGCAGCTTCGCTGCTGCCTGCCCCTCTCTGCCGGGGTCCACGCGGTGGTCGGGCTGTCCGGGTGGTTGCCCGACTGCCGCCAGCGGCTGGCTTCCCAAGATGTAGGCATAGTTTTTCCACCGCGATCACTGCACACACACATTGAGACACATATTAAATAGATTGCGCCCCATCGATTGCGCAACGTTGACTGCATTACACAGATGGCATCACAAATATTGCCCCACATAGTATGCTGCACGCTGATCAGCATAGGCTGCATCAGCGATTGCACACATTAGATGGCACACATCGTTTTGACGTAATTCTCTGCGGGGCAATCTAGGTGGTTCAAACAATGTGGTGCAACTCAGGTGGTGCAATCCGTCTGGTGCAATCCATGTAGTGCAATCCGCGATGTGCAAAACAATGCAATGCAGTGCAAAGCAATGCAAATCAGGGTGCTGCGATAGGTTGCAGTGTCAGGCAACACAAGACAAGGCAATGCAAGACATTGCCAAGCAGTGCGATTGCGACTGCCATGCAATGCAATGCAAACGTTATGCACAGCGGTGCAATTCCAAAGGATAATGCGATGCGATGCACTGGGCGGGAGGGGGGGTGCAGCGAGGCGGCGGCGACGGGCGGGAACGGGGCCGCCGGGGCGGAAAACGGGATTGTAACTGGGAGCAGCTGTGGGGGTGCCGTATTTTCAATGCATGTGTACGAATCTATGTGTATATATATTTATATATATATATACAACATTTATAATCACACACACATATATATATATATATGTACATACACACATAACTGAATGTAAGTTGGTAGGGGTCCCAGAGGGGCCCGAAGTGCTCCATAACGGGTCCCGGGCCCTTTTCCCCCCTCATTGGCCAGGTTTTGCCTTCCCATGCTTGTCCGGCGAGGCTTCAAATGGGTCGACGACGGCCCCAGGTGAGACGGAGACGGCCGAAAAGTGATCCAAGATTGCTCAAGTGGGCCCCAACACAAAAAAAACTTACAGGGAGCCCAAGAGACCCCCAAGACGGCTTGTGAAGGCCCCGAGAAGGCCCTCCCGACGCGCCAAGGCGCAACATTCAATCGTTTTCCTTTGGTTTTGACGGTTTGTGGTGTTTCTTTTCAAATAGGCCCGAGAGGTTCGTGCGATGGCCACCAGGGCTCCAGGGTGGCCCCCAGGGCCCCGAAGACGATTTCAGGATGCTCCGAAGACGGCCCGACAGCACACCGAGAGGGCCCAAAAGGGATCCGCAATCAAGCCTCCGAAGGCGTCAGACGGGGGCCACGAACTCGCTAAGACAGCCAATGAGGCTTCAGGAGGCCCCCAGGAAGCTCCAAAAAGGCCTCCAAGAGGACGCAAGAGGCCTCCAAGAGGCCCCAGAGAGATACCCAGGAGGCTTCAAGGCGGCCCCACGACATGCCCACATTACCTTGTGACGTACTCATCTGCAGGACGTGACGAGATGAGATGGCCCAGAACATATGACTGATAACCACAACGGGTGCGCCGTTGGTTGTGCGAGCTCTATGGGAAGCGCTGGCGTTGCACAAATCACAGGACAGCCACAGAAGGACCACGATTGAGGCCCCAGGCTCGAAGAGGAACTGGGGGTGGGAACGAGGGGGAGGAACACGCTGGAAGAGGTGCCGAGCGCTTAAAAATCGACAGCGCAGCGAGACGGTAGAAGGCGGAAGATGACCACAACGAAACAGGCAGGATGGGGAAGGAACGTAGCTATCATTTTCCAAAGGCACGCTGGACGAGCAGCGCAGCCCGCCCCATGTCGTTCTGGTGGTCCAGAGCGTCAGCTGTTCATAGCTAGTGCGAGAAGCGAGCTTTGCCGAGCTCGCCCGCCAGGTTCTCCGTTTCCTTGGACACCTTGCAGTGCGGTAGCTCAACGCCCGCAGGCGCGCCGCCAAGTCTTCGAGCGGCTCGTGGGAACAAGAAACGAATCGAGGCTAATCTAAGTCTGCGTGGGGCGTCACTGTGCTGGACACCGGCAGCCCTCGGAAGTGGCGACGGCTTCGCAGTTCGCAGCCCTCCAGGGATGGTCAAGGCTAATCTGACTCAGCGTGGGGCGTCCCTCCGTTGGGCCCCCCCAGAGTCCATCCACAATGGCGACAGTTTCGCAGATCGCAGTTTCCCAGGGCTGGCGAGGTCTAGTCTGAGTTTGCGTAGGGCGTCATTCAGCAGGACCCCCCAACAGCTTTGAAAAAGTGGCGATCTTTTCATATTTCGCAGCCCCCCTTCGCAGATCGCAGCCCCCCCAGGGACGGCGAGGTTGAATTTCGGTTTGCGAGAGTCGTCGCCCCGCTGGACACATGGCGTTCAGCCCATCCCGCCTCCGCGCTTGGGTCGTGAGCCCTAGGCCGGGTTTTTAGGATGTTTGTTGGGATGTTGCGGGGGGCTCTTGGGTGCCTCGTGCGTGTTATTTTGAGGCCTTTTGAGTCCCGGTTTGGGGCCTCTTGTGGGGCCTCTTGAGGGCGTCCTTCATCTGAGTAGCCACCCATGTCGATCTCACTACATTTTTGTCCATCGAGGCACCATCGGGACGACCACTAGGTACATACGGTTCTATACATCAGTGTATAGTATAGACATGTACTGCATATTTATTGGCAGGGGTACCCATTCCTTTGTCGGTTTCGGGGCAACCTCTTGGGAAGCAGTCGGCGCATTCATCGGATCAATCAGTCAGTACAGAATTTCTCTTCTATCCATTGGTCTCACGATCCGTCGGTCTCACAAAGACTTTCATCGAGACAACAATCGGGCCGGAACCATCGGGACACAACGGGACGCAATTATCGGGACAACCCTCGGGGCAACCATCGAGACAACCATCGGGCCGAACCAGCGAGACGATCCACAGGACAACCATCGGGTTGACCATCAAGACAACCATACGAACACCCATCTGGACAACCACCGGGACAGAAATCGGGACCACCATCGGGACAGCCAGCGGGACAGCCATCGAGACAGCCCTCGGGACAACCATCTGGACGCAACTATCGGAACACAACCATCGGGATTCAACCATCGGGACAACTCTCGGGGCAACCATTGGGACACAAGCATCGGGACAACCATCGGGACAACCATTAGGACAGCTAGCGGGACAAACATCGGGACAATTATCGGGACAACCGTTGGGACAACCGTCGGGACGAACCACCGGGACGAACCAAGCGAAAACCATCGGGACAACAACCAGAAAGGCCAACAAGGCTTACGGCACAGCCATCGGGACAAACCCGGCAGCGGCCGGCGACCGGGGGCGATTCAATTTTTGTCCGAGTAGATCTCGGTTTGTGGAGGAACTCGCCAAGCAGTGCCTCGCGTCGCCCGCGCGGTCGTCACACAGGAAACGAAACGTTTTCTCAGTTAGGGCACCTCACGTCTCACTTGGCTCTCATCTTGGAACCTCCGATGACCATTTTTGTTACTAGTGTTTAGTTATAAGCTGTTAGGACGGTTTTCAGGGGCACTCCTTAAATTTTCTGGGGGAACTATTAGGGATAATGTTTAACATACTTTCTCCAACTACCTTCCTGAGAAAATGTTGGTTTGTGTAAAAAAACGGTTTTAGGAGTTTGCCGGACCGTGCGCTGCACTACTGCGAGGGCCCCCCCCTGCACGTGCCACAGCAATCGAGACAACACGGGCCACGGCACACGAGTTATCACGAGTGCCCAGTTGCTTGTCTTGCTGAGGGCCAAAACTGCTCGATGGGGTTTCCCATCGTTCATGGGCTTGTTTTCCACAACCACCACCATACATTGGAGGGGGGATGGAGGAGGAAGAGGAGGAGGAGGAGGAGGAGGAGGAGGACCCCCTTCCCCTCCTACTTATGGTGGTGGCGGTGGAAAACAAGCCCACCAATTTTTGCGTGCTCTTCTGGCCTCCTGTGGGTATCAGCTGAAGGGTGCTCGCCTCAACTGGTCCACGTCGCCTTCGGCACGGCGCGGGCTCGTGTCTGCACAAGCGTGCACCCATCCTAGGCTCAGGGCGTGCCTGGGCATGATCGGTGCGAGTGCGCAGCTTTTGCCGTCCTCAAGGTGGCCGTCGACACGGTGCGCCAGCGCGCGGGGTATGGCGCTCTCGAGGTCGCCAAGCTGAGGGCCGCCTTCAACCAGTTCGACAAGGCCGCTCTCGGCACCCCTTCGGCCGCGGGCGGCCTTCGGCGGGGTTCGGTGGCCTGGGCATGGGCGCGGCGCGGCCGGCGGATGCGGCGGCGACGCCGGCGGCGGCGCCGGCGTCGTTGTCGAGGCGGGCGCGGGGAATGTTGTCTGAGGATGGGGGTGGGCGGGAGAGGATGATGTGATGCAGGACAGATGATGAGGACGGAGTTGTGGTGAGGATGGGGTGATGGGGAAAGATGGAGAAACATGGAAGATGGAGGAGAGGGAGGTGGAGGAGGAGGCTCGACGAGGAGGAGGAATGAGGAGGAGGAGGACGAGGAGGAGGAGGGCAGGATAGCGGAGGATGGAGGAGGGCGCAGAGGACAGGGGGGGAGGAGGATGGGTCATGAACGTTTGAGGACGAGGGCAGGGGGAGGCATGCGAAGTTGCGCCGAGCACCCTGCAGCCCGCAGAATTCCCAGGCGTCCAGGGCAGCATTGAGCCCTCTGAGAGCCCCTCCCCCCGTTCCTCGCCTTCTGGTCCCTGTGCACAGCGTCGCCCCGCTGCACCCTCGGGGGGTGCGTGCGGCGACGAGGCCTGGGCGTCCCCGTGCGGATGCCATCCTCTGGCGCGGCTGGCCCTGCTCCTGCTTCTCTTTCCCTGCCCACGGCCTGGCGCCAGTCGTTGACCCGCGCTTGCGCCAGCTTCCCGCTCGCTCCTCCCTTCTCAGGGCTCGTTTCGATTCCGCCGATTCGATTCGATTCGATTCCGATGGTTGTTGATTCCGATTCGATTCGGCTTTGGATTCCGATTTGGGCTCCGATGTCTCAACGGAGGCCCACTAGCCTGCCGATTTCCGCCGATTCGGCTTTTCCGCACTCGGCTGCCGATTTCCGTCGATCCGAGTCCTTTCGATCGCCGATCCGACTTGTCGACTGGATTCTGGGCTCTCCTGCCTTCTGGCTCCAGACTGGCGGGGGGCGTGGGCACGCTCACGAGCGCACGCCGGCAGCGGCGCCTCGAGAGCGAGGACGGCCCTGGGGGCAGCCCGAGCGCGCCGACACCGCCTCCCCCCCGCCGCCCAGCGGGCTCGGCCCGCCGCGGCTTCGCGCGGGGCTGCTCCACGAGTTCGCGGCAGCCCGCGCCGCTGCCCGAAGAAGAAGACGCCGTAAGCATAAACTTCAGTTGGGCCTGTCCCTCTACGGGAGGCATTTTCAAAAATAGTGACAACATAGTCTGGGAACGACCTTTCGATTATTGATCACGGTTTTTGAATGTGTCTTGAATATGTTGTTTTTCGTCCACAGTCCGTCTGTAGGGAACATGCCCGACCTAAACATAAGTTGTTCGCGCTTCTTGCGGATTTCTTGGATCCGCGCAGAGCGCCAACAGTTGTTATGTTTTTGGCGCTTCTTCTTCTAGTGATGTTGCCTCGCGCAAGCGCCACGCTGGCGGAAGGCGCCGCAACCGACCAAGTGCAACGGCTCTCTCAGTATCGATCAGACATGCCCCTGCCCACGGGTCGCCCCCCAAAACAAAACATTGGTTCTCGGCTTCTCGGCGGTGGCGGTGGCCTCAGTGTCTCGAGGCCGAGATCGTCTACAGAATTGATTCACCCAAGAATTTCTTGTCCGTCGAATCCACAAGCAATACGTAGAAATCGCGTAGAACTGCAAACATTCTACGCATTTGTTTTGTTGGATTCGACAGGAGATCCATTTTTGGGTAACTCGATCTGGTAGTCGATCCCCATACTCGAGTCTTCCCTCTGAGGCCTCAAGCAGGCGCGGGTTGCCCTCAGCTTTGGGGGGCCACCTGGGAGCCCGCTGCAGGTCCTGCGGCGCCTTGTAGTGGTGGGAGGGCTCCAGGACACATGTTGTTGTATTCCTTGGCGATGCAGTCGAAGCTGGTCAGTAGGTCGACCATGCCAACTGTGTTTCGCGACCCATACCTTCGACCCGTGCCTTCTACATCTCTATGGCAATGTGGCCCCCGGAAGGGACGTGTGTCCTCTTGGCGTGTCCTCTCCAATCAACCCCGATTGTAAAGGGCGTGACCGGGGAAGGGGGCAGAAGGGGGAGGGGGCCGGCCACGCCACGGTTCGCGTCGGCGCCGTCCGGGATCGCCACCCGTAGAGGCTGATTCCTGCGCGGCGCCAGCGCGAATCGTGACGTGACCAGGAGGGGGGAGGGTTAGGGGGGGGTAAGGGGGGGGGGGGGGCCGGGGCCGGGCACGGGCGCTGCCGCAAAGAGCAGCATCTCAAAAGCAGGGTCCGCGGGAGGCCCGGCGGTCCTTCCTGAGAAGCCACTTTCTGGCCACGCGCAGAAGGGGGTATGGGGGAGGGGGGAAGGCTTCTTAGAAGCACCCCTGCTTCTTGGAAGGCGCGGGCCTTCTTTGTAGATGTAAGGCTGGCGCCTTCTAAGAAGCAGCCTCCTTCTAAGAAGCCTTCCCCCCTCCCCCTAATTACCCCCTTGTGCGCGCCGCCAAACTTCGGCCGCCCCATATGGGGGCCGCAGCCGCTGCTGGAGCGCACCAGCTGCGGGGCCTCTCCTCGGCCGCCTTGCCTGCGGCGGCAGGGTGCGCCGCGCGCTCGGCGACGCTCTCCCGGCCGCCTGCCCCGCGGTCTCGGGCCTCGGTTCTGCTGCGGTCGGTCCCGCCGCCAGGGCTCCTGTGGACTTCTCGTCGGCTCGGGTCGCTCCGATTCCGAGTCCGAGTCCGACTCGACCTCGAGTTCCGATTCGATCTCGAGTTCCGATTCCGATTCCGATTCCGATTCCGACTCGACCTCGGGTTCCGACTCGGGCGTCGGTTTCTCAATGGAGGCCTTGATTATCATCCTGCCACTGTCCGCCGTTTCGACTTCTCCCGACTTGGCTGTCGCTTTCCGCCGAGCCGATTCGTGTGCATCGCCGATCCGAAACGGATTCGATTCTGGGCTCTGCTGCCTCCGCTCGTGGTCTCTTCCCTGGCCTCTGCTTCGCTTCGTTGTTCGGGCTCTCGTCGGTTCCCCTTCGAGGCCAATTGCTGGTGTTGTTGCCAGGAAGCTAGCTCGTGATGCCCACCTGCAAATAATAGCTCCCCACGTCCGCTATGACGCCCTTCAGCGGATAGACAAAAGCCAGAGCAAGGGGAAGGGGTGGGATGAAGGTGTAGGAAGTCAGATATTGCGCGAGCACACCTAGCTTGTCCACCCACCTCTCTGCCTCTCTGGATGTCCTTGGAAAGGCCACCAGAGGTTCCTGAAGCTTTTTCCGTATGTCCCCCGATGTTTCCCCGTTGCGCAACAATCACGACCGTGTTTTTACAACATATATGTATATTTGTGTTGTATAAGTACATCATAAAACATGCCCGAGACCTGCCCAATCCTTTCTCAACGCAAGGCGGCTATTTATATAGACGCTCCATACAATAGAGCACATTGCGAGATATACGACACTCTGACATTCTTCGCCGAACGTTGTCGGGCCACGCGCGTCGCGCGCCTGCGCAGGAGCAGGCTACTGAGGGCAACGCCGTTTGCAACGTAACGTTCCGGCGCTCTGCGTTCTGTGATGCAACAGCGTCGCGCACTAAATGACGCGACAGCGCCACGCGTCATGTGGGCGCTTCGCACTCCGCCGTGCCTTCGAGGAACCCACGAAAGTGGCAACGGTTGCGCAGTGCGCAGCCTCCCAGAGAGCCGCGAGATCTCACATGAGTTGTGCTGCCCTTGTCTCCGTCAAGCATCCCTGGAGCCCACGACAGTGATATGACACCTGCGCAGTTCGCAACCACCTTAGGGCCGCGAGGTCCCGTAGTGATTCGCGCTGGCCTCCATCCAGCTGGATTTCCCATGAGCCCACGACAGTGGCGACAGTTGCGCAGGTCGCGCCCTCCCAGGAACCTACGAAGGCGGCGACAGCTGCGCAGATCGCAGCCACCTTAGGGCCGCGAGGTCTCGGCTGGATGCGCGTACTTCCCTAATCCGCCGTGCCTCCCAAGAGCCCACGAGAGTGGCAATCATTGTGCAGTTCTCAGCCACCCAGGGAGCCGCGAGGTTTCGGCTGGATGCGCGTACCCCCTAGTCCGCCGTGCCTCCCAGGAGCCCACGACAATGGCGACAGTTGCACAGTTCGCAGACACCCAGAGAGCCGCGAGGTCTCGGCTGGTTGCGCGTACTCCCCTACTCCGCCGTGCCTCCCAGGAGCCCACGACAATGGCGACCATTGCGCAGATCGCAGCCACCCAGGGAGCCGCGAGGTTTCTGCTGGATGCCCGTAAACCTCCACTCGGGTGACCCTTCCAGGAGCATTCGAAAGTGGTGACAGTTGCGCAGTTCGCTGCTTCCCAGGGCGCCGCGCGGTCTCGTCCGGGTTTGCATGGCAACTAAGATTGCTGGACCTCCCAGGAGTCCACGAATGTGGCGACAGTTGCGCAGTTCGCAGACACCCAGAGCAGCGGCGTGTCGTCTGGGTCCGCGTGGCTCCCGATTCCGCTGGACCTCACGGGGGCCCACGAAAGTGGCGACAGTTGCACAGTTCGCATCCACCCAGGGAGCAGTGAGGTGTCGGCATGCTGCGCCTACTCTTGTTCCACCGTGCCTCCCTTCAACGCACGACAATGGCGACCGTTGCGCCGTTCCCAGCCACCCATGGAGCCGTGAAGTTTCGGCTGCAGGTTCGCACTCCCCTACTCCGCCATGCCTCCCAAAAGCCCGCGAGAATGGCGACCTTTGCGCAGTTCGCTTCTCCCCAGGGGGTCGCGAGGGCTCGTCTAGGTTGCCCGGCACCCGACTTCGCTGGACCTCCAGGAGCACACGAAAGTGGCGACTGTTGCGCAGTTTTTCAGCCACCCAGAGCAGCGGCGTGTCGTCTGGGTCCGCGGGGCCCCCGATGCCGATGGGCCTCCCAGGAGCACACCGCAATGCCTCACACGAGCCCCCGATCATGGCGACCACTGATCGCGGCCGCTGCCAACCACCCAGGAAGCCGCGAGGTCTCGTCTGGAAGCGCGTAAACCTGCCCATTGGTGGACCTCCCAGGAGCCCGCGAAAGTGGCGACAGTTTGGCAGTTCGCTGCTTCCCAGGGAGCCGCGAGGACTTGCCTGGGTTCGCATGGCATCCGACTTCGCTCAACCTCCCACGAACCCACGAAGGTGGCGACAGTTGCGCGGTTCGCTGCTCCCCAGGGAGCCGCGGGGTCTCGGCTAGATGCGCGTACTCCCGTATTCCGCCGTGCTTCCCATGAGCTCAAGAAAGTCATGACGGTTGCGCAGTTCGCAGCCGTCCAAGGGAGTTGCGAGGACTCGGCTAGATGTGCGTACCCCCCCTGCTCCGCCCTGCCTCCCAGGAGCCCGCGAAAGTGATGACAGTTGCGCAGTTCGCAGCCGCCCCAGGGAGCCGCGAGGTCTCGGCTGGATGCGCGTACTCCCCTTTTCAGCCGTGCTTCCCACGAGCCCACGAATGTGGCGTCAATACCTCAGTTCGCAGCCACCCAGGGAGCCGCGAGGTCTCGGCTGGATGCGCGTACTCCCAGACTCCTCCGTGCCTCCCCGGAGCCCGCGAGAACGGCGACAGTTGCGAAGTTTGCAGCCATCAGGGGAGCAGCGCAGGAGGAGGGGGGAGGAGAAAGAAGATGCTAGCGACCGCAGTTGTTTACTCAAGTCGAGAACCCAACACAGGAGGGTTGAGAACAGATCTGTTCCTGGGGCTGTCGCGGGGCCTAGGGACCCTCAAGATCAACATTCTCGTCGGGATGAGAAATCGGTGATGGGGCAGGGTTCAGATTTCCGTGGGCCGACGTTGCAAAGCAAAATCGCGACGCCGAAGTTCTGGGTCGCCGGAGGCGTCCAGGGGCTCCCAAAAATTTCCGACCCTCTCTGAGTATCGTTTACCGATCCCCATCCCTAGCGGCGTGGCCTGGGCCCCACTGACCGATTTACCCCCCTAGATGGGGATATAGGCCGTTCCCTTCGGGTTTGGAGGGGCGTATCCCCAACTTGGGTGGTAATTTGGTGGGGGTCTCGAAGGGGATGAGGATGGGGATGGGGATTGGTTTAACGATACTGACTCTCGATGCCGGATCCCCAACCCTCGGCCCTCCTCGATCCTCTGGCCTCCCCCCCGCTCTCGGCGGCACCGTGCGTGATGGGTATTCACTAACGGGTACTTTGGAAAGTTGCCGGAAGTTGCAACTTCAGGGCCTCCTTCTGGCATTGCAGCGTTTCCCACATCGGGGAGGATTGGCTTCGCCGGGTCACTGGCCAAAAGTACCCGTCAGAGGAGTCCCCACGAAATGGGCGTTGATTATTTTTCTTTCGCCTCATCCTCACGTTCCCCGTGCCGCCATGCAGGATGGGAACGGTACGATAGAGAGCACGGAGTTCAGAGACCTCATCGCGAATTACTTCCCAGACGCCACCAAGTCCCGCCAAGGTCAGAAAGATGTCCTCAAGATGATGAAGGACTCCTTCTTCTCCTCCTCCTCCTTCTCCTCGGAGCTGAACGCGAAGCATCGTCTACACATCAAGCCGTCGTCCCGTACACTGCTTCAGGCATCACCGGTGTCAAAGCCGGACAGGGACATCATTGATGAGGATGGCCATGTTTAGTTGTACCCGGCGTCGGCTAGAGTTCTAGGGCCAACTATTTCTGTCAAGGGCTCGGTTTTCGAGGACGTTCAGAAGACGTGGGGTACGATCAAGAACATATTTTGTAAGAATTCGAAGTTCTTCACGAACAGTTTGATCCCAATGAAACGAAGGCTCCAGATCAGCCGCGTGGCCGCCAAACCAGGCTACGATCAGACATCTGGACCTTAAAGAGTTCACCGTGCTGTGTTGGATGGTGAAGATCAGGAAACAGCCGCATGAAGAACTGAAATCCTTTCTGACCCGCCGCGCCAGGTGCCTCCGTGGGACTCTACAGTCCCAGTGGTCCCAAGTCTTCCTAGCTTCCTGCATCTCGTGGTTATCTCACGTACAGCGCCACAGCTCTTCTCTAATAGCTAGGTGTTTCCGCGAGCAGGGACTGGAATTGGTCCAGAGCCAGCGTAGGACATGGATTTCCCGAACAGTGTTTCTTCAAAGACCTACACGAGATCTGCGAGAGGGCGTGTTGCGAGGTGGGATTCGGGCTGGTCTAGTCAGTTCAATCCACGAGGCTCCTGCGACCAGGATTTTGTCCAGCAGTTTGCCCGAGACGTCTTGGTTTTTCTTGGGGGCAAAGACCGCCTTCGCAGTTTGTGATATGGAGCATGACATCCCGAGCGTGTCCTCATAAGCACCGGGTGAATTTAGTGCCCAATACAAAGTTGCACCCATGGATCGTTCGCTCTCCCTCCTGTTGTCTTGTGTGTTTCGTGTCGTTCTTCTTCCCGTGTTTTGTCTCCTTCCCTCATGGATGACAAGTCGTTTCTGATGCAATTGGTTTTCAAGTTTCCTCGAAGACCGCACTGGGGGGCGCCTCATCATCATTCTCCTCCTCCTCCTCCTCCTCCTCTTTTTTTCGGGCCCTTTTCGGCCATCTGGATGTCCAGAGCACTCCAGAGAACTCTTGAAACGTCGTCGTCCGCCTTCTATCAGCCCCTGAGGGCTCATAGGGGCCCGTAGGCAGTCCACGCCGCTAGCGGTGGTGGTCTGTGCTCCACTCCCCGCGCAGCGGGCAAGTTAGCAAGAATCAGCGCTGCACACGCCCTCCGAGCACGCGTTGCCCTGCCTCCTCTTTCTCTCCCTCTTCATCCTTCTCCTCCTCATTATTCTTTTCATCCTCATCCCCCTCATCCTCCTCCTTGCCACTCTCTGTCTCCTCAAATTGTTCTTCCTCCTCCTCCTCCTCCTCCTCCTCCTCCTCCTCCTCCTCCTCCTCCCCGCGGCGTGCGTTTGGCGCCCTGCCCTGGGCACCACCACGCGGGGAGCGCCGCACCTGGCGCACGCCCAGGCGGCGCGCATCAGGGCGCCCTGCTTCCTGCGGCCGCTTGCCGGGCCCGCGGGCCCCCGGACGGCTCGGTGCTTTCGAGCTGCTCTCGAGCCGCGGGCTCTCGACGCCGTTCCGTAGCTTCGGATCCTGGCGCTGCTGTTGTCTTCAGTCGGTCGTGCTCCATGTGGACGGATAGCCTTGCTGGGCATTGAGCTTTCCCTAGCATTCCAGCGGCTACAGAAGGCTTGAGCCTCCAGCTCCAGAGGCTGAAGGCCTATGGGTTCGCCGACTTCGGAGTTGCGCACCTTCTGCCCATGAGTGAAAAAATCTTCAGTCGGTCGTTTCCGCCCAGATTTGGGGTCTGGAGCCTAGGGGTGGGGGTCAGTGCAAGCCGGGGTCAGCCAGAGCGCCGGATCGGGCAGGATCCTTCAGAGCGGGGGGTGCACGGACCCAGGCTAGCGTGGAGGGTCCCCGCAGGATTTTGCAGGATCTTGCAAGGCCTGACTGGCCCTGTGTCAGTAGATCCCAAATTGGGCCCTGGGACCCTGGCGGATCGATCCAGCTCGAGAGACGCCGCAGAACGGTGGGGTCCAGGGTCCAGCCGTGATGTTTCGCGATGTTGTAGGTAGGTACTCGTTTCGCAACGTCGGACCTCAGGTCGAAGCACAACAACAGCAACATAAACACAGCGTGTTGGAGGTCCACGCGGGTTTCTTCTTGGATTGGCGTGGAGCCCCCCTGGCGGCACTTTTGGTGTCGCTCTTGGGAGGAGGGGATCCAGCGCCGATCCAAGAAACCTGCGCGGATCCCCCATGCGGGCGAGGAGTGAATCCATATTCGCTCCAGCTTGGAGTCTCGGGCTCATTTCCCAGAAACCCGAGGCGCCATGGATATGGAACATCAATCTGGCCTTCGAGGCCAGACGTTATCCACATTCAGCGCGCCTCGGCCTTTTGGGGCCCCTTTCCTAGAACATCCAAGACGCAGTGGACATGTATATGAATCTTGCCCGCACTCGAAGAATCGTCCCAGTGACTTCCTTCCCTGGGAGTAGTTCTTCATTCTCGGTTAATTTTTGATAGCCTCCAGGCCCCAAACGACACCGGGAGGCCGAACACGACGACAAAAGGCGAAGGCGACGAAAATGAACAGATCGACGATCAAAGCTGCATCACTTTTTCAGTGCAAGTGTGTGTTCGCTCTCAGTCACTGCGCCCTGGCAGCGCCCGGGCGCCCCAGCCCCCGCTGCTGCCGCGGTCCCCGCTGCCCTGGCCGGCCGCTCCGGCCCGCTCATCGCGGAACTCTTCCACGTCTGAGCGCCATCCCCCTCCTTCCTCGCGCTGCCGCCCTCGTCTTCGTCTTTCCCTCCTCGCACGCTGGACAATTTGCTGATCGGTTGCTCCGATTCGCCCCACGCTGGTGCGGGTTGCCCCTGCCTCGCCGCCGACGCAAAAAGTGTGTTCGCTCTCGGTCCTGGCCGCCCTGGCCCTCGCTTCCTCCCTCCCCCCCCTCCCCCCTCCAGCGACGGCGGCGACGACGACGACGCCCAGCGCCCCGCGGCCGCGAGGACGCCCGGGAGGACCCCGGCACGGCCCCTGCCTATCCGCCCGCTCGGCCTCCGGGGTGGGCAGAGGTGGGCAGAGGGGAGAGAACAGGGACGGGTGCCTCCATGGCAGAGCGCGCTTCGATCGAAGAAGACGACAGAGCGGCATAAACATAAACATAACATTTTGGCGCTCCGCGCTGGACTTCTTGGATCCGCACTGGGCCCCCTCCGGCGGCGCCTCCTGCGCCGCCCCTGGCTCGCTCCGCGCGCCAGGGAGGGGGGTCCAGCGCAGATCCAGGAAATCCGCGCGGAGCTCTAAAAGTTTTGACTATGGCCGTTTTCTTTCTTTTGTTCGATTCTTTCAGCTCGATGCGGTTAAATCTCGGCCGATCCCGATGCCGACTCGGCTTGCCGTCAGATGCCGATGGGGATTGTCGGTGCCTTTCAACCCGCCTGCCGACCTCCGCCGGTTTGACTTCTCACGACCTGGCTGCCAATTTCCGCTGATCCGACTCCTTTCGACTCGGCCACGCGCAGGAGGGGGGGAGGGAGGGGGGGAAGGCTCTTTAGAAGCACCCCTGCTTCTAAGATCAGGAGCGCAAAAAGGACGTACACGTACATGAATGCACGCTGGTCTCGAGAGTACGCATTGCGCAAATGATCGTATAACGCGGCCAGTCTCGTGGATCGAGGGGCCGTGTTCATGTACATGGCTGGGCGCGTACGTCCTTTGTGGGCTCCCTAAAAGAAGCCGTCCCCCCTCCCTCTACCCCCCTCGTGCGCGCCGCCAGGACTTGGCTGCCGATCTCCGCCGGTCCGATTCGCTTCGATCGCCGATCCGGCTCTTCGAGAGCCGAGAGACGGGGGCCTCCGCGGAGGCCTCCACCGAGGCCCGAGGTCACGGAGGGCCAGAAATCTCGATCCTCTATCTTCGATCCTCCTCCTCCTCCTGCGAGGAAGGGAGAAAGAGAAGGTACCGATGCCGCTATCTTTCCCTCGGTTTCGCCTTCAGTAGCCTCGTGGGAGGCCCTCATCGCCTGCGCTGAATTCGCGTGGAAATTGTGGTCAGAACGCATCCCATCAGAAATCTGGGGACAGCAGTATCGATACCTTGCCGGTTTCCCCACGACCCTCGGCATTCGATCTCCTTCCTAGTCCTCTTCTGCCTTGGCCTCGCACAACCCCACAGACCTGGACGTCGCAGCGGCTCTCGTGACGCCCGTTCTAATTCTACATCTCTGACTTCCGTGCGCCGTGTCCTAGCCCACGGCGGCCGCGGAGACACCGCGGAGGCACGGCTCGGGGTGAAGGATCACCACTGGGGTAAGGCATTGAGACCGAGAAAAGCCTCCGCTTCTATATCTCCCACACGTTGGAGATCTGGGACTTCCGGCGACGCAACGCCGACGACGACGGCGCCACGACCGCGGCGCCACGACCGACGTCGACACCGTGGTCGTGGCGGCGGTGGCGTCGTCGTCGTGACGCCGTCGTCGTCGGCGTGGCGGCGCCAGAAGTCCCAGAGCTCCGGCTTGCGGAGAGATCGAGGCGGAGGCTTCTCTCAGTGGGGCCCGCGTCCCGGACGAATTGCGACGTCGGGTTTCTGATTTCAACCGCGCACGCTCGAAGAACAGAAGAGCAGCGTACCCATCGGTCGTTGAAAGTACGGACTTTTTGATCTCCAGATTCCACCCTGCTTTAAGCGCTGTCCTACTTCAAGAGCAAGGATCGATATGTTTTTCGTGTGTTTGCTCTTATCTGGGAGGGCCCGAACCTTCCTGCGTCATGTAGTTCCTACTTCTTCCGACCGATGTGTAAACATAGTTTCGGAGTTCCCTTAGGATTTGTTTGGTCGGAGTCGGCGCTGGACACCGTCAAGAGATGCGCGCGCATCTCCGAACATGTGATTCCACAAACCTGTTAAAGCATGATGACACCCCTTCCTCCCCCCCCGGATCCCGAATGTCATCATTGTGCCGCCAAAATCCGCCGACCCTGTGTCGGCGTGTGTGAGGGGCTTGCCCGTTCCCATCGTTCGTCGTCGTCACCGTCGTCTCCTGTCCCTGCGCCCACCCTGTCCCTGGCCCAGTCGTCTCCTGTCCCTGCGCTCCCCCGTCTCTGGGCAAGCCTCCCCTCCTTCCCTTTCCCCCTCTTCCCTGGGCCCGTCGCCGCTCCCCCCCCGCTTTTCAAGGGCCTCCCCCTCAAGAGCAACGCTATCATTGATCCCTCCCCTGCCGAGGGGGGGCGGTCCCGGGTGGGGTCCCTCCCGGGTGGGGTCCCGGGGGGGTCCGGAGGGGGGGTCCGGGGGGGGTCCCGCGTCAGATACCATGGCCCCTCCTGCGGGGGGCCGGTCCCGGGGCCCACACAAAAAACCTCGAGGCCAAGAGCCGCGAGGCATTCTACCCCGCCCCGGCCCCAGTCCAGCCCCAGCCCTCCGCTTCCGGCCCCAGCCTCGGCTCCGGCCGGTCCAGGCCCCGGCCTTGGCCCGAGTCGAGTCCCAGCCTTGGCCCCGGCCCTGGCCGGCCCCGGCTCCCGCTGGCCTTGGCCCGGGACCTGCAGTCCCGGCCTCGGCCCAGGCCCTGGCCCCGGCCCTGGACCCGGCCTTGGCCGGCCCTGGCCTGGCCCCTGCCCCAGCCCTGTCGGCCCTCGGCCCCGGCCCTGGCTCCCGGCCCGCTCCGGCCCTGGCCCAGGTCCCGGCCCCAGCGCCCTCCAAGTCTAATTACACCTCCGTGGCCTGATGCCCAAGATGCCGAACCCAGCTTCAAAACAGCGAACGGAGCCTGGAAGTCGCCCCAGGAGGGCTCCAAGACGCGCCGAATAGTCCTGATAGGCAACCTGCTTCGTCGTCAACATCGTCAACATCCTCGCCATTATCTCCCTCCTTCTCCTCCTCATGATCGCCACGCTCTACTCGTCCCTGCCCTTTCTTCTTGCCCCCCCCCGCGACCCTGCTCGCCTCGCTCTCCTCGTATTCATTCCTCCCTGTGCTCCTACTCCTTCTCATCCGCCTCTTCCTCCTGTCCCCCTCTTCATCTTCCTCCCCATTCTCCGCGCCCTCCTCCCCGACCTCAGGGTCGGCGGCACCGGCCGTAAGGCCTTTGTAATATTTGTCGAATTACCCCCCCTGAGAAATATTCGACGGAGAGCGACTGATACGATCTATGTGTTTTTGTATGTGTATGTGCACACACTTGTGTACGTTTGTATTCATACATACATCAAAATTGACACGCACGCGCAATGATTGGCAAATGCCTTCGAACTGCATGCGTGCAGATGTATAGGCTGCTTCGGTCGACGATTAAGCCGTTCTCGTCTTACTGGGACGTGCATACGCGCGCGACTGCGCGCGCGTGCGCGCCTTGGCGTCCAGTGTTCGCGCCCGGTAGTCTTCGGTGCCTGATGGGCTCAGGGCCGCCGCGCGCCCCCCGCGCGCGGCGTGCGCGCCTTGTTTCCCAGGCCGTTTGGGTTCTGCGTCCGCGCGTAGGTTTTCCAAGCGGAGTGGGCCGGGATTGCCCCGCGCGCGGCGGCCCTGTCCTTTCGCGAACCGCGTTTTTCTGCTTTCCCAGAGCAGGCCCAGGGCCGCCGCGCGCGCAGGCGTGTCGCGCTCGTGTTAGTCTCTCTTCCAGCACAGGCCAGTGAAACCATAGGTTTTTCTCATGCGGTTCTCGGGATGACACGTGCCACCCCTGTGTTGTTTCACAGTGTGTGGCCCAACGTTGGCGTCCAGAATACGAGTGGGACAGTTGTTCTTCTCAATTGTCTTCGGGTTGACACGTGTCACCCCTTGCATTGTTTCACACTGTATGTTCCCATGTTGACGTCCAGAGTAGGAATGAACAGTTGTTTCTCACACGATTTTCGGTTGTTGTCTCATATTGTACGGTCCCATGTCGGCGTCCAGAATTCGAGTGGCACATTTTTTGTTTGTCTCACGCGGTATCCGGGATGACACAAGTCATCCCAGTGACGTTTCACACCATATTAATTACGAGTGGAATGCATGGTGTTCGGGATGACACGTGTCACCCTTTGTGTTGGTTCACGTTGTATGGTCCCATGTGGTTGTCCAGACTGCGAGTGGAACAACTCACTTTGTCTCGCACGGCTTGCTGGGTGACACGTGCCACCGTTGTGTTGTTGAGCATTGTATGGCCCCATGTTGGCGTCCAGCACACGAGTGACGAAATTGTTTTTTTCTCGCATGGTTTTCGGGGTGACACGTGTCACTTCCGAATTGTTTCACACTGTACGGTCCCATGTTGGCGTCCAGATTGCGAGTGACACGCTTTGTTTGTCTCACATGGTTTTCAGGATGACACGTATCATTCCAGTGCTGTTCCACATTGTATGGTCCCATATGGGCGTCCAGAGTTGGAGGAACACGAATACTTGTCGCACATTGTGGTCTGGTTGGCACGTGTCACCCTTGTTCTGGTTCACGCTGTTTGGCGTCTAATGTGCGCGTGAACAATTTGGTTTATCCCGCATCATTTTCGGAGTGACACGTGCCACCTTGTTGTTGTTTCACACTCGATGGTCCATTGTTTGCGTCCAGCTTGTTTTCGGTGAGACACGTGTCACTCTTGCGTTGGTTCACATTGTATGGCCCCATGGTGGCGCCCAGAATGCGAGAGAAACGCTTGGATTGTCTCACGCGGTTTTCAGGTTCACACGTGTCACCCCTGTTTCGTTCCGCATTGTATGGCCCCGTGTTGGCGTCAAGAATGCAAGCGGAAACAGTTCGTTCCTCTCGCACGGTTATCGGGGTGACACGTGTCACCATTGTGTTGTTTCACATGGTGTTGTCTTCTGTGAGTGTTGGTGGAGCAGTTGGTTTGACACACGTGGGTTTGGGGGAGACGTGTCTCCCCTGCTGTCGCGATGCGTGCCCCTACGACGACGTGCTTGCAATGCATAGCTCTCTATGTGAGCGCTCGGGAGCGAAGCGGTGAGTGAAGCGGCTGGCTTGCTTCGCGCGGTCGTAGGGGTGGTTCGTGCCACCCCCTGCTCTTTCTGATGAGGCGTGGCTCCGCGGGCGCCGCACTGCAATGTATAGCTCTATGTGAGCGCTCAGGAGCGAAGCGGTGAGTGAAACGGCGGGTTTGCTTCGCGCGGTCGTAGGGGTGGTTCGTGCCACCCCCCTGCTCTTTGTAATGAGGCGTGGCTCCGCGGGCGCCACACCGGGGGTTGGGATGAGGGGGTCGGATCTCGGGCGTGGGGCGAGCGCACCACTACTGCTGTCTCCTCCTCTCCCTCCTCGCCTCCTCTCTCTCTCTCTCTCGCTGCTTGCCTCCTTCTCTCCTCCTCCTCCTCTCCCCCCTCCTCCTCCTCCTCCTCTCTCTCTCGCTCCTCGCCTTCCTCCTCCTCCTCCTCCTCCTCCTCCTCCTCCTCCTCCTCCTCCTCCTCCTCCTCTCCCTCCTCGCCTCCTTCTCTCTCTCTCTCTCTCGCCTTCCCTCCCGCCCGGGCCGCCGCATGGCCGAGCGCCCCCCTGGCGAGCGGCAGCGCTGGGTGCAGGGGACGCTCAGCAGGCACCCGTGGTGACGTGCCGCCCTCTCCGCTGTCCTCTCGTCCCCCCTCCCTCCCACCGCCCTCGTCGTCGTTGCCCCGCTTCCCCTTACCCCTAGGTGTGCCCTGCGGCGCTGGGAAACAACTGTGCGTCAAATTGCCCGCCCCCAACGTGATGTTTCAACATGCTCTTGAACATGAGCCCTGAACGCCGATTTGGGGCCCTCCACGCACGCAGTGCACACAGGCCGCTCGTGGGTGGCGCAGCGTACCGCCTCCTCCTCCACGCCTTGCCTCCCCCGCCCCCCCAGAACTTCTCTCACTCACCAGAAGTTCTCTTTGGGAATGTGCCCGGATTCCGAGCCACTCATAGCATCATCCCGCTGATATGCCCTCTCCCCTGCCCTCGCGCGCGCGGGAGAGAGAGAGTGCGCTCCAGAGAGGGAGAGGAGATGAGCAGCAGGAGCAAGAGGAGGAGAGAGGATGAGGAAGGAGAAGGGAGGCAGACACAAGAGAAAGGAGGAGGAGGAGTAGGAGGAGGAAATCTTTTGCAATAGAAGCATGGCTGCCCTGTGTTGGCACAGGATCACGGCGAAGGAAATCCCGACCGCGCCCTCGACTTCAACGAGTTCCTCCAGCTCATCAGGACATGGCTGCGCCTCCCTCTTTTCCGTGGGTAAGGATGAGAATGCAATGGTATCAATACGACAGATGCTAAAACATGGTTAGCGTCCCCACTGATTGGATGGGACTTCACAGTGGTACAACGGATTAAAGCTCCACTGTGATCATTCAGATATTTTGGGCCTCGCTTTGGATCCGTCGTACGTCGAGCCTAGCACATTGTTTTGGGATTCAGTCATACCGTCAATCGATCGTTCGGTAATTGCCGGATGGATTCCAACACCGCCACGCCTATCAATTCTTTTATGTCTTCATGCTAAACCTTGCACTCATCCTTATTGTCCCTTTGTTCGGTGGCCTTGAGAAGAATTCGGCGGTGGCACCAGCCAGGGCCGCATACTCACAAACTGATTGCCTCTCTGGCTCTCCGCCTTGAGGGGTTACTCGACGACAGTGTGTTCAGACGCGGGTCATCAAGGATGCGGGACACTGCATCGAAGACATACGGTGAGTCACCGCCGCCTCTTGCCCTGTTGGAAACACGTGTGGGCCAACGTTGGGCCATGATGTTGCAATGCTGTGGGACTTCGGGCCCTCTTGGGTGGACCTCTCGGGCCGTCTTGATGCCGTTTTGGGCCATCTCGGGCTCATCTTGAGTTGTGTGGGTCTTCTTGGGGCCATCTGGGTGGTACCTTGAGCCGTCTTGGAGGCATGTTAAGGGCATCTTGGGCCATCTTGGCAGTCTTACAGGCCATCTTGGGGCCATCCTAGACAGTTCTTGAGCCGTCTTGGGGCATCTTGCAAGCCCCTGGGGCCGTCTTTGGCTTCTGTAAGCCCAAAAAGGCGAGAACGCGAAAGCCAGTGGAACACGCGATGGAAATCATTGTACATCACAGACTTTGGCGTCTTCGGGCCCTGTGATGCTGCATCTGATGAATCTTCCTACCCGAGTTCACTTCAGCACCTCCCACGGGGCCTCGGCCAGACGCCGCTCGCCCACGAGCGCCGAAGGAAGGGAGCGAGAGAGGGGAGCTGCACAGTGGCACGGGCGCGGCGGGAGGAGGGAGGCGAGAGGAGGGAGGCGGGCGGGAGGAAGGCGGGAGGACGGCGGGCGGGAGGAGGGCGGAGGACGAGGAGGAGGAGGAGGAGGAGGAGGAGGCGACAAGAGGGAGGCTTGGAGGTGGGAGGAGGAGGAGGAGGAGGAGGAGGAGGAGGAGGAGGAAGAAGAAGAAGAAGAAGAAAAAGAAGAATAATAATAAGAAAAATAAGAAGAATAAGAAAAATAAGAAGAAGAAAAATAAGAAGAAGAAGAAGAAGAAGAAGAATAAGAAGAATAATAATAAGAAGAAGAATAAGAATAATCATAAGAGGAGGAGGAGGAGGAGGCGGAGGAGGAGGAGCAGGAGGAGGAGGAGGAGGAGGCGGGGGGGGGCGGCAGGAGGGGGAGCACCCCTGGCCCCCCCCTGCTCGCAGGATGTGCGACGACCGGCGCGATCAGGCCGACATCGAGCTGGAGAAGCAGGTCCTGCAGGAGTGCGACCTCTCGCAGGCCCCCGGGGGGCGGCAGGAGGAGGACGAGGATTCGGAACGATCGAAGCGCAGACATGCTCGCGTCGCGAAATGATCTCGGAATGTTTGGGCTGTTTTTTCGGCCTCAGGTGGAGGGTGGGATCGTGAATGAAAACATCTCGGGATGATAAATTGGCCCTGGGGAAAGAGTCAGGATTTCAGGGGAAGACGTCGAATATCAGACGGGGACGAAGACCAACCGTGGAGGGATGATCGTCGGGGGCCTCCAAGCGATGCGGTGAACACACCGTGTGGTGAGTCAGTTGGGATTCGTGGTGACCGCACGATTCTGGGACTTCGGTCGCTGTCTGAGGATGCATCGGGCGACTGAGGCTCCACAGGTCCCAGCCGGGTCTGGTGGCGGACCGTGTGATGAGGTCTGTGCGGCTTCCGAAGTCACCGCACGGTTTGCAATCACTCTGACTTGGGGTCCCCAAGATCGGCCTCTCTCCGGGGGTCCCCCCTGATATTCTGGCAGGCGCAGTCGGCCCACGCGTGTACCTCCTCCAGGTTCCATGTCGACTCGATCGACCCCATTCGATATCGACTACGACCGGCCCATCCGATTCGATTTCGATATTCCGACGATCTGATGCGGCCCGACGTCGGCATGATGTTGCTGTGCGTCTTGGCGCGGCCGATCCGACTCGATGCCGACTCCGTGCCAATGCAGCCCAATCCGATGCACATCTCGATTCGATCCGATTTCCCAATTTTATGATGACTGACCCTGTCATGCTTCAGCCAGACTCTGCCAGGGAGGAGGGGGCTAGCCAGTTCCCCTTGGATCAGAGCCGCTTGCAGCGTACAGCCTGCAGCGTACGGGAGGAGGACGCGACATGACAAGACAATTGCAGCGGAGTTTCAGAAGTCGATTCTCATTTCTCGAACAGCCTAGCAGGTCAGCTTCATCAGATCAGCTCAGCTCGGGTGAGGAGGAGAAGGAGGAGGAGGAGGAGGAGGAGGAGGTGGAGGAGGAGGAGGAGGAGGGGGAGGAGGAGGAGGAGGAGGAGGAGGAACCACAATCGAGCGAGGCCTGAACGTGGAGGTCATTGTGCGTCGTTCGCCTTTCTTGGTGCCTCCCGGGGGCTTCTCGTCGCCACGGCCAGACTTCCTCCGACTGTCGTTTGGACTCCCCGCAGGACAGGCCTGCGGATCCGTTCTCTGGGTTTGACCCCAAGGCAGGTCCGGGGATCGAGGAGCGAGGTGGAGGAGGAGGAGGCCGTGGTCGGTTCAGTGTTGTCACCACTTTGGATGACTGGAGGAGACTGGAGGCCCGTCTCGGGCCCAAAGGAGGCTAACAGCTTCAGGAGAGGTCGAATCCACGATTCTGAATTAATTCTTGGTCAGTGCGAGGAGGAGGGAGATCGAGGATGGTTTACAGGCTTCGATTCCTTTCTGCGCCTCTGGAGCTCTCTGGAGGTATCCGTGGGAGCCTCATGCGACGCCCACCTCAGTGGGCTGCGACAAGCTCGGGTTTGGGCGCCCGGAGGCCCGCAAGAGCTCGGGCCAGCACGCGGCCACCGAGACCGAGCCACGAAGGGCCCGACTTATAACTGCCTCGGGGGCCACCCGCTGTCCTCCGCGGGGCCACGGCTCGGCGGCGAACCCGGGAGGGAGGCGAGGAGTGGGCGGGCCTTCGCAGAGGGCGGCGGGGCTGCTCCGGAGGCCTCGCGCCTGCAGAGGAGCCGGTCCGCGCCTTCCAGAGGAGGCTTCGAAGGCTTCTCGGGGAGGGGCCGCCCCCGTCTGCCTGGGCCCAGGTCGGGCGTGTGCTCCTGCAGGCGGATTTGGGCAGAGGGCAGTCGAAAATGGTAGAACAATCGTCCCCAGGCTATTCTTGTAGCTCCTTTTTGGATGCACGCCGGTCGTTGAAAGTAGTTAGTATTGTATTCCGGATTCCCAGATCCCAATCCACTTCGAGCGCCTTCCTACTTCAAGGATCGGCATGCTTTCGCTGTGCTTTGTTATTCTCTGGGAGGACCTGGGCCCAATCTGCTACATCCGCCTTCCTACTTCATGTTTCTGCCTGCTTCTTCCGACCGACGTGTATTCCTCCTGTAGAGGGGTGTGCCCGACGGCCTGGCATCGCTTGGACGTGTGCATTTTTCTCGGCGAGAACCATCGAGGACCATCCTCGACCAACGAGCAAAAAAACACGCACGAAACCGAAAATTGCACGGAAAATGGACGTCCGAGCGACGGCGAGACGTGGGCCTGGGCCCGCCGCCGAGAGGCAGGGCGGCGGGGCGCGGGCGACGGGGGAGGAGCGGAGCCAGGGGCCGCGCCAGGGCCTCCTCCATCGGGGGTGGACAGACCTCCCACCCTGACACTTTTTTGGGATCCGCGGGTCGAGAGCGCACCTCTTCCGGTCGAAGCTAAGCGGGCCGCGCGAAGCTTGAATTAGGCAAAGAAGAGGGGGAGGAAGCGGCGGAGCCTCAGAGCGAGGCCGAGAGGAGGCATAGCCTCGGATACAGGCGGTGCCGAAGCCGAAGTGCACCTCCCACCCTGACACGTCGAGTAGTGAAATATCCGTTTTCGGTTCTCGAGGGGGCGCCGCGGCCGTCATTTTCCATTGGGCCCGAGGTCGTGTTCACTGAGCCACGTTTTCACCGGGGAAGCGCAGGGCTCGAGCAGAGGCCGGAGCGCGGGCTCGACGCGCAAGCCTCTTGCAGTACGTTCGGGATCGGCAGCTGGAGAGAGGCAGCCACAGGTGCACGCGCCGAGCCTGGCATCGCTCGGACGTGTGTATGTTTTCTTCGGCGGGGACCCTTGAGGAGCATCCTGGATCATCGAGCGAAAAAAACACGCACGAAACCGAAACATGCACGGGAAATGGCCGTCCGAGCGACGGCAAGCGGGGCGCGCATGGCAGAAGGTTTCTGCGGTTTCGTGGGCGCTTGGCCGCTGCGCCGAGGCCTAATTGGCTGTGCCACTCGCGAGCGCGCCCTGGAGTTTGGGCGGTCCAGTCTTCGAGGGAGGTCTGCAGCGGGAGCCCGCGTCGGAGTTGAGATTGGGCCTCGTCGTTTTATATACGATTTTGGGTGGCCCGAAAAGGGAGATCGAGCTGAAAGGGGGTGGTGCAATAGACGTTGGGCCATTGTACTGCCAATGTACTGCGCCGGAGAATTGTACTGCATTGTTTTGCAAGTGGTGCATTGCACGCGAAAATCCAACAATACATCTGCGCCACGGAATGTATTGCACGCCCCAGATGTATTGCAACCCCACACATCTATTGCACCAGATCTATAGCACCGCCCCCTTGTCGCTGGACCCCCTTTTGGGGTCAACCCGAACGATGGCCCCCGTCAGGCCAGCCCGAGTCCCCCCTTAACCCGAGTCTTACGTCTCCCCGACCTCTACCCGGGCCTGAGGCCCCCTTCGGCCTGGCTCCTCGGGGGGGCCGAGGGCGCCCCTGGCAGGGCTCGCTTCGATTCCTCCGCTTCGATTCGATTCGATTTCGGTGGCCTCCGATTCCGTCGGGGGTGGACAGGCCTCCTCCCCTGACACGTCGAGTAAGGAATTGGCCGTTTTCGGTTCGCGGGAGGGCGTCGCGGCCGTCATTTTTGCGGGTCCAGGTCCGTCGGTTTCGTTCCCAGGCCGTTTTCACTGAGGGGAGGTTTACTACAGGGAGGTTAGTCCACCGCCGATTCCGATCCGATTCGACATCGGATTCCCATTCGGGCCCCGATTTTTTCAATGGAGGCCCACTAGCCTGCCGATGCCTGGCGATTCGACTCTGCCCGACTCGGCTGCCGACGTCCGCCGATCCGATTCGTTTCGATCGCCGATTCGGCGTGGCGTCAAAGTGCGGTCTGCAGGGCTCCGGATGTGCTCTTCCGCGACGCTGCCATTTTGCCTTCCGATCCGGGCGCTGCCCTCTTGCTCGCCCCCTGGCGTGTTCCTCCGGGTTCGGGCTCCGGGGCCCTCGCAGATCGAGCCTCGAAGAAGAAGAACGCCATAAACATAGAGATTTGTGGCGCTCCGAGCGGATGTCTTGGATCCGCGCCGGGCCTCCCCGGCGGCGCCGGCGCCGCCCCTGGCGCGCGACGGGGAGGAGGGTCCAGCGCAGATCCAAGAAATCCGCGAGAAGCGCCAAAAGTTGATGTTCATGTGTTTATGTCGTTTGCAGAACGCAGCGGCAACATGGGGTCTAGGGCTCCGGAGGTGCTCTTCCGCGGTGTTGCGCTTTTGCCGCAATGCCGGGTCTCAGGGATGGTCGCGGTCTGAGCTGTCATATGAGTAGGCGGAGGAGGAGGAGGAGGAGGAGGAGGAGGAGGAGGAGGAGGGGAAGAAGGAGGAGGAGGAGGAGGAGGAGGAAGAGGAAGAGGAAGAGGAAGAGGAAGAAGCAGAAGCAGAAGCAGAAGCAGAAGCAGAAGAAGAGGAGGAGGAGGCGGCGGCGGCGGCGGAGGGTGCGGCTTTGGAGGGTGTGCGCTTCGGCCCTGCCCGCTGAGGAAGATGCCGATGGCTTCCGCCAGATCTTCTCCACTTACGTCGACTGGACCGGCGAGCTGGAGATGGAGAAGATCGCCCGGCTTCTCAGCGAGGCCTGGTCGGGGATGGCTCGGTTAGTGGGGTGGCCTGGCTTCTCAGCGAGGCCTGGTCGGCTTCTCAGCGATGGCCCTGGCTTCTCAGCGAGGCCCGGCTTCTCAGCGAGGCCTGGGATGGCCTGGTCGGGGATGGCCCGGCTTCTCAGCGAGGCCTGGTCGGGGATGGCCGGGACACCGGGTAAGGGGACCCAGCTATAGTGGTAGGGCCCCGGAGCCTTCGTGTTGGTCAGGATCACTAAATCGGGTCTGCCGCAGCTGGTGCTTTTTCGGGTGGCGGCAGTTCCGGTTGGTGGAAATGGGATGGGAGGGGCGCCCCGGGTACAGATCACTAAACCAGGTTCCACTAGACCTGGGAGAGGGATGGGCCGAGGAGGGCCTCTACCTCTGCGTGCCTTCGGATCCGTGCTGGTGCTGGTCTATAGGGCTCTGGCCGTGCTGCTCCGCAGTGTTGTGTGTTCTGCTCGCAGTCTTGGATTTCAGGGTGTGCCGTGCTGTGCCACGGGGTGGAAAAGTATGGGCCTCCGGAGGCCTCCAAGGGGGACCTCTGCAGGGTCCACTTCGGATCCGATCGAGCCGATTCGGCCTCGATTCTGGCAGAACCGATCCGATTCGGTTCCGAGATCCCGACGAGGGGGATGAGGGGGAGGATGAGGGGGAGGATTCGGTTCCGAGACGGAGGAGGAGGATGAGGGGGAGGATAAGACGGATGACGATGATGATGAGGATGAGGATGGGGAGGAGGAGGAGGAGGAGGAGGAGGAGGAGGAGGAGGAGCAGGAGGAGGAGGAGGAGGAAGAGGAGGGGAGGAGAGAGCGGAGACTGGTTGCTCCCAGTTGCCTCCACCCTCCCCTTCTCCTCTCCTCGGGACCCCACATCCTCCCTTTCCGCTCGGCTCTTCATTCCTCCCCCTCCCACAGGTCCTCTTCGCTCCTCTCCCTTCGCCTTACCTCCGCCTCCGCCCCCTCTCCCTCCCTCCACCCCCCATCCCCACCTCCCCATCCGCCCCCTTCCTCGGGCTCCAGTCCCTCGGAGAGGTGATCGACATCAGCGAGAAGCAGCTGCTTCGGCTGGCGCAGATCGTGACCGAGGTCCACCCGCACGGCCGCCCCGTCGCCAGGTTCCCGCAGTTCCTGAGGCCGCGGCGGCGTGGGGGGGGGGGAGGGAGAATCAGGAAGAGGCAAGAGGGGGAGGAGGAGCGGGAGGAGAAGGAGGAGGAGGAGGAGGAGGAGGAGAGAGAGAGGAGGAGAGAGAGGAGGACCAGGACGAGGACGAGAAGGGGAGAATGAGGAGGAGTAGGAGGAGGAAGAGGAGGAGGAGGAGGAGGAGGAGGAGGAGGAGGAGGAGGAGGAGCGGAGGGGGAGGATGGGAGGATGGGAGGAGGATGGGGCGCGCAGAGCGAGGGCCCGCAGCTTCGCGAACTCCGCGCGCGGCAGGCTCCCGACGCGGCTGCGACCCCGGCGCGGAGGTGTCTTCGAGGCTGTGCGCCGCTCGCGGCGTGGCGCGAGGCGCAGGGCGGCGTGCTGCGCGCAGCACGCCCAACGGCGGGGTGCCCGCGCTCGAGAGCGTGTCCTCACGGCCCGACGGCTTTCACGTCCTCCCGTCGCTTGGTCGGCGGCGATGCTTCGTGGCATCGACGCGGCGGCCACCCCAGCGCGGAGGCGTTCAGGGCTGTGCGCCGCCGTTGGCCTGGGCTCGACCGACATCGAAACCGATCTGCGGTGTCGGGATGGCGCGATCGTTCAGGGTTTTCTGGCACGGTCCAGGCGGTGGCCGAGCACCGGCGCCGACGTCGTCGCGGCGTGAACTTGGCGTACCCTTGCCCTCTTGCTCTGTTCGCCCAGTCCAGCACCCCCCCCTTCTACCAGACCCATGTTGCCGACACAGGTGGCCTCCAAGACAGTCTACAACCTCAACTTCCCCGGTCAGAGTTGTTTCGAGGACTACCTGTGCTCGTTCGACGTATGACACCCGCAGTGGCCTAAACCGTCAGTTCTTTGAATTGCTACACGATGCCACGCATCAACGCCGTGCTTCCGATCGTACACGACCCCAGCTGCCCCGTTAGCACATGCTGGTTCGGGGACTCTTCGAACCGATGCCGCACCATATTCCTGGTACAGTCGAACCGATGCCGCATCATATCGCACACGACCTCAGCTGCTTCAGTCCTGCTGCTTCGAGGAAGACCCGCGCCAGAATGCCAGCGGAAGCGACTCACGCGCAACCGCGATCTCCAATATGACGGACTATTACGAGATGACAGGCAGCACCACGGAGCTGCTGATCGTCTACGACCCCAACTGTCCCGCCAGCGTAGTCTTTCTCCTCCCTCCCTCCTGACTCCTGCCTCCTACTTCCTGCTTCTTCCTGCCTCCTCCTGCGCTGCTCCCTATAAGGCTGCGAGCTGCGCAACTGTCGCCACTTTCGTGGGCTCGTGGGAGGTCCAGCGGAGTGGAATGGTACGGCTCGCGGCTCCCTGAGGGGCTGCGAAGTGTGAAATTGTCACCACTTTCGTGGGCTCCTGGGAGGTTAGCGGGCTGGAGTTGTGCGGGGATCCAGTTGAGACCTCGCGGCGCCTTGGGGGACTGCGAAGTGTGAACATCATGTCGCCGTTGTCGTGGGGTCCTGGGAGTTCCAGCGGAGTTGAATTGTACGGGGATGCAGTTCTTCGGGGCCGCCATGCGGACCGTTCCGCTGGGGCCTTCGGTGGAGCTCCTTATGGGGTCATGGAACATGTGAGGGGTCAACCGAAAATTGGCGGGGCTGCCATGCAGTCCTTTCTGCTGGGGCCTTCGGTGGAGCTCCGTTTGGGGCCGCGGAGCGTGTGAGGGGCGTGCCGAAATTGGAGCGGGCCCGCCATGCGGACCGTGCCGGTGGGTCCTTCGGTGGACCTCACTATGGGGCCGTGAAGCGTGTGAGGGGCGTGCCGGATCTTTTGCGGAACCGCATTGCTGCGGACCTGCCGGTGGGGGCCTTCGGTGGGGCTCCCCTTGGGGCCACGAAGCGTGTGAGGGTTGTGCCGACAGCAGCGCGGAGCCGCCATGCGGACCGTGCCGCTGGTGGCCTTCGATGGAGCTCCCGATAGGGGCCACGAGGCGTATCAGGGGTGTGCTTGCTCTGGTGCGGGCCGCCGTGCGGACCATGCCAGTGGTGTTTCGATGAAGCTCCCCATGGGGCCACGAAGCGCGGGAGGGATGGGGGAGGAGGAGGAGGAGGAGGAGGAGGAGGAGGAGGAGGCGGAGGAGGAGGAGGAGGAGGAGGAGGAGGCGGAGGAGGAGGAGGAGGAGGAGGGATGAGGCGGGAGGAGTAGGAGGAGGCAGGAAAACGCGGAGCGTTGTCTCTTCAAAACGAGGGCCCAACACCACAGGATGGTTGGGAAACGAAAATACATGACATGACATGGTTATGGGGGGAGTCTCGCACCAGCAATCCCCACATTTCAAGTGGAGTCATAGTGTTTGGCGCCCCCTTACATCGTAAACCCGAGGTCGCTGCTCCCCCGAGTTTCCGTCTCTCTCTAACTCTCTGATTTATGTTTCATCGGCAGGGGCAACGAGAAAGAGAGAACGAGAGAGAGAGAGAGAGAGAAAAAAAAAAATGAAGAAATAACAATAATGGGAATGAGCGAAAGTGAGAGAGACTAGAGAAGTGTGCGAAGTGAGAAATAACAATAATGGGAATGAGCGAAAGAGTAAGAGAGAGAGAGAGAGCGAGACTAGAGGAAGCAGCGACCCCTGTGCCACTGCAAGGTTTGCGAAGCAAGGGGGTGCCAGCAAGACCCGTTGATTTGTTATGTTGTGTTGTGTTTGGCTTCCTGGCACGAGAATCCCCCAAAGAAAAGTTATTTCACGTGGAATGTGTTCTTGGGACTGCATTTTCCGGTGCAACTCCACGCTGCAGCCTTCCAGAGCTCTGAACCCACAAAACAACAACGCCGCACACATCTACACTTCATCTCAGGGCATGTGTGGTTCTCACACCAGAAATTCATAACACCCCAGACCAGAGACATATCAGGGTGTTGCGCCCCCTCACTTTGCAAGCCATGTGATTTCACCGGGATCGTTGCTCCGTCTAGTCTCTCTCTCTCTCTCTTTTTCTCTCGCTGCATGGTTGCTTCATCAGAGGAGGGGGAGGAGGAAGAGGAGGAGAACGACTGGAGAGGAAGGCGAGAGAAGACCACCGTCAAACGAAAACACAACGATCAGTGGGTGCTAGTGGTTGGCTTGTCCGTGTATGTGGAAGAGCGCGTTCTGTGGACGTTGTGGGGTTCGAGCCGGGCCTCTCCCCCATCCCTTCCCCCTGAGATGCAAGGGGAAGGGGAACGAACCCGGGAGGGGGGGGGGGGGCCCTCAAAGGGAAGGGGGGGGGCTGAACCTGGGAGGGGCCCCCCCACCCTCAACTGCAGGGGCGGGGGTTCGAACCGAAGGGGAGGTGCTCCCTCCCCCCATCTCTCCAAGGGGGGGGGGGCGGCTGTTCGAACTTGCCCCCCCTCGCCTCCCCTCCAGTGAGAATTGCAGGGGGACGGAGCGAACCGGCTCCCCCCGCCCTTCGCCAATGGCAGATGACGACGGCGAAGGTGACGTCGCCGACGCCGACACCGACGACGACGACGCAGACGTCGACGACGACGACGACGACGACGCAGACAACGACGACGACAACGACGCCACCGACGACGACGACGACGACGACGACGAGGACGACGGTGACAACGCCGACGACGACGACGACGTCGACGACAACGACGACGGTGATGCCAACGACGACGACGACAACGAAGACGACGACGACGTCGACCACGACACGACGATGATGGTGACGGTGACGGTGACGGTGACGCCGACAACGACGACGACAACGACGAAAACGAGGACAATGAAGACGACGACGATCGATCCTCAGCGAGTTGCTATTAAGCTTGGACCGAGCCCTAGTAATATTCTATTAGAGCTGTACCCGACTCTTCTAGAATCCAGTTGGAGCTGGATGTTTCTGACATGTCATTCTATTCGAGCTTGTTCGACCCATGGTAGATTTCAAATGGATCTGGATCCAAGTATCGTAGAGTTCGGGTAGAGTCGGATCGACCCCGACAAGGCTGATATTCAAGTTGGATTCAGCTTGAATGGGGCTGAATTCCATTAGTATTGGGTCGACCCTTAGTATCAGCTATAATTAGTAGGATTGCATTCTAGTGGGATCGAGCCCCACCAGGATGTTATTACAGTTCGGTCTCATTCGAGTAGAATTCAATTAAAGCTGGATCGAGTCTTAGTCGGATTTCAATGGCGCTAGATCCAGCTAAAGTAGGTCTCTAGTACAGTTGGACCGAACCCGACTGAGGATGTTTTCGAAGTTGGATCCAGCTATACCAGGACCCGTTTAGAGCTAGACCGAGCCTTCTTGGGATTCTCTTCGAGCTCGACCTAGCTACATTAGGACTCTGTTAGAGTAGGATCGAGCCCGGTCGGGTCCAACTACAGGAGGATTCAATCGGAGCTGGACCGAGCTGTAGTAGAATCCTATTAGGGGGAGGGGTGGGCTGTAACCTCCCCCCCGAGAGACGGCCGTCTCGTTCACTCCCACCCGCTGTCCCAATACACAAGTCGCTCCCGAGTTTCAGCACAGGGAGAGGCTGCCATCGACAACCATCGGCAACCAATGCAGACGCCAGTCAGGTACGCGATGCCCGCGAGGATCGCCGCACGTGCCAGGTGCGCCACGCGCACCTGGTGCGCCACGTTGGGCAAGTGGAAATACGTCGATCGCGCCACCATCGCGTTCAAAACCAATGCGGAGTGACGGCGGGTGCGCGGGCATTGTCTAATGTGTGTGTGGGCGTGCATTTGCAATAATTCAGCACTTGCCCGCGCAGCCCCCCGCCGCCGCTCCCCGCCGCCGCCCTTTTTCGCAAGCTACATATGTTTTCTTGTTGTAAGGGGTTTAAGGGGTTGGCATTGCACCCAGCAAACAATATGCCAGCCCCCACTCCGCCCCTACTAAAAACCAGTGCAAAGTGATCGCGGGACGTCCGCGCATGACTCAAATTTGGGTTCAAAGTACAGTCTGCATTTTTTGTTGCAAATGCATGGTGGTGGGGGCCGTCATCCCCGCTGTTCTTCTCGAAAACCAATGCGCAGTGATCGCCGGGCGTCCGCGCATGATCCAGATGTTTGCGCGCGCTGCACTCTGCATTAGTTTTTGCACGGGAGTGCTGGGAGGGGGCCCGCATGGTCCCAGGTTTGTCGCCGGTCGTGTGGGGGGGGAGTACATACATTTACATACATGCATGCATGCATACATACATACATGCATGCATGCATGCATGCATGCATACATACATACATACATATATACATACATACATACACACATACATACATACAAGATTGCAGTGGCGCTTCGCGCCATGCACCTTGGTCCTTGAAGTTTGGTACGCAGGCGGAATAGCAGGAAGGTCAAGCCGACAATTTAGAGATGACTCCTTGTTGCCTTTTCCGGCATCGCCGCTATAAGAATGTTTTTCGTTATCCTTCCTCCATGTTTCGTTTTCCTTATTTTCGCCGTACCTTGCGCATTCTCCCCATCCTCCTCAGCTCTTATTTGCGGAGGCTCCTCCTGGGAGAGCATCTGGGGGCCTCACAAAAGTTGTCGCAGGGTTTCTTAAGGCCTTCTGGAGGCCTCCTGGGCGTATTCTGGGGGCCTCTGGGGACTTCCTCGGGCCACCCTGCCTCCAACCGCAGTCTCCCTGAACGACCGGGTCGCGATTTGGAATGCTTCGGAGGGTGTGTTGGGGCCATCTTGGGCCGCCATGGGGCTCTCTGAGGGCCATCTTGGACCCGTGTTGTGCCGTTTTGGTGGGGCGATGCTGGAGCCTCCCAGGCGGCTTCGGACGCCCAGAAGACCGCCGTCTTGGAGCGTCGGGAAGCCGAAAAGAGGAGAACCCCCAAATTCAGCAAACACCAACAGAAAATCAAAGATTTGTGCCTCTTGGGGCCTTCTTGGGAGTGCTCTTGGAGGCCTCTTTGGAGCCGTCCTGGGGGCCTTTTGGGCCATCTTGAGGTCACGCCGGTCACTCTTGGAGCGCTCTTGTGCTGTCTTGGGGGTCTCTGGGACCTCTCCGATGACCCCCCTGATCGCCCTAGGTGTGCTGGGAAGGCTTGGCAAAACACCCTGCGAGGCCCGGGGGGCCGCTTCGAGGCCCGTCCTGAGGGTCCCAAAGCCCCAGATCCCGGGAGTCCGGTTTTGGGGGGGGGGCAAGGGTTTTCCCCTCGCCCGGGAAAAATATAGGAAGAGGAATATTCAGATTGACGAGGAATTCTGCTAAGCCCTCCCCTGAAAACGAAGAAGGGAAGGTGGACGAGAAAGGGCTCTAGACCACCTCGGCCCAGAGGGATCGTGGGATTGAGAAGGAGGAAGGGGAGCAGGAACAGGAGGAAGGAGGAGGATGAAGGATGAGGAAGAAGACAAGGAGGACGGAGGAGGGACCAGGGTAAAGGGAGAAATCAGTCGTGGCAGTCGCTGCTGGACTGGGGTGACCGTTGGATCCAAGGTTTCGGTGTCGAATTTTGCTGGCGGGCACCGTTCAACCCTTCAGGGCAGCCCAACGCTGTCGCGCGGCGCTTGCGCGACGACGGCGGTTGCACGAACAGAGCGTGTTTAAAACAATGAATGTTCGCGCGCGTTGAAACTAAAGCTGAGTGGATCTGAACGCGAATATTAGCTCCCAGACCAGACCGCATTTGTTATTTTTGCTAGATTTAACTGCCCCTGCATCGCAAAGGTATGCTTATCCTTTCAGAACAAGTCCATTTCTTAGTTTACGGTTTGTCGATGCTAAGTTTCTGGTTTGTTCAGTGTTTTGGGTTGTTTGTCGAAATTGACCAGTCTATCGACTCTCGGCCGTTGTCAATATTTCGTAGGCGGGGGGGTACCGGTTTAACCAAGATGTCGTTGTCATTTTCAAGGGGTGGTTATCCTTGAATGTTCGGTTTATGTTGTCGTTGTTTTTCCTGCACAATCGGTTTCCCCATAGTGTGTTGGGAATGATGGGGAGAAGTGGGAGAACGGCGTTTCCAGTTGCCGGGGCCCTGGCCGATAGAAGGAGCGGGCTTGCGAGCAGAAGGAGGTCGGGAGAGGTGGACGGAACCCTCCTGGGCACCCTCTGGGGCCTCCGCGGAGCATGTTGAGTTCCATTGTGTTGCCCTCTGTAGCTCCGCCTTCTCCCCCCTCCCTGCCTCGTCGCCTCCCTTCCCCCTCATGGTTTCACACACGTCGGGTTCCTCCTCCGCAGCCTCCTCCTCAGCCTTCCCCTCTCCAGTATTTGAGATCCCCCCTTTCTGTAGCGAGGTCTTCGGGCCACCCCCCGTGTTGCCCTCTCAGGGCCAGCTTTGTCGGACCGAGATTACGTTTGTTTTGTTTGCCCTTTCCATGGCGGCGACGGGGCGACCGTGTTCGGGCGGGGCTAGGTCAGGGCTAAAGTTGTGTTCCAGAACGCTTTCAGAGCGTTCTGGAGCGTTGCCCATTCAGACGGATCTTGAACGGCCTTGGCGCCCGATCCTCGACCACAAAAGAAACCCTGACCCGAATAACACGATGAAGACGTGGCGTCACTGAGATTCCCGTCTTCGTATTCGGGAGGGTATTTCTGGGTGGTTTGGTCTGGTGCATCCACAGACAAGACCCCCTATCCCAAATATTTTTGGCCCTCCTAACTTAGGTTCCCTCCCAAAGGGTTAAAGTCCTTCTCCGGGGCCAATCAATACATTTTCCAGAGCCGAGGGATCTCAGAGGTTCCGATTTGTCCCCGGTCTGGTTCTGCCCCGTCGTGGCCTCGTCTTAGAGTCGAGGCGCGTTAGTGAGGACCCCTCTAGGCTCAGGAGCGGCTTTGGCCTCTGGCTTGCGGGCCGTCTTCCTCAGAGCTGGGTCTGGAAGGTGCTCGTTGCCGAGGGATTCGCCGTGGTTGGGGACAGCTTCTTCGCTTCCTCCTGGGCGTTCCTTCTGGCAGCACGGTGACTGCACGCCGTACACCTACGGCTGCCAATGAGAGTCTTCTCGTTTCGTTCTCCGCCGTTACACCCCAACCCAACCCGAAGGCCCCGATGTGCTCTCCATGTCCAGTGGTGGGGTGGGGGGGGCGGTCAAGGCACATGGACAAAAACACATCTGAAGCCCGTACCTCCTCCCACCCCCAATTCGGGTCTTCGGGTTCGGTTGGTTGGGGTGGTCTGGTAGGTAGACAGTTTTAGCCCTTGCCCGTCTCTTGTGGCGCGACCTGGCTCGGCAGATTCGCGGCTGCTCTTGAGGCCCAGGCCAGTCGGTACTGTTCTGACCTCGCTGTGGTCTCTTGGTGTTGATTGGGGCTCGCACCTTCCGCGGAGCACCCGCAGGCTGATCAGCCGCCTGACGCAGGAGAACTACGGCGGCCTCAACGCGAGCACCAACCGTGCCCTGAAGACGAGCAGCGCGAGCCATCCGTAGAGAGAGAGCCCGCCGGCGCGCACGAGGGACCCGCCCCGCGCACGATGGGGGGGCAGTTCGGGCCTCACGTGCCGGGGCGTCAGCGCCAGCGCGGGTCAGCAGCTCGCCTCCGGGGCTCATTTCGATGCCGATGGTTTCCGATTCCGATTCCGTTCGATTTCGGCTTCCGATTTGGGAGGCCGATTCCTCACTGGAGGCCGACCAGTCTGCCGGTGTCTGCCGATTCGACGACTCTTCCCGACTCGGCTGCCGGTATCCGTCGAGCCGATTCATGTCGATCGCCGAGCCGACGTGTCGATTCGCCCGGGTCTGGGAGCCGCTCGGGGCCGCGTTCCCTGGTCTACCCCCCGCTGACCTGGCCTTGGGAGCTGCTGGCGACCTGGCCTCGGCCTGTCCTCGCGACAGGGCCCTGGCCCACCTGGGCTTGTGCTGACCCGGGCTGGGGCGGGCGCGAGCAGCGGCCAGGGGGGGAGCGGAGGAGGGCGGCCTTCCAGGAGCGGCGTCGCAGATCGAGGCAGCGCGAGCACGGATTCCGGCAGGGTGGCTCTGCGTCGAGGCCCGCTGGCGTGCGTGAAACCGACGCGCGCCGTCGCTGAAGGAGGCGGTCTTGGCGCCACGTTTCGGGGTCCGATTCGTGGATCTGGCTCCCACGCGCCGGATCCGCGGAGCCGTCGTCCAGGTCGCCGTGTTCCCGAGGAGAGCAGGGGTCCTGGAGTTTTCAGGGGGGGGCGGCCCCTGTCAGAAAATCGGCATAGGTACAATGACAGAGGCCCCTTAAGAGAATCGACATAGGTTTATAATGATATATATATATATAGAGAGAGAGAGAGAGAGAGAGAGAGAGAGAGCGCGGGTCCTGGAGTTTGTGCTGCCCTTCTTGGGCCCCCCCCGGCCCCGGAACCTTCCCTGCGGAGCCTGGGTCGCCGAGCGCGTTCCTTTACTCGCAAAGTGCCTATTCGCAAACGTCCGAACAACACATGGCCGCTTTGATGTAGTCTATCGTAGATCCCTCGCGGGGGCTCCAGGTCATTTGCGAGCAGTTACTTTTGCGAGTAGTGGACCGCGCTTTCCCATGAGGGGGCTGCAGAGGCCGGTGCGAGCCGAGGGGCCGAGCTGCCGGGGGCGGCCCCACGGAGCCCAGGGGGGGGGGGTCCTTAAGGGCACCCGTTCTGCCCTCCGCGGGGCCCCAGCTCGCCTCCCTCCTCGCGGGGGGGCCGGCCGCCTGGAGCACAGGTCGAGAAGCGGGAGGAGGAGGAGGAGGAGGAGGAGGAGGAGGAGGAGGAGGAGCAGGGCGCCGCGGCCGTCGTTTTCCAGGCTCTGCGCCCGCCAGGTTTGGGCCGAGATCGTTTTCACGAGTGAAACCAGGTTTTTGCTAAAGGGGGTTCTGTGCATCCCCGAGGGGGGCGGCCTCTACGAGTCGAAGAGCTCCGCAGGACTCAGCAGACTCGGGGGAGTCTGCGGGATTCCGAGTAGTCGAGTGGTAATCATTTATGAGCTCGAAGAATCGAAGACGCCTGCGGCGAATCACCGTCGCTCCCTGCCTTTTTGGAAGCGCCTATGTGGCCGAACGTGAGACCAGACCTGCCAAGCTGTCGGAAAACATGTGTTCTCAGAATCGGTTTGGAAAGCCTTCGGGGAACACGTGGGCATCTTGAAGGTCATCTTGGCCGCCTGGAGGCAATTTTGACCCATTCGGGCCTTCTTGGAGGACGTCTTGGAGGGCTCTTGGGCCGTCTTGGAGGCCATCTTGAGCGTCTTGGAGGCCTCTTGGGCCGTCTTGGGGGCCTCTCGGGGCCGTCTTGGGCCTCTTGGGCGATCTTTGGGGGCGCTTGGGCCGTCTCGGGCCGTCGGAAGGCAGAAAAAAAACAAATGGCCTCTTGGGCCGTCTTGGGCCATCTTAGTGCCATCCTCGGCCATCTTGGTGGGCCCTTGGCCCGTCCGACGCCGTCGGAAGCCGTTTGGAGGGCCTCTCTCAGCCGACTTGGGGCCCTCTTGGAATGCTCCAGGGCCGTCTTGGAGGCCATCTTGGGCGTCTTAAAAGCATCCTGGGCCGTATTGGGGGCCTCTTGGGGCCGTTTGGGGGGCCTCTTGGGCCGTTCTGGGGCCATCTTGGAGGCCTCTTGGGTGATCTTTGGGCGATCTTTGGGGGATATTGGGCCGTATCGGGCCGTCGGAAGGCCGAAACGAAGCAACTGTCAAATTCCTTCGAACACGTAGGGAAAATCATGATTTGTTGTCTTTTCTGGCCTTCCTGGGGGCCTCTTGGGGGCCTCTTGGGGGCCTCCCGCCTCGGGGCCGAGGGCTCGAAATGTCCGTGCGTGTCCCCCGTCTAGGCCCCATCTTGGAGCCATCTTTGAGGCCTCTTGGGCCGTCCTGGGTGCGAATTGGGCCGGCTTGGGGCCCCTTAGGGCCGTCTTGGGACCCTCTTGGGGGCGTCTTGGGGCGATCTTGGGGCGATCTTGGGGGCATCCTAGGGCGTCGCAACGCCGAACAAGTGGGAAGGTACACAGATTTCAAAAACCGAATGGCAATGTCTGGTACCCGGGTTCTTCGGAAGCTGTTGGGAGGCCTCTCAGAGGCCCATTGGGCCGTCTTGGGAACATCCTGAGCGTCTTGGAGCGTTCGCTCGGCGACTCGGGGCCCTCTTGGACCGTCTTGGGGTCCTCTGAAGGCCCTCTTGGCCCGTCTTGTGGCCCGCCTGGGCCAGAGCGCGTCGCGCGAGGAGGCGACGCGAGGCCCAGGGGGCACGCGGCAGGCCCGAGGAGATGTGCTAGCTCGGAGTCCGAGCCCCTTACTTGGCATCGCTCGGACGTGTGCATTTTTTCTCGGCGAGAACCATCGAGGACCATCCTGGACCATCGAGCAACAAAAAACACGCACGAAACCGAAACCTGCACGGGAAATGGACGTCCGAGCGACGGCAAGCTTAAGAACCCGTAGGATCGAGGACTGAGGCTCAGGGAATGCGGCACGGGGCCTCAGGACACGCCCGCTCCGTGTCCAGCGGCACAGTGGCGGATACATTAGCAATAATCGTAGTGTTGCCGCTGAGCTGCCCGGATATCCGGTTGGTGGGCATTGGATCTGGTGTGGTCCGTTCCAAGATAACATTGATGTCGAAGAATCGAAACATTTCGAAGGGCCGAGTATTTCGAACATGGTGTCCTTTGGAGACCCCCAGAAATGCACAGGATCGCGCGGATTTCCGGAGTCGACGCTGGACCCCCGGTGGCGGCGGCCCAAGAAGTCCGCGTGGATGTCCGAAAGTGTTTATGGTGTACGATCTTTCTGTTTTGGAAAGCCTGCATGGACACCAACCAGTCAGTCAGCGCACTGTGGAGGTGCAGGCCATGCGGAGCAAGCTACGATGTGCAAGCCGTGTCGTGCCAGCCATGTTGCGCAAACTATGCGGGGTGAGCTATGTGGTGTAAACCCTGTTGTGTAAGCGACATCGTGTGATCCATGGTGTTTGAGATATGCGGCTTGAGCGATGCGGTGGAAGATCGCGGGCGAAGCCTGGACGGATCCCACCCGGGGCACGAGGGGCCCCGTGGGCGAAACCTCGACCGACCCACCCGGGGCACAGGGCGCCCACAGGCGGCAGCGTGAGCGACATCTCGGCGGGCCCAGCCGGGGCGCGAGGCCCACACGCGGCGCCCACGGGCGGGAGCGCGGGGGGAAGCCTCGGCAGGCCAGCCCGGCTGGGCAGGATCCGGAAGAGTCTGGGAGTGCGGGCACCTCTCTCTTGGGAAAGGGCCCCCCTCCCCTGCAGAGCTCCTGCGTGTCTGCTGCGCGGCCATCCGGCGGGAGAAGGATCCCCGCCCACCAAACCACCCCAGCCCAACCCGAGTGCCCCGATTTGCCCTCCATTTCCAGTGGGGCGGGGGTGGGCGGTCGGGGAACATGACAACAAAAACATATGAAGCCCGTAATTAGCCCCCCCCAGCCCGAAATTCGGGTCTTCGGGGTGGGTTCGGGTGGTCTGGTAGGAAGTCCAGGAAGGGCACCGGCCGCCCGGGCCTCCACAGATCAGTTCTGGCCCAGATTCTGATGCGTATGGTCTTCCAGCCTGGCCGTGGACGTCTGCACCCAGGAAGGAGCAGGAACAGGCCGACCCCCCGCAACTGGCGCTTCTAAGACAGTCATGGGCGTTTCCCATACACCCCTGCCCTGCTCGATTTCTTCTCTGCGTTCGGTGCAAGGCTTTCGCTTGTCGGGCTGCTTCTCATGCGGTTGGTGCTTCTGCCGTCTACTGTATGTATACACCAAGGCCTGGGCCCCAGATAATTCTGTGGAGGCTTGGTGTTGGTTTGCAGCATCGCTCGTCCCCAGTGTTCCGAACGAGCAGTTTTGAATTGCCCTCGCACCAAAAACACGAAAGAAGGCAGGCAGAACGCCGGCTGCCAGATCTCTCGCCCCTCCCCCCCCCCCGGGAGTCGCTCTCTCGTCCCGGGCTGTTTTGGGGCGGCCAAGAAGCGGCGCTTGGACGCCGAGGGTTGGGTGTTTTTTTTGTCCGGCGCGATGCCGTCGTGCCACCAGAGGTCGTGAGGCTGGAAGGCCGCCCCCTCTGTCCCAGCACGCTGCGCGCGCCCCAGGATGATGACAGCTGTGCGAAAGACCGCGCGCTCGTCCGAAAGACAGCGCGTCTTTGGCCCGCGCTGCGAAGCAGCCGAGCGGCCGAGCTCCCGAGGAGGCCCCGCCACTCCCGCGGGCAAGAATCACACCAATCATCCATGTTCACAGCCTCGGGGCCCGAACTCTGCCGCGACCCCAGTGATACAGGGCGGCTTCGGGCGGACGCCCCGCGCGGAACGTATTCATCGGATCATACATGCATGGGATCGCGCCTCGGTCTCCGGCGCGCGAGGGCATGGATCTATCTCCAGTATCCGTGATGCCGGGGAGGACGGGGTGGACTTCCAGGATACCATGGCATGTTGTTTTTCGTTGTTTGTTTTGGATCTGCTTAGAAGCCTCTCCTCGTCCTCCTACTCCTCTTGCTCTTCCTCCTCCTCCTTTTCGTCCTCCTCCTCCTCTTCCTCTTCGTCGTCCTCGTCCTCCTCCTCTTTCTCCGCCCCGAGGTCGCGCCCCGAGAGAAGGCAGCGGCTCGGCTTGGGGGGACGACCACGGCCCAGATTCCTCCAGGCGTCGCGAAGGCAGCGGCACATATGCGTTGTGGCGAGCCTGGGCGCGGAGGCGCCCGGCCCGGGCCCGGGGCCCTCCAAGAACGACCCGCGGAGAGATGCTGGTCCCCGATGTCTTCGACGAGCGCGTTCCACTACTCGCAAAGTGACGAGTCGCAAATGGCCTGGATCCGCCGGGGGGGGGTCTACGAGGAACGACATCGAAGCAGACATGTGTTCTCCGGACGCTTGCGAGTATAGGCATCTTGCGAGTAGTGGAAAGCGGTCGGGGAGAGGTGGGGTCGACAATTCCATTCGGGCGATTGCAAACATGGCTCAAGGGGGCGTGGATTAGCGACGGGTCCCATTCCCATAGGAATTCGCGGACTTCCGCCGCCCAGCGAGGCGGCACTGGCCGCATTCATTTTGGGGAGGGCACCTCCCCTGATCCGTGGATTTGGCGACCGGGATCGCTAATCCATGCTTGCGCGCCACCGAATGGAGGCGGCTACGCCGCGGAGGAACTCGGCGCAGCATGAGGTGCCAGAAGACGGCAGAGCGCGCGCGAGCCGGACGGTGTTCGGGCGATTCTGTGGGCCGCTTTGAGTCTGACGTCGTGTGCTGCAGCAGAGGGCGGGGGGGGAGCGACAAGGAGAAGCACTGCCTCGCTCGAGCCCTGGAAGCCAATGGTCTGGACGCCCGAGATGGGCACGGAAAGAATGGGCACAATGCCCAGCAGCAGTTCCTGTCCACTTTGAACAGGACTCGCCGTCCGCGCCGCCGCGGCCTGTGTCCATTCGACACAGAACGCCGCTTGCCCAACAGCGGCCGCTGTTGGTTTGGGACAACGTTTGCTGTTGGGCATTGTACATTTTTTTTCCGTACAGTCGAGGCCCTGAAGAAGGAACCCTTTTCGTTGGGGAGGGGTTCCGCGTTCCTTAAGTGTTTCGCTGCTTGCCTCAGGCTTTCCTCATGTTTCCAACAGGAAACCGAAGGTCAACTTATGGAAAAAAAGGGGCCTCGTTCCTTACTTAGGGTTCCTTAGGTCAACGCCCCGACTGTACGCAGTTCGGGCGTCCAAAGGGAAGCCAGCGTCCCAGACTTCTGGCGGCAGGTGCTCTTCAGTCTGGTCGCAGGTACTTCCTCGCCCTCGGGCTCCGGGGGGCCCGTGGTCGGGCCCCGGGTTACCCCACAACGGATCCGGGACGAAGGCTACTCCTCGGGTTCTGATGCTCCAGCCTACTACTTTAGACTTGATCGCCAGGATGGATTTCGAGCACCGAGAGAACACTCCAAAAATCAAGGGTTTTCACGTGCCGGGCCCTGGGAGACACTCTTTCGACACTCTTTCGATACTTTTCTGGGTGCTCGAAATTATTTCTGGGATGCGGTCCTTAAGTAGGATGGGAACAACATAGCCCTCGGGACCAAGGGCGTCGTCAGGCAGGCCTCGACTCGAGATAGACCGGCCCAGAGCGTTCCAGAGCGCTCTCAGAGCGTTCCAGAACGCTCCGAAACGGCCGCGGTGCCCGAGGCATCCTCCAGACTCACCGATCCGATGCTGCCTGGATGCTGCCTTCGTCTCATGCCGGGACTTTTGGGGCCGCGGATGGGAGAGAGCATATCGGAAGATGTTTTGGTCAGCAGGCCCACGAGGACAAACGAAAGCCCCGAATTCAAGCAGCGGCGAAGCGTCCTGACTTGCCAATGTGCCCACCGAATCGTAAATTCTCGTCGTTTGCACGACATGTTCTCTCCGAACACTCCTGTCTGAGACAGTCCTGCTTTGATCAATCGGCTTGATGGTCCTAGAGCACTGTAGCCGTTCTCAGAACACACATTTTGGTTCTGAGAACCTGTCGTGGTAGGCCTACAGGAATGCTGGGACGTTCGGTCCCTGCTCGAGGAATGGCCAAGAGTTCGGATGCCCGAATCATGAGGGCTGGGGGCGGTCAGGGGTAAGGACATATTCGCGTCTTGGGGGTCCCAATTGGGGTTCTACCCCCGACCGCAGTTTGCCCGGAGAACTCGGGCGTCCAAAGATTCGGCCGGCGTTGGCCGTCGGTTCGTCTTTGGAGCGCCCGTGTGGCTGATCCCGTGGCCCGCTCCTGCCCAGGGCCCAGCGGAGGGGCGAGGGCCTCCTCGGTCGAAGAGTTCATTGCCGTGCTCCTTGCTCTCCCGTGGTGCTGGCGGCATTCCGAAGGAGGACCTCGGCGAGGAATACCACAGGAGGGAGGACCACGACGACGACGACGACGACGACGACGACCACCCATCCACGCGAGACTTTCCAGAAGGGACCTCGGTTTCGAGGAATGGAGAGGTGCGCATCTGGCACCTCCTCCTCGGCGGAAAAGTGTCGGAGGTAAAACCGGGGGCGGCTCCGCTGGCAGAAGGTGGCGGAATCCAGAGGCGCCCCCAGGAGTTTTTTGGGGGTTCAGAGTTTCCGGAACTGGCCACGTGTCGGAGGAAATGCAAGCGACACCACCATCAGTGGGGGGCGGCAAAGAGGGGGGTGATGACTAGGTGGGGGTGGATATCATGGCGGGGGCCATGATATTCCCCCAGATTTCATGGCGCCTCGTCTTTTTCACTACGTCCCTGGCCCCCCGCTGGGCCGCGCACATGCCGCCGGTCATGATTTGCACCCCCTCCTTTTGGACAACCCCCTCTTGGCCGCTCCCGAACCAGGGGTGCCTCCTCCAGGGAGGTGGTCGGCGGTGCTTCCCCGAGCTGGAGACGGGGGACGTCTCGAGCGGGGAGGGGGGGATCACACCACCAGGAGGACCCTCTCTGACTCCTCCCGCTGGTGGTGGTGTCGCTCTTCATTGTTCCAAGCATCTGGGCGCCTAGTGGGCCCTGGAAACGGCAGGGCCGTTTTTCACCGTTTCCGAAAAGTGTTCCTTGAACCTGGAAACGGCAACAAAAACGGCGACCGGAAACGGCAACAAAAACGGCTCCAGGATTGGAACCGGAGCGGGAACCCGTAAAAAAACGGCGACGGAACCGGTAAAAAACGGCGTCGGAACCGGCAAACAAAACGGCAAAACGGAACCGGTAAAAAACGGCTTTGTCGTTTCCAGGGCCCTTATAGTGTGGGCGTAGCTTAGGTACAGAGCATGGCTGGCGTTTTTTGCCCAACTTCAGGCCCTGCGAATTTCGCGAAGATGGAGTTCATGAATTGGGTGACCCCTGGAAGGATTGTGTCCCCCATTGCGTACCTATGAAACGAAGTATGCAGAAGGGTTCTCCGACGGTTGCCCCAGCCAAGTCCACTCCGGCTTGCCGCCAGCCTTGATTGTTGTTTTTATTTTCACGACGCTCCTGCCTGGTGCGGGCGCCCCTTTGATGAGAAAGGCGCCCGCGCGAGAGTCTGCGAGCGACGTTCAGGGATGTAACGTTTAGCCTGGCCAGTCTCACTTGATCACACGCGAGGCGTCTATTGACGTGTCGTGCACGACGTGTTTAGTTCGTGGCCTGTGCTCATGCCGCAGCTGTCTCACCGGAGCCGCCCTGCCAGTCGGGCAGGGAACGGCCGCCGCCGCCGCGCCGCGCCCCGGGACACCGCTCCGAGGAGGCGCTCGTCGCCCACCGAGCGGGCCCGCGCGCGCGCACGGTGCGCGGGGCGAGGGGATCCCAGCAAGGGTTCGGCGACCCTCAGAGCGTGTGTTGGCCCAGTGTGTGTTCGCCCCGCTCAGCTCCGCCGACAGCTCGTTGCGCCTCCTGCGCCGTGCAGGGCCTCGGTGGACGAGCACACGCTGGCGTTCACCCACGCTCTGAGGTTCATCGAAGAGTGTTGGCGGCTCGGTCGGTCCGGGTGCGTCGCAGTCGGTTGCGCTCGGTGGCCTGCGTCTGTCCGGTCGGGGATCGTGTCGTCGCCGCGTCGTGTTGCGCCCTTCCAGGCCGCACGCGGCCCGCCGACGGTTCGGTCGGCTTCGGTTTCGCCCTCGGCGCGGTCCGTTTTCGGTTCTGCTGTCGCCGTGAGCGGTCTTGGACTCTCAGAGCTCCGGCGCCCCCGGAGCAACAAAAAAAATCGGGCGCGGGTGTGGTTCCCATGGCTCGGCGGGCCGTCTTGGGGCCTGCTCTCTTGGGCCCCCGGGCCGTCCCAGAACGAACTCGTGTGAGAAACCGATCTTCGAGCAAGGAGCCGCAGGGATAACCATACATGTTCGGAGCTCCGCGCGGATTCTTGGATCGGCGCTGACCCCTCCTCCCCTTGAGCGTCGCCGCTGGCGCGCTCCGCGGGCCAGGTAGGGAGGGGGGCAGCGCCGACCCAAGAAATCCGCGCGGACCTCCAGACGTTTGCGCTTGTACAGTTTTTGATATGTAAAGATCGGGGGCACAGGGGGCGGTAGGCAAAGGGGGGGTACATCGACCTCGAGTGGGTTGGCTGATACATCGACGCTACATCGCTGATATCAGGGCGATGTATCGACGATGTCTGGATAGCACGTTCTGCATCGACGATGCATCGACGATACGTGGGCGATATGTCGGCTATTCGAGGTGGATGTATCCCCCATGTGCCTATTCCCTTATTGTTGTCCCCGATCTACACGAACTAAAACTGCACAAACGTAAACTTGTCGGAGATCCACGCGGATTGCTTGGATCGGGGCGAGGCCCCGCTCCTTGGTCTGCGGAGCGCGCCAGGGGCGACGCCGCCGATCCAAGAATTCCGCGCGGACCTCCGAATGTGTATGTTTATGCTTGTTGCTGCTTCTCGAGGATCGGTTTCTCATCCCAGATCGCTGCCCGTCAGCAGAATCGGCGGCGAGCGAGGGGGGGAAGCGTGAAGGAGGAGGCGCTCGCAGAAGGCGGCGGGACTTTTCAGAAGCCCTCCGGCCCTCTGCTGAGAGGCTGTCTGTGCTTCCGGAGAAGGCCTCGAAGACTTCCCCGCAGGCTGGGGGACGTTTGAGCCTGCTGAGCAGGCCCGCCCTTTCGCACTCCCCCCCTGGGCTCGCCGCCAAGTGCGGTCGGGCGTGGGCGCTTCGGCGAGAGCAGCATTGGGCCATCGTAGGCCGTTCTCGGCCTGGGGGGATTCTAGATTCGAGGTCTTCGCGCGTCGTCGTCGGCTCTCGGCGGCTTCGCGGCCTCGGGGTTCCTTCCAGCGGCTGCGCCTCGCGGAGGGCGGCTCGGGTTCACCCAAAAGGGGGTCAGCGTCAACGGGGTGGTGCAATAGATTGGTGGGGTTGCAACACAGTACGGGCGTGCAATACATTTCGGTGCGCAAATGTCTTGCTGTATTTTCGCGTGCACTGCAGTGCAATTCTCTGGCGCCATGCAGTTGCAATACAATTGCCCCAACTGCATTGCACCACCCCCTTTCAGGTGGACCCCCTTTGGGTCACCCAAAGCGGCGCCTCGCGGAGGGGTACCCGGATGGTCCCGAACGGCCGCTGACAGATCCTTGGTGAGAGTTACGATGTTCTTTACCTGATTTAGCTTTGATCACCAGAAACAGTTCCGAGTACCAAGAAAGTAACGAAGCCGAAGGGATCTCACGTGTCGGGCCCCGGGAGGCGATACTCGTTCAACACTGTGCTCCGATCTTTTCCTGGGTGCTCGACATGGTTTTCGGGGTGTGGTCCTGAAGCACGGTCGGGGCAACATCAGGTGAGACGAGGCGCCGGGAGGCCCGGGCAACCCCGCACCGAGAGGGAAGCACGGCGTCGAGGGCCAAGGCGGGGGAGGTGAGGATGCGGCGGCGCTCGCACGCACCGCCTCCCCTCCGGAGGCTCCGCGCCTCCCACCATTCCGCCTCCCTGCGCCCCCCTCGTCAGCTGCCGGCTCCGAGGCCAGCGTTTGGTCATGGAGCCGGACCGAGGTATAAGATCGAGGCGGGTTCGGGGAGGGTGCCCTGCTGTTTTTCGTGTTTGTTGGATGCTCCTGTGCATCCTGGAGAGGGTGCCCTTTTGATGTTCTGTGTGTTTTTGCCGGCGGATGAAGGATGTTTTCTGTCGTAGGTCCGATTGTAAATATACTCTCGAGCTGGTGGCGACGGGAGCTGCAAACGGGGGTCGGCCAGAGCAATGGATCCGCCAGGATCCTGCAGAGCCAGGGTTGCAGTGACCCAGGTTAGCGCGGCAGGATCCTGCAAGATCCAACACAGCTTCATTGAAGGAAAAAACAACTTCCCGGAATGAGGCGCGGCACGCGAAACAGTCAACGGGCTTCTTCCCGGAAGGACGAAGATATTTTCCTGGAGGTCGATTTTAGCAGCCACAGATTTAGCAGCCCCTGCCCGGCTTCCGGATCTGCTGCGCCAGGTGCAGTTGACGCTAAGGACGCCACGTTTTAGCCCTCGCTGCAGTGGCGTCCGTCACTCGGCCGCTGGTGGAATAGCCACATGTGTGTATATATATATATATATTATATATGTATATACACATCTGCATGTTTGTGCGTGCGTAAGGCCCCGTCTTCCACACCGCGTCATCATGACCTCTATGACCATCATCTCCATCGCAAGCAATATCATCATCACCATCATCATGTCTTCGCCAGCATCACCATCGTCATCAGCATAACCACTCAACCTTATCATCAGCACCATCATCATTACCATCATGATCATCTTCATCACCATCATTATCGTCTTCATCACCATCAGCATCACCATCGTCATCATAATCATCGTCATCATCATCATCATCATCGTCGCCATCGTCATCGTCATCGTCATCGTCATCATCATGCCCATCCACGGGGCCAGAGCCCGGCCTCGACGCTAAGGACGTCGACGGCGCTGCGGAGAGCGGCTTCGCCTATGGCCCATGGGCGGGGCCAAACCTGTCGAACGGCAGCAGCGCGAGCTTCGTGGGCTCCGTCTGCACGGACAGCTCGGGCCCAGGCACCGCCCGAGGAGCTGCGAGCGCGGCTGGGGCGGCCGCGGCCGCAGCGGCGCTGGCGGCCGCCGTGGCGGCGGCGCGGGCAGCGGCCGAGGCTGCAGACGGCGAAGTCCTACAGAGTCGACGCAGCCGAGGCCGACGGGAGCCGCACCGGAGGCTGCCGCAGCTGCAGCGCCCGCAGCGCCAGCGCAGCCGCGGCCACGATGACTGGAACGCCAGCATGGCGCAGAGCCATCGGCTGTGGAGCATCGGCAGCGGCACCGCGCTCTCGTCTACTCCGCGGGTGCGCGGGCGCCGCGCGGACGGCTCGCGCATGGTGGGCCTCCGCGAGGAGTGCAGCGGCGGCGCGTCTGGCCGCCAGGCCGGCGCTGCGACGCCTGCGGCGCCAGGGGATGCGCCCCACGCGCGGCGGCGCGGCCAAGGGAGGCGGAGCGCGGCCCGAGTCGCTCTGTGATGACGGCGGGGGGCGGCTGAGGAGTGGGTCGCCGAAGCGCCAGCTTGGGCCCACGCGGGCCCCCAGGGGCGATGCCGTGGGCCCTTGGGAGCCTTGGGTCCCCGTCCCGAGTCGTGCGTTGCATTGAGGAAAGTCAGCACCCCATGATGATGATGATGATGATGATGATGATGATGATGATGATGATGATGATGATGATGATGATGATGATGATGATGATGATGATGATGATGATGATGATGATGGTGGTGGTGGTGGTGGTGGTGGTGATGATGATGATGATAATCATCATCATCATCATCACCATCGTCACCATCGTCATTCTCATCCTCATCACCACCATCAGCATCATCATCATCATCTGTCTCAGAAGTATCATCATCACCATCACCGTCGTCTTCTTCGCCGTCCTTATTCACCGCAATCAGTCACTACCATCATCTTGGTCATCTTCTTCATATCCTTCATCCTCTTCACCCCCCTCGTCCTTTTCATCCTCCTCCTCCACCTCTTCGTAGCTGTCGTCGTCGTCAGCATCATCATTATAAGCATGGTCATCATCATCGTCAGCATCACCATCATCATCATCATGCTGATCTTCACCATCATCAGCATGCTGATCATCATAACCACCATCATCACCATCACCATCATCATCATTTCACCAACAGCATCATCATCATCGTCATCGCCATCATACCTATCATCTGTTTCATCATCGTCATCATCATCATCAACGTCATCATCATCATCATCATCATCATCATCATCATCATCATCATCATCATCATCATCATCATCATCCGCCTGCCCCTCTCCACCGTCTCCTGTTCATCCTCCTCCCCTCCTCCTCCTCCTCCTCCTCCTCCTCCTCCACCGTCTCCTGTTTCTCTTTCTCCTCCTCCTGCTCTCCTTCTCCTCCTGCCCCTCCTCCTCCTCCTCCTCGTCGTCCTCCTCCTCCTCTTCCTCCGCTCCCTTCTCTTCCTCGCTTCCTCCTCCACCCTCTCTTTCCCCCCCCCGCCCTCCTCTCCTGGGTGGGCGGGGGAGCAAACCCCCAGCCAGCGAGGTGGGCGTCAACTGCGACGTGTTCCGGCCAGGCAGGCAGGCGCCCGACGAGGGGCGCTTCCGCATCTCCGTGGAGTGCGCAGCTTCGGTCGCCTTCGTCGCAGTTGCCGCCGTCGCCGCCGCCGCAGTCGCGGTCGACGCCGCCGCCGCCCTCGCCGCCGTCGCCCTCCACGGTGCACAACCGGTTTCCATGGTATCATGATCGAGTTGGATATGCGGCGCTCGTGCTATCCATCCCTGGAGGCCCCCGGGGTTCCAGCTGCCCGAGACTTGCCACAAACGTCCGACACGCCCACTCCTTATTTGATCGTTTGGGGACCCTCCTGCAGGCCACCCAACAGGTCGGTTCGACTCTAGGGCGACGTTGGTTCTACACGTGTTCTGTTCTATTTCGACTCTAGTTCGACAGGTTCGACTCAAGGTCAGCTCAAGTCGACGGGCGTTCGACTCGAGCATCCACACTGAGTGAAGCGAGTGGCCCCAGGAAGGTCCCCAGAACGAGCATCTGACCCTCCCCCCTTCTCATCGGGCGAAACCGGCCCAATCAGGCATATTCCGTTGACGTCTGATTAATCTCGTTCTCTCCAGCTTAATCCTGGGCTTGACCAGCTTAATCCAGCTACATGCCCCCGTTCATGGGGATTCGAAAGTAGCCGGTTATCATCTTTTCCACTGGGCGAAAAACATAAACGCATCCGCAGTTTCGGCCCTTGAGCCGCGACCCCACGGATGCGGCCCGTGTTGTGCGTGGACACACTGCGCGGGACGTTTTCTTGCGATCGCGTATTCGCATGCTTGCGCCCAGGAGACCAGCCAGCGAGGGCACGAGCTCAGCATTGTTTACACGATCTCTATCCCCATCCCCATCCCTATCCAGACCCCCACCACCTCTGCATTCCAGGTGGGCATGCACCCCTCGAACTCCGAAGGGAACGGCCCATATCCCCATCTAGCGGGGGCGAATCGGCCCGTGGAGCCCAGGCCACGCCCACGGGGATAGGGGTCGGCGCAACGACCATCATTCCTGCTTTTCCCAGCCCTTGGCGGCGAGCCTGGGGGGGGAAGTGAGAAGGATAAGGCCTTCTCAGAGGGGTCGGAAGTCCCCTGGCCCTCTGAGATGTTTTCGAAGTGGGGCCGCAATAAATTGGGGGAGCGATGAACGGGGGGGGGCAGCGAGAGCTACATAATGGGGGCCTTCAAAAGCCCCACGAGGAGCCCTTTCGTGACCCCAAGGGGGCCTTTCGTGATTGATATGTTTGTCCTAGCAGCGCTCGAGCAGAAGGCTACGGAAGACTCTCGCTCACAACTCCGAGAAACATGCTATCCCACTTCGTGGGACTGTTACTTCTGTGCTGTACTGCTTCTGGGGGAACGCTAACTCTACAGTACTAACCCCATCATTTATCCCGCATCGTGGGATTGTGCATTCTCCATGAGATGGGACAACGCGTCTCGATAGGAACTGGTTTTCTCTACCCTTTACACGTTATCTACCGTGCCTGTACTGCCATTCTACACGAGTCCTACAGATCACCTGAAGTAATGGATTGTGGGAAGAAGCTCTGACACCTCGCCTTCGCGGCCAATAGAGTCGCAATTTTCATTACTTCGGAGGTTTCACCGCTGTCGGTGAACATGGACTGATTGAATGAAATATGATATGCAGAAGTCATTCTGCCGTTCTAAGATACAGCAAGCAATTCCCTTCAGTCATCGTGGTGACAAAACTCGCAAATGCGGAGATGCCTCAGCGTGTTGATACTCTTGATCGAGTGGCATGTGCCTCTCGTGTGATACACTTTGCTGTATTCAGACGTGCTGTAGACGCACTGCTTGCGGTCCTCCGTATCGAACTGCTTGGCTGCCCTCTTCGGCCTCTGGTAGACCGAGGTTGGAGGGTCGAAGTAATGCTGCCTGTCCAGCGTAGCACCTGTAGCGGAGTGTGGTGACGGACCTTGGGTTGAGCTCAAATGGCCCACCGTCTGCGGCTTCCTGCATCCACGAATGCCTTCCAGGCACCTCAATATCAACAGCCCCATGCACGCGCCTGCCAAGAACGTGATGATGATAAATGCGTAGAAGCTGTCTAAGTTGGTCGTAGTGATTGGGCTCATTGATGTTGGGTCGGCGCCCTTAGCGCCTGCCGCGTGTGAAACAAGCAAGATACAGGGGATGAAACGCTTGCTTCGGATATTGAACACGTCAGTGCTCTGGTCATAGAGATGTAATTGATATCCCTTCCGACCATGTCAACCTCGTTCTCGCCCTCGGCGTCGTTGTCCTCTATGTCCAGGAGCTCGCCATTCACGAACCGGCGCATGCCCAGATTTTGAAGGTGGCGCCTTAAGGGTCCTCGCGTCCAGCAGTTTCGTGCCGATGTCTGCCCCGTTCTCGGCGTCTGGTATCCTCTGGATTTGGACTGCACGTGAGGCTGCCAGCTGTTGAAGCCAGAGAGCACGAACGTCCAAGTGTCGCACTCTTCCAAGTCCACGGCTTAGTGCGATGGACTTTCCAGAGCTGCTGTCGGCCTCGATGACCTTTTCGACGGGGAACCCGAGGTCCTCGAAGACGGATGAGATAGACAACATGTTTCCTGCCAGAGAGCATGATGCGCAAAACTCTGCTCTCGGTGATGACACTGCTGCGACCTCCTGTGTACGGGAGAAATGAGAGATGAGGCAACCTTCCCATGATACCGTGCCCACACTGGAGCTCTTTCTAGACTCAGGGTCGCCGGCCCAGTCCGAGTCGTTGGTGCCGACATGTCGTTTGAGGTCGTTCGTATCCGTGATGCTCAGCGTGATTACGTAGTCCGACGTGCCCTCGACGTACCGCAATATGCGCTTGAGCCGTGACATGTCCTCTGCTCGAGGTGCGTGAAGACGTCGTCCCCAAAGCTTCAACTCATAGCTGTAGTCGAACTTCTTGTCAACTCCATACTGTAATTTCTCCACGCCCTGTCGGAACTTGTGATGCTCCTCTCTATCCAGGGGCGTGACGTCCTGGCTGTCCAAGGCCTTCGTGCTGAATCGCTCCTTGGACCCTCGCGTGGTATCCTTGACGCAGTTCTCCATGCCGATGGCCTTCAGGGTGTTCTGGAAGTAATTATTCTTCGGTTCTCAACAACGGTATCTCCAAAGCGTAGATACGAGCATCCCAAGAAAACACATGAAATATCTTGTTCAAATCTGATGCCGACTCTGAAATTCTTTACGCTTCGCGTACCCCCACCAGCCCATCTCACAGCAGCACCTCTCGTGAAGCATGCCGACAGTGGTGTGTGTCAGGCGTGTGTCCGCTGGGCTCCGCATAGCTCCCCTGTTCCTCCTTCCTCCCGCCTCCGTGTAGTGGTAGTAGTAGTAGTAGCAGTAGCAGCGACACGACAAGTTTCAGTGGCAGTAGTATGTAGTAGTGTCGTAGGTAGAAGGAGTAGTGCTCGCAGTAGTAGTAGTAGTAGTAGTAGTAGTAGTAGTAGTAGTAGTAGTAGTAGTAGTAGTAGTAGTAGTAGTAGTAGTAGTAGTAGTAGTAGTAGTAGTAGTATAGTAAGTAGTAGTAGTAGTAGTAGTAGTAGTAGTAGTAGTAGTAGTAGCAGTAAGTAGCAGCAGCAGCAGCAGCAGCAGCAGCAGCAGCAGCAGTAGTAGTAGTAGTAGTAGTAGTAGTAGTAGTAGTAGTAGTCGTTGTAGTAAATGTAGACGCAGTAGTAGTAGTGCTATCGCCGACGAGGAACCCCAGCGAAGCATGCCGACAGCTGTTTGGTGCAAGCGTGTGTCTGTTTGCCTGTGCGTGTATTCTATGCTCCGAAGCAGGAGGAGTCGGAAGAGGAGGCGGGAGGGAAGGAGTTGGGAAGCAAGACAGAGGGCGGTCGTCGTCGAAACCAGCGATTTTTCCCGACCAGCGTTGTTGTCGTTGCCATTATGGCTTCTACTGTTGGAGTGTGGCTGTGAGCTTCGCGCCGCCTACCCGTAATAGTCTCCGCCTACTAGCATCATCTTTGCAGTTGGCATGGAGAAGCGCCTGTGTTTTTTTTTGTACTTTTGCTCGCCACGGGGGCTGCTTGGAGCGAGCGCGCAGAATGTTGGTTGCCGGCATTCTCGCTTCATGTTGAGCTTCGACAGTGCGGTCGGCGCGCGGCACTTCGGTTCCCATGGCTTGGAACGCGATGGCGAGGCTGACGCCGCGAGGGTAGAGAGCGCAGCTCCGCCCACTTCGACGACGTCGACGATGACGAGAGGACGACGACGGTGACGACGACGACGACCACGACCACCACGTCAATGGTGACTTGGCTTGCGAGCCGAACGCACGCGCCTACTGTGCTTTTGGCACGAGGTGGCTGGTGTGCGCAAGTACCGCACGTAGCCCAGCATCGCTACGGGCTCTTCACTTTGGCATATGATGTGAGTCATATCCTTCTCCATTCGCCCCGCGTTCGTGTCAGCAGGACGCCGTTGCGGTTAGCGCTCGGTGACATGCAGGCACGGCGGTCATCGCGAGATGTCTCAGAGACGCGCCACTCTCGTGACTTTCTCGGCACGATCCATCGTCATTGCGACATCAGACCATTGATTCCCCTCCACACCTAGACACCCATGTCTTCAAGACAGAAGCACTCATAAATCAAAGACGTTTCGACACACATCAAGAAAACACCGAAAGACATGCGCAGAAGTTGAATGTGTTATCCTCCTCTTCCCAAGAGAGTACGAGGGGTGCGCCATTCTTCCTGTGGGTGTTGAGTAGGCTCATGTCGAGGTCTGAGAGTCGAAGTTCCAGGTGTGTCTGCCGCGCTCGCGTGCAGTTGACGCGTGGAGCGCGACGCAACGCGTGGGCTGAAGTGTATCGCCTTGTCTTATGGACAAACGGGAAACAGTAGATTAGGTAGAACGCTCTTCGAAGTCTGGCAGGAGTACAATGTGCTGAGAGGTCTTGCAGGTATTGAAGAGCTCGAGGCTCTCAACATGAGTGTCGGCGTATCCCGTCACAGTCCATGTAGTGGCTCGAGGCGCATCGTGCCTCAGGGTATCCAGGGGCCTGGGGTCTAGCTTGCCCTCGTGGTGCAGGTTTCCCCGATTGTCAGGATATAGTACTATACAAGGTTGTAGTTGGTGCATTTCCAGGTATCTTCCAGGGTTCTCACAGGGTGTCTAAGTGTAGCATGGCTTATAATGGACACTACGCTCCGTCGGCGATTCTCGAGTGGCACGTTGCAGACACGTCATGTTGTGTTGCTTGTGTGGTGTTCTGTTGAATCGTTTGCGATTTTCTCTCAAGTTTAGTGTTCGGGTCAGTACTCCCCGACGACGACGACGACGACGACGGCGACGTCGACGACCCTGCCTCTCGTTCCGGGCGGCCGTATTGGCTGCTGCCGCGTTCGTTTTCCCTCGAGGAGTATCCCGACGATTTCTACGTTTGGCTTCAAGGGCGGGCGTATTCTCCCTCGTTCGGGTTCCTTGTTTTGCTGGGACGTGTTCTAGGAGTCGTTCGGGCCGTTCGTTCGTGCGTTATGCTTCTCGAATTTTCTGTGCGTCCCTGGGGCCGTTCGTCCTGGCGTTAGTCGTTGGGGCCCTTCCTTGTGTGGGGGTCGTTCGAGATTCTCGGGGTGTTGCAGGTTCGGGCGCCGCGTCTTGGTGTGAGGTGTTCGGCCTCCTCATTCTGTGTGAGTGGTTGGCGCGTGTCGTGGTATGCGACACATTTGGGCTCTTCCTCGTGTGAGTCGTTCGGGCTCTTCGTCCTGCTGTGAGTCGTTCGGGCCTTTCCTTGCGTGTGAGTCGTTCAGGCTCCTCGTGGTGTCCGTCGTCCAGGCCCGTCGTCCTGGTGAGAGTCGTTCGGGTTCGTCCGTGTGTGTGTGTGTGAGTCGATCGGGCCTCTCGTGGCGTGAGCAGTTCGGGCTTCTGGGGTTAGTGGGAGTCGTTCGGGCCTTTCCGTGTGTGTGAGACGTTCGGGATCGTCTTGCAATGAATCGTGACCTCTGGCAGAATTGGAGTCGGTCGTTCCGCCCTGCGTCTTCCTCCTGCTTTTCCTTATCGGAGTTCTTGTGGTGCGGTCACGCAGGCTTTCACGGGAGTGGTTCGGTCCAAGACGCCAAAGGCCCAGGGGTGCCCAGGAGGGTTCCACATGTCGAACGAGGGTTTCAAGAACGCCCCAAAAAAGTTCAGAAGTACGGCGGATCGAGATGGCGCGGCGTCGGGTTCTGCAGGTTTGGGTGAATCCACTGGTAGAAGTTCCCTGAGTGTGATGCACTCGCGTGAAGCCCCAGGAGGCTCGGAAGAATTGCCACGAGGTACTGAAGGGCCTCACGATTGGCCCAAATCCCGAGGTGCCCCATCGTTGTCGTCGCTGTTGCCACTTTGGCTCACAGCATTGCGGTTCGGCTGTGAGCTTAGCTCCGCCCATCAGCAAACGCCTCCTTCTCCAGGTTTCCTTGCGGTCGGCATGGAGAGGTGCAGGTGCGCCCTGATAATTTGGGTAGCATCAGGGGCTCCTTGGAGCGAGCAGGGCGAGGAGTCGGTGATCATGCCTCCTTCTTGTGGCAACGACCGATCGTCGCCGCACTGCCGTCGCCCAGCAGTTATGGCGGAGTGCTTGCCGCCAGAGCTAGTTCTGCACATAAATCTGAACGCCGTGAGAGCAATAGTGTTCACGCAGCAGGCTTTCGCGATCAAAGTCGCTCACGTTACGAAGAAGCCGATGCAGGATGGCAGCGGCGACCTCAGTTGCATGAGGAAGCTCGTCGCTCAGTTAGGCACGAGGTTGTATTTCCATGTGTGCAGCAGGAACCCGTTCACCGATAGGGACGCCCGTTGGCGCGTAGACTTCGCCGGCGACGTTGCAACTGTCAAGCATCGCATGTCGGGGATGATAAGTACGCTGGACTGTCGAACATGGGCATCCAGGGCAATGCGCGTAGCGCAGGTTGTCGAGACCCTGGCATTGCTCACCCTCACGTGAGCCCAGTTTGATGGAAGCAGCTTATCGGAGCGGAGCGCTCCATGTCGGAACGGCTGCGCCGAGAAAAGAGTACGCTGTTCGCATCAGGCGCAGTGGACCACGAGCAGTCTTTCCTCTTGGGCGGCATCGTACTTATCTGCAAGAGCTCGACGTGAAGGGTTTGGTGTATTTCGCGGTGAAGATGGCGGGCCCCACGTGCAACAATTCGGCAGGTTTGTTTGGTACTCCGCGTGGGTGCATTGGGTGAAGTGGTCAAGCCGATGTCGAGGCGCTAGGTCGCACTGGAATGGCTGATAGGGTCACCCAGGCCGACCAGATAATCATCTCGTTCGTATCTCTGCAAGATCTGTACGAAGCAGATTGGCAGTTTTTCCTCGGCGGGGGCGCTTTGAATTCCAGTTTGTCCGCCGCGGAAGTTGCCGAAGGAGGAGCGTTGGTGGTGCGTAGCAGTGATGTTGCTGGAGGACTCCGACGGCGGCGGCACTGAAAACGTCGACGGCGGCGACGACGACCACGACCACGACGACGACGACGACGATGTCCGCTCGACGACGGCGACGACCACGACCACGACGACGACGCCGTCGCCGAAGACCACGACGACGACGACGATTCGTCGAGGACGTCGTCGAGACGACGACGACGACGACGACGACGACTACAACGAGAACGTGAATGGCGACGCCGACGACGCCGACGCCACCTCGACGACAGGGGGAGCACTCCTGGTAGCGCTTTCACTCTGGAGAGCGAGCGGAACGCTCGCGTCCATCTTTCTTGTGCTTCGATGTGGCAGCGTTGCTGAGCAAGGTGATATCGGCCATGGCCCGTACGGGCTCGCCGCTGTCTCTCAGGATGATGTTTCATTCCGGGCTCCATTGGCCTCGCCCTCGTGGCAGCAGCGTTGTTGCGGCGACCGTCCGAGGACATGCGGGCACGGTTGTCGCCGCGGAATGTTCCAGTGACGCGCCACCGACGAGCTTTTCTTTGCATCTTCTCGTCCTCTTGCGACATTCAGGCACCCTTCTCTGTCCAAGACATGCGCGCACATGCATGGAAAACACACGCGCAGAACAGACACACTCATCCACAATAGTAACATAACATAAACATCCGACAGAGTTGGGGCCGTTCGTCTCGCTGCCGAGGGCGGCCGATGGAGCGCTCGCCAGGCCTGGAAGTTGAACTTTCGAGGTTTCGTATACTGCGTTCGTGCGCAGTAGGCGCGTCGTGCGTTCCGCACCGTGCTGGCTGAACTGCATGCGCCTTGTCGTCTCAGAATAAGCAGGGAAAACAAGAACAAAAAAAACAGGAACAAGGATTTCCCGAAAGTTGCAGGTCCACACAGCCTCGGGAGGGCCTCCAGAGATAATGCCAGAGTTCAGTTCTCTGTGCGTTGCAGATATGTGCTTCGTTTGGGTCTCCCATGATGTAAGGTGTTGGGGCCCCTCGTCCTTCCTCGCGTGAGTTTTTTGGGCCCCTCATTGCGCGTGCGTCGTTCGGACCCCTCATGGTGCGAGTCGTTTGAGCATTTCGTCTTCGTGCGCCTCGTTCGGGCCCCTCCTTGGGTTTGAGTCGCTTGGGCTCCTCGTGGTGTGAATCGTTCGGGCTCCCCGTCCTGGTGTGAGTCGTTCGGGCGCTTCCTTGCGTGTGAGACGGTCGGGTTCGTCGTGGCGTGCGTCCTTCGGGCCGCTCGTCCTGGCGTGAGTCGCTCGGGCCCCTCCTTATGTGTGAGTCGTTCGGGCTCCTCGTGGCGTGTGTCGTCGGAGCCCTTCGTCCTGCTGCGAGTCGTTCGGGCCTCTCCTTGTCTGTTCGTCGTTCGGGCGTTTCGTGGTGTGAGAAACATTTGGGATCTTCCTGGTGTGCGTCGTTCGGGGGCTTTCGTTTTGGTGTGAGTCGTGCGGGTCTTCCCTTGTGTGTGAATTGTTCGGTCTGCTTGGGTATCAGTAGTTCGGGTTCGTCGTCCTGGTGAGGGTCGTTCCGGAGCCTCCTTGTGTGTGAGTCGTTCGGGTCTCTCGTGGTGTGAGTAGTTCGTGCTTCGTGGCCTAGTGGGACTCGTTCGGGCCTCTCCGTGTGTGCGAGTCGTTCGGGATCCTCATGGAGCGAGTCGTTCGGGGCCTTCGTCGTGGTGTGAGTCGTTCGGGCCTCTCCTTGTGCGTGGGTCGTTGGGGTTCCTCGTGGTCTCAGTCGTTCGGGCCCCTCGCCAAAGTCTGGTAACCCTGCCGGTGAGCCCCATGCGTCTCCATGTTCTCAACTGGGTGGAAGAATGCGCAGAGCGCAGCACGTCGTCACAAACAATACCTGACATGACTTGTAAACCTGTTCATAAGTGACCCCTGGTAAACTTTGACTCGATCGTTCCGTTCCTCCTTCTCGTTATCGGAGTTCTGGTGGTGCGCGCGCGCAGGTCCTCACGTTAGTGGTGTGATGAGAACGTCCGCGGGGGCGGAGCGCTTTCGGGTTTCGGCGCATTCATTTCATGACGCTGGGAGATGGCGCTTGAGGTTCGTTAGTTCGTGCGTCGACGGTCCACGGCCCAGGGGGGCCCAGGGGGCGCGCCCATCGCGTGCGAGGCCTTCAAAAATGGCCCGAGAAAGTCCAGAAGGAATGCTGATCGCTTCTGCAGGTTTGGGGGAAGCCGCTGGTAGAATTGCCGAGAGTGTGTCGCATTCGCGTGGGGCCCCAGGAGGCTCCGAAGAATTGTCTTGGGATCATGAAGGGCCTCATGAGTGGCCGAAATCCACAGGTGCTCTACCGTTGTGGTCGCTGTTGCCATTCTGGCTCACAGCGCTGCGGTGTGGTTGTGAGCTTAGCTCCGCCTATCAGCAACCTCTTCTGCCCTCCAGCTTTCTTGCGGTCGGCATGGAGAGGTGCCCGTGCGCTCTTGTAACCTAGTTAGCAACGGGGGCTCCTTGGAGCGAGCAGGACGAGGGCAAGGATTTCGAGGAGTTCATGGTGAACACGTTTGGAGCATCGCTCCATGATGGCGTTCCGTCGGGAAGTCAAGATGCAGAATTTAGCTGCGCTCATCCAGCTCGGAACGGGTCGAATTGTTTGCTGAAGGGTCGCGCCGCCTGCCAATTTCCAGATGCAGTAGAGACTCCGCGTGTCATTCTCGCAGTTCGTGGTGCCTGGTTACCGCGTGGCGAGGCTGACGTCATCCACAGTGCATTGCCTGGCAAGCAGGTGTTGATGTTTTGGGTGGCAGCACGTGCCGAAGAAGAGGTGGTCATTCCTTTTTCTTTTGGCAACGACCGAGCGTCGCCATACCGCCGTCGCCCAGCAGACATTGCGGATTGTCTACCGCCACATCTAGTTCGCGCAATCAAACTGAACGCCGTGAGAGCCATAGGGTTCGCGGAGGAGGCCCTCACGAATAAGTTCGCTCACACTACCAAGAGGCCGAGGCATGATGGCTACGGTGAGCTGAACTGCATGAGGAAACTCGTCGCACAGTTAGGTGCGAAAGAGCCTCCTCCTCCCGAGCGCCCCAGCACTGCCTGGAAAGCTTGCGGTGACACGGTGTTTGCGCCCGCAGATATCGTGGCTCGGGGGTGCAGTTGCGCCCGTTTGGTGAAGTTCGCCGCGCGCATGTCCGTGGACTGTTGTGGCTTGGGGCCCAGCAGCGCGGCTCGCAAGACCAGGTTCAACCTAGAGTCCGAGATCGTGCCGGCCTTGCTGCATGCTGCGAAGGGCAAGTTGCTGTGCGAATTGCGGACGGGGTCTGTTCGCAACGAAGATGTGGTGCGTCTGAAGGTTCACGACGACAATCTCGGTAGTGCTACCATCGTGTGCAACATGCACACGTACACTGACAGGGATGCTGGTTGGCGCGTAGATTCCGACGGCGACTTCGCAACTGACAAGCATCGCATTTGGTGGATGATAAGTACGCGCGTATTGTCCCACATGGGCATCCAGGACAATGCGCTTAGCGCAGGCTGTCGAGACATTCGCATTGCCAGCCCGCACGTTAGTCCAGATATCCTGGACACCGCCTATCGGAGCGGAACGCTCCATGTCGCAACGGCTGCGCCGAGGAAAGATTACGCTACTCGCATCGCTCTGGAGCCAGAAGTGGATGAAGAGGGAGAGTATTTCGGCGTTCTCCTGGAATGGGTTGGCAACCGGGTATACCAGCACGATGCTCTTGTCCGCAGCGCTACTGTGGAGAATACTCTGGGCCTCGGCGCTCTGCGGGCTGCCTTTTCCATAATGCAACCTGGGTCTGCCCCGTCAGTCGCAGTGGGGAATGTGCTTCAGAACAGAGCGTCTCCATCGTCTACTTTCATCCAGTCGGTATTGCGCAGGCGCTGCATTCAGCTGTCGGACGATCAGAAGCGTTGCATGGAGATCAGCAGCGCCTCGGACAATCATCACCTTATGACCCAGGCTTTCGCAGGTACTGGGAAGTCGCGACTGCTGGCTTTGCTGGTGGAGACAGCGTTGCAGCACGTCAACAAACAAAATGGCGCAGTGGTGATCGTGACTCCTTCGCGCAATCTGCGTGGCTCCATATTACAAGGTCCAGATTTCTTCAACAAGGTGTTTGTGGCTTCTGATTTCGGGCCCCGAGTTATTTGGCTTGGTCGCCCTTCAGATGTCCCTGCGGCGCTGAACACATGGGAAAATAAGGTTGCGGATTTGGTAAATGAACAGCTGCATTTTCTGCGCGCGCAGGTGCAACAGCTGGAAGTCTTGCAGTTACGTCTTGCTTTTCAGAGTATCATGGAGTTCCGCATGTCCTGGAAGGACTTGCCAGCGGCCGTTTCTGTCGTGGCTGGGGACGCTGAGTTCGCGGCGTTGGAGGTGTTCCGCGACCTTGCTCGCCAACACATGCGACAGATTTTCGCCATCAAGCGGAGAAGGGCGGAGCTCTGGGAGAACGTCATCAAAGAAGGCACCAACGGTTACCTCATCGTGTCCACAATGGATTATTTCGTCAAGTGGCGGGCGGGAGCCATCAAAGGATACCTGGACCGTTTGTTGAATCGCCTGGAGATCAGCCTGTTCTGCATGGAAGAGTTTGAGTCCCACGACGTTTCCCAAGTTGTGGCTGCTTTGGCGAACGTGTCTGTACAGACACTGCTCATGGTGGGGGATCAGCATCAGAGAGTGGAAAATGTCGGTGGCCGGCGTTCCTGCTCCACCGTCAGCTCTGACAGCCCGGAAGGCGTGCTGCCCTTCGCCCCGCATGGCCTGGAAGGTGATGGCGAGGATTACACCGCGTCGGCAGTGAGCGTAGCTCAGCCCACGCAGTCCGCTCCGACGGGAAGCGCGGCCGTCCCTGAGGCCCGTCCGTGGTATGAATGGTGCCTGGAGGCCGAGAATGCAGTTCTCGACGTTTGCACAAGGTGCGGCAAGGATGCGTGCAACTACGTGGCGCACTGTTTTGACTTCGCCAGCACTTTTGCTTCCGACGCCGCTGTCGCTCGTGACACTAAATTGCAGCACGTATTCTACGACGGCGGCCAGTGGTGGAGGAGTCCAGTGCGGGGCGGTGATGAAGTCGGTTGGCACCCCCTCTTGTTCGAATGTTTATGTCACGCCGTTGCCGCAGATTTGTGTGGCCATCGGAATCTTCAGGGGGAGGGGCAAGCTTTCCCACGACCCACGGTGCTGATCATCATGCCTCTGAGCAGGTCAGCAATCCCGCTGTGTTGCTTGATGCAAGCTGTTTTCGATGACTCAGCTGTGGGCCCAGGGGTCGTGCAAGCGTCGCCCCCTTTGAATGTGAGGGGGGAGAGCGTCCCTATAGTGCACTGCGTGCGGCATCGTCGCACAGTGCGTGCTCAGGACCAATGCGCTGGGACGCGAAGGAATTTGAACCAAGAGTACATCAACGTGACGCGCGGGGTGATGAAGACTTGCATGTGGGTCGAGGTACAACCCTTCGGGCATCCAGGAAGGCCCCGCGAGGCTCGCCATGAGTATGTCGGCGGAGGGTCGAAGGACGAGTTTTGCTCCGAGTACGCGAAGCGCAGGAACGAACATATCTGGGTGAACAAGCTGCCGTGGGGCATTCTCGAAGAACGCCCGAATATACAAGCGTCGTATCACGACTGCTTTGCGGTTTGGATTCTGCCTGATGCTGTTCGTCGTGTGCAGGACATCGCTTATGATGTGTGGTGGAAGCTGGATCGGAACCAGATTCCCAACTTGCCAACTCTCGGCCAGGGGGGCAGCGATTCCAAATCCTTCGATGATGTCCTAGCGCAAGCAGCTGGCGCAGGCACCTCTCTGGCGCAATTCGTGCGCGCGCCTACCAGGTCGCTGCGGGATTTGGGCCATGGAGCGGCAGCCGAGCGATGGAACGTGCAGGATATGCACGACAAGGTCAAGTGCGATGTGGACGTGATGAATTGGATGCCCGCCTTGAGGTTCGGCCATTTGTTGCTGCCGTGCGCCACCGCAGAGGTGAACTCCGAAGAAAGCAAAGGCGTGACGCGCCTCTGCTTTCCATTCCTTCATGCTTACGCTGGCCTGGAGGTCGAGAGCGCTATAACAGGACTCTGCAGCTTGGCGTGGTTTCTGTCGTTCGTGCTGGACAAAGATCTCGTGTTGCATGCGGGGTAGAAGAAGATGGGGGCCTGTGGTTCAACAAGGCCTGCCAGTCCGGACGCATAGCCACAGCCATCAAGGAAAAGGGCAAGAGCGTCGTCTACATGTATGTTGGCGGCGGGGCAGTGGACCACGAACAGTCTTTCTTCTTGGGCGGCATCGTAGTTATCTGCAAGAGCTGGAAGTGGGCGGCGTTGGTGTACTCAGCGGTGAGAATTGCGGGTCTCGCGTGCAACAATTCAGTAGGCCCTTTGGAGTCCGCGTTGGTGATCTGCGACGAGACCGAAGCAAGTGAGTCGTCGTCTGAGCTCACATCTGCGACGCAATCACCCGTTGTTGAGTTCCGCCAACTGACTGAGGAGACGTGGCTCTCTGTTGGTGAAGTATGTGACGTTTTCACGGCCGGTGTCGAAGTTCAGGGGCGCACTGGGATGGGCGAAAGGTCCACGCACGCCGACTTGGTAGGTATCGAGTTAGCATCTCTGCTAGACTCTTTTGAAGCAGATGTGAAGGCTTTGCTCGACATGAGCGCTTAGATGCCCAGTCTTTCTGCTACGGGAGCTGTTGCGGTGCGTAGCAGTGATACTCGGTGGAGGACGCCGACGGTGACGACGTTGAAAACGTCGAAGGCGACGACGACGACCACGACCACGACGACGACGCCGACGATGACCGCTCGATGACGACGACGACCATTACGATGAGGACGACGACGACGACGACGACGACGACAACGCCGACGCGGAGAACGACGACGACGACGGCGCCGACCCGACGACGACGTCGTCGAGACGACGACGACGACGACGACAACGACATCGAGGACGTGAATGGCGACGCCGACGACGCCGACGCCACGGCGACGACAGGAGGCGCACTCCTCGTAGCCTCGTCACTCTGGAGACCGAGCGGAACGCTCGCGCTCATATTTGTTTTTCTCTCGTTGTGGCATCGTTGCTGGAGTAGATGACATCGTCCATCATGTTGACTGCCTCGACACTTTTTCTCGTGATGCATCTTTCACTCCGTGGCCCACTGGCCCCGCTTTCGCGGCAGCAGCGTTGTTGCGGCCAAAGCCCGAGGACATGCAGACACGGTTGCCGCCGCGGCATGCCCCAGACACGCGCCACTGTCGAGCTTTTATTTTCGAGATTTCGCCCTTTTCAACCAAATTAGGGCGCCCTGCTCTGTCCAGCACACACATGCACTTACATGCAAAACACATTCGCAAAACACACACACATACACAATGACAAATAAACATACACACACGGACAGAGTGTGAAGCTTTCCCCTCGCCGCCAAAGGTGTGAGAGATCAGGCGACTGTTTCCTTGGAGGTCGATCGGGTCCTCGCCAGGCCTGGAAGTCGAACCTCCGATGATTTCTCCGACTGCCAAGGAAAGAACAGAACAAAAAAAAAAGCAGGGAGAAGGCCTCCCTTAATCTTGCAGGGTTAGAGTGCCCAGGGGATTGCCTCCAGAGAGAATGCGCGAGTTCGGTTCTCTGTGCGTTGCAGCTATGTGAATCGTTCCGGCTTCTCGTGGCGTGAGTCGATGTGGCCACTCGTCCTTCCTTGTGTGAGGGTTTCGGGCCCCTCATTGTGTGTCAGTCGTTCGGGCTCCTCGTGGTGTGAGTCGTTCGGGCTCCTTGTCCTTGCGTGCGTCGTTCGGGCCTCTCCTTGTGTGTGAGTCGTTCGGGCTCCTCACCGTGTGTTTCGTTCGGGCCCCTCGTCCTGGTGTGAGTCGTTTGGGCGCCCCCTTGCGTGTGAGTCGTTCGGGCTCCTCGTGGTGCGAGTCGTTTGGGTCGCCCATCCTGCTGTGAGTTGCTGGGGCCGCTCTTTGTTTGTAACTCGTTCGGGCTCCTCGAGGTGTGAGTCGTTGGGGCCTCTCGTTCTGGTGTTAGTCGTTCGGGCTCCCCCTTGCGTGTGGACACGAGAGCGCTGAGCCAGCGCATCTGGAACGTCGTTGACATGGCCAATTCTATTAACCCCGTTAGTGAGCTCCATGTGTCTCCATGCAGTCGAGGTCTGTGCGAGAATGCGCGTAGCTCTGCTCTCCGACCACAAGCTACAATATACTTTTCCCGAGCCCATCATCCACAGGGGAACCCTCGGAAAGTTCAATCGCGTTTTCTGATAACCGCGCTGATGCCAGGTGTCTTTCGAGTTCCTATCGGGTCTACTAATCGTGTTGGATCTGGGGATGGTGCTCGCGCTGTTTTCTTGGAGTCGACATCAGGAACTCGGGTGCACAAGGGAGTGCGACGAAGGCTAGGGTTCGCTATGGCTTGGCCATCGGAGGGTGGAAGGGTTTACGATTCCCCAGCTGTTTTCCTTAGCCGCAGTCTATGTACTGAGGTTCGGTCTATCTACAAGCCTTCGGCCAATCCCGCCACAGTTTATCTACTGGCCTTCGGCCTATCGTGCCCCAGTCCAAGAGTCCCCCAGGAGGTCCGAAGCGGCTCCTCCAAGGCCCCCAAGACGCTCCGAGAAGCCCCTAGGGCCAGCAAGAGGCTCACCAGACGCTCACCAGAAGGAGGGGCTCGAACGACTCACACCAGGACGAGGAGCCCGAAGGACTCACACCACGAGGAGCCCGCGCGACTCCCACCACGACGAGAGTTCCGAACGACTCACACCACGAGGACCCCGAACGACTCACACCAGGACGAGGATCCCGAACGTCTCACATCACGAAGAGCCCGAACGACTCACCCCAGAAGGAGGGGTTCCGAACGACTCGCAGCAGGACGAGGCGCTCGAACGACGCACACCACGAGGAGCCCGAACCACTCACACCACGAGGAGCTTGAACGACTCACGCTACGTCGAGGACCCCGAACGACTCACAGCACGAGGAGCCTCAAATGGGCCAGGATTTCACCCAGGATCTCAGGAGAACCCCAAATATACATCTCCTGCACTGTTGTGGTTGCTGTTGCCATTCTGGTTCAGAGTAATGAAGCGTGGCTGTGAGCTTAGCTCGGCCAGCAGCAATCGCTGCTGCCTGCGAGCAATCTGTCAGTGACTGTGAGTTCTTTCCGCCCATCATTTGCGCCGTGAGCTTAGCTCCGCACGGACGCTCTTCCTTCCAACATCTTTGAGCGGTGGGCATGGACATGGTGGTGTGAGCTATGTCTGGGGAGTGCGAGAGCCCACCGTGGCGGTGCATAATATGCAGCATGGATTTCGGACCGCGGAAAACCAAGTATGACATCCACATGTCTGGGCGCTACCATGCTCGCCAAGTTCGCCAGCAGTCAGGTCTACGGGAGCGGAAGGGCAATATCTTGCGCCGAATGACCAACGTCAGAAGTGCTAGCTTCGTCTCGTGGCTGAAGAGCACCATCAGGCGCAGCCAGCGGGCGATTCGGAACGGCGACCGGGTCGTCGACTTCATCCCGTTCGGCGCGTCGTCTCTCGTCACTCGTGATGTACAGGCAATTATTTGTCAGCTGCGGCGCCTGAGGACCAATGGTGCAGCCCTTTTGGCTGCTGTTGGCGCTGCTTGCTTGCTCTGGACGGACGCATGGGTGCAGGCCGTGGGCGTTCCCCTCACGACCGCATCCTACCGCGGCGATCTGGTGAGGAGGCTCTTGCACACGCGCGCGGATGATGCGCAGGTAGCGAACCCCAGCATTCGCGTTTGCCGCGGGCGTATGCTCGGCGCAAAGCTCGACGGCTTGCATCCTTAGCGCTTGGTGTTGCACGCCGAGCTCCAGGGGCGCACGCTCTACTTCAAGAAGGCAACGCCTCGAGCGCCATGGATGCCTTGTGCGGGTCTGGCCTGCCAATCGGGGGATACACCGCTAAATTCATGCCGGTGTTGTTGTCGCAACTGGGGCTGGCGCAGTGGACGACAGTTGCGACCCGCGGTTTCGCTGGTTCTACGGGCTTGGCGGCACTTCGCCTGCTCGCGGGTCGCAGCGTGACTTTGGCTGGGGCTGACACGGCGCTGGCGCTGCTGTCGCAGAGCATCCGTGCAGATTGGGCCGGGCCGCCGCGGCTGCCCCCGTTCGAGATGCTGGACCTGGAATCGCAGCTCTGCGCGTGGCATTCTGCGGACTGCGCAGCTGCGAACAGCTGTCAGTACCGAGGCATGCGTGGTGCACTCCAGCTGGTGCAGTAAAGTGTTTGATTTCGTCGGCTATGTGCACGTTTTTTCATTGCAGCGGCAGGGCCGCAGTAGGGTGCGCAATGCGCAGACCATGGGTTCGTTGCCATAGCGCGCGTTTGCATCCAATGCGCGGTTGGAACATAGCCACCCTCAGTAGTCGCATTCACCGCGCTTCCTTTTGTTCATTCACCTTTCCGTTCGTCGACATGGCACGTGAGATGTTGGTGGAGCGCTCAGCGGGCAGATGTCATGTCATGGGCGCAGTGCGCGCCCGCGCCTGAAGGAGGAGGGTGGGCATGGATGGTCATGAAGGAGGGGCTCCAATCAGCTGACGCATGGTTTTTTTCGGGACGCGTTCGTGTCTGGATGAGTTGGCGGGAGGGGTACCCTAGGGGAAGCCTCTGGGGGTCATCCAGGGGAAGCCATCTGGTCGCTCTCGATTGGCAGAGGCTCCGGGGAAGCCGCTGGGGGTAAGACAGAGGCCCGCAGCAGCCACGCGATGGTCCAAGAGGCTCCCAAGAAGAAACACGAAATCACCCAGGCATTTAGGATTGGGCAACGTCCATCTTTCCTGCACCTCAGGTGTCGCCGTTGCCACCCTGTCTCACAGTATTTAGCAATGTGGCTGTGAGTTTAACGTGCCTACATGCAATCGCTTCCGCCTTAAGCAATCTTCCCGTGGTTCTCTATTCCCTCAGCTTAGTAGTTGAAGAGCGAGCTGAGCTCGACATTGGTGCAATGCGTTGCATTTGTGCTCTCTCTTCCTTGTCCTTGTCGTCCTCCTACCTTTCCCCTCGCTCACTCCCTCCCCATCATTTCTTCCTCCTCCTCCTCCTCTCCCAGTCTCGAAGGTCAGCTCATTGCCATGTTCGCGGTAACCAACTGCGAGGCTGCGCGTTGCTGACAGTGGACCGAAGGTTACAGTGTTTAGGACCCATTGTATCTGGACGTTTGGGCAAAGCGAAGTCATGTGACGATGCCGTCCGACCACGGTCTGCCTGTGTAGGGACAGTTCAATTAACGAGGCTTTCATTGCCTCCCTTGAGAGTTCCCAAGTACCCAGTCGGAGCTCGGCAGGATCTATGGCTCGAGGGGGCAGCTACTTGAAGTTCTCTTATGTTTTGATCGATGTCCTCCAAGATAGCCCCAAGAAGTGCCGAGGAGGCACCAAGAGGCCCCAAGGTTGCCCCAAGACGGCTCTCGCGAGGCTCCACAGGTTTCTGGGAAGGGCTCCGTCGTACCCAGGTTATCAGGAGAGAGCCAAGGTCACATTTCCTGCACCGTTGTCGTTGCTGTTGCCATTGTGGTTTGTAGTGATGGCGCGTGCCTGTGAGCTTGGCTCGGGCAGCAGCAATCGGTGGTGTCCACGAGCATTTCTTAGTGTCCGTGGGTTCTAGCCGCGCATCATTTTCGCTGTGAGCTTAGCTCCGCACGGACGCTCGGTCTTTCAACGCCGCCAAGTGCCTCCTTTCTTCCGAGTGTTCGCGTGAAGCTGGGGATGTCTGCACTCCCAGAAGTACCAGAAGCCGCTCCGATGTATCGAGGCCAAACGGAGGACCAGGTGATTGGGCACGTAAGCTACGTAATCGCGTTGCAGGAGACCAATCTGCAGAGGAGCCGCGAGGTGACAACAGAAGTATTGAAGGTACTCAAGGCACAGATGAACACCCTGAAGGCCTCCAAGCTGCAGCTCACGACGCGTTTGGCCCGCAGCGCCAAGGCCAAAGCGCAAACGACGCAGGAGATCTACATGGTAGCGGAGAACATTCGTACCATCGAGGACCAGATCCAAGGAATCACGGCAGGCTTGGGAAAGCTGATCGAGGCCCACGGGACGTTGAAGTACCAGTCGGAGCTCCCCCTCATCTGGCCATCGACCAAAGATTACATGAAGCCGCAGGCCGACGAGACGAACAACATGAAGGAGATCGAGTTCAAGCTGAGGGTGGCGCGTCGCGAGGAGATCGCTAAGGACCAACACAAAGAGATCTTCGATGTTGCGGCAGCCTCCAGAGAGCTCCGCGACGGGCGGCAGGCTCTAGAGGGAGGAAGCCCTGCCTGGGACAAGAACAAGCCAGAGACGTGGCTTGCCTACGGATGGAAAACTTATGAGGTGTGGCCCGACTACGACAGCGTAAACACCTCGCAGGCTCAGGTGCCCGAGATGCCAGAGAAGCTGGAGGACACCTTCCCTCCTCCGGTGGGCTACGCGAAACGCAAGATGGAGCTAGGCAAGAGGATGGAGACCATCAGGGGAACAATGTCGGCAGCCTCATCGTCGGGAGAGCCACAATAAGCAGAAGATGATGATCGATAAGAGGATGGAGTTCGTGGTCGGAGAGAGGGAATCAGAGAGAGTTCGTCATTTGGGACGTGCACAAAGGCGACGACTACATGTACTGGAACATATGGTCTTTGGTGATGGTGTATTCGCACTCGAATTGAGAGTGCGTGTGTTGAGTGAGTGGGTGTTGTGCCCCTTCCACTCCTTGCTCTAGAGAAGGGGCATGGCCCTGGGTATGTGCCCTGTCTCCTGATCGTGACTGCGAACGCCACCACGCGTGTCATACAACATCATCCTGCAGAATAATCATTTATCGAACATCCTGTACGTCATTCAACAACGCATCGTCCAACTTAGAATTTACACGACCTCGTGCCTCACATCGATCAGCTGGTGCAGCACCCGTGGTATCAGACCACGTCGTATCATTGACATTCTCATCATATGTACCAGTCCAGATCCTACATCATGTCAAATCATCACATGAGTGGAAACGAGAGCAATTTGGGTGCCGTAGGGTCTCATGTCGTTGTGGATGTGAGTGGTCCGCGTCGCAGATCTGGTTGTTGCACATAGTGCGTTACTCGTGGGTTGTGGCGCACGTACGGCTCGTGCCCGCCAAGTTCGTGTACTGTTTGGAGCCGCGGGCTCGAGTCGAGCGCGCCTGTGAGATCATCGGTAGTGAGCGTAGCTCAGCCGTTGTTCACTCAGCTGTTCCGATTCAATCTCGCGCGCGTGATTAGAAGCACGTGCGTGATTTTCTCGCAAAGCAATCGTTTGATTTCAGTACATTTGCTCACCGGTTTGCCCAGTCAACGTTCATCCCGCTGATCTCCCCGTAGGCGATCGGCGACGGAGAGAAGAAGGTTTTCGCTCGAGATGCCGCGTCGGCTATGAGGTCTGAATGGTTGGAGTTGCTGGACACGAATTTGTGGTCAGCTTGGGAGGAGATGGCTGAAGTCGTCGAACTCAGTGGGGCGGACGCTCAGGATAGCTTCAGAGAGTTTTTGGAGGAGGACTACTTTCGCATTGCGCGCGAGACCTGCGACGCGGGTGAGCGCCAGAACGCACGGACTGGCTTGGGCGCGCCCGCTGCGTTTCGGCCGATGGTGGACCCGGGCTTCGGAGTTTCCGCAGATGAAGCAGACGAGCGTAAAACACTGCTTCTGAAGGCCTCAGCGACTGATCACACTTTCGCCGTGACGCGTGTCACGGAGCAATATTTCCAATTTGTGCAATCGCGCACGGCCAAGCAGAGGAAAATGCTACCATCGGAGCCTCCTGAAAAATTTGCGGCATCTCGGTACTACGCTTTGTTGCGGGAAAGCATAACGGATTCTCGTCTTGGGAATTCTGCTCCTCGACACGCTGAGGAGAGCGCCGTGACTCATGGATCGATATAACTTTCGGATGCGGCGTCGCCTTCTGGTTTGTCTGGCATTGATCTGATTCTCTCGGGGCAGGCGTTTCGTCCGACTTCGTCGGCTTCCGAAGAGGTATTCCACAAATCTGCGCTGGCAATTCTCCAATCTTCCGAGGAGGGTGGCAGGTGTCATTTTCAGGGCGTCGTGATTGCATGCGACACCAGTCCTCGCGATGTACATTACGCGGACGGGTCTCCGCGGAAGCGCAAGGACCCGTCTTCGGAAGGGAAGGCGGCCGACGTTGTCATGGTGGACAAGACGGGGCCCATCAGCGCGTGCTTATGGGGTGACACCGCTGAATATATCTGCAGCATCTGGCGTGCTGTACAGGAGCGTCGGCATCGGGGCGATGTTGCTCCGTGCGTCGTGGACCTGTCTAAGGTTCGCATCCAGGGGGCGGGGAATAACAATTGGAACGGGGAGTTGCTGACGCGGATTCGTTCACTGACGTCAATCGAAGCTGTTGGCGGGGAGATGGGCACGACCGCGCAGGTTCTGTCTGGACCGACGTCGGAGAATCTCACCAAGATGAGTTATGCGGTTCCACCTTCGGATTGTTGCGTTTCCGTGTTTCGATCTCTCCGCAACAAATTGAACCCTCCATTCCGGTTGTCGGTGAAAGGTAAAGTTATGGATCTGCAGTCCTTCGGGATGTCGCAAGGGGGGAACGCAAAACTGATATTTGATATAGTGGACAACAGCGGCCTCTACTTCACTTGCTGCGCCATGAAGCACAATGCGGAGTCCCAGGCGCTGCGGAATTTCCAGGACGTCGCGGTCTACTACGGGACAGGCCGCGCGGCCATTGGCAATTCCAAGGGCATGCTTTATCTTTTGAAGGATGCGATGATAATCCCTATCGGCCAGCCTGCTATGTTGGGCACTGCGAAAACCGAGCAGCTTACTATTCAGTGAAATCTGCCGCTTCGGTGCACCTAGTTCGGCGTGGCTGCAGGCAGCGCGTGCGTTGAGAGTCATCGTGTGTTATCGTGTGCGGCAAGGTGGTCGCTGTTATTTTCTCGTGTTCTTCGCGCATACTGTGTTCTTGGGACTGCGAGGCAGTGGGCTCAGATGGTGTACGGTGTCTCCTCCAGTAGTGGTGATGGGAATATGTATCACTCAGGATGTGACGGTGCTATACCTGACTACTTCTGTGTACAGGGAGGCTGGACATAGGATATTGCGTGAAAGGGGTCCGCGGTTGCTGTCTACACGTCGTTGACTTCGGTATGTAGCCAACGCTATACTATGATGTTCTCTTATTGCAGGGGAACCTTGCGTCTGACTTAGGTGCTTTGTTATCCCTATAGTCACTCTATAACCTGAGGTTCCTATAGCATCAGGCCGTGGAGCTCTATGGTTGCGGAATGCAGTGTCTCTTGCGTGCAGCCTTTTCGGACCGAGAGTTCGTTTGTCCCAGGTGGGCAGAGATTATCACCCCATAGAGCGTTCCCTCCATCGTCCTCCTGGAATGTCGCTGCCCGCCAACCCTATGCCGCGCTGGGTTCCCATGGCGAACGTAGACTCGTCCGCTATGCTCATCGCCTTCATCACCTGGTACCGGCGGCAGAGCCCTCCGGGCCGCATCTTCTATGCCATGGGCGTGGACTTGATCATGACGCAGATCTATCATGGAGTCATTGGCACGGAGACCGACACCGAGTGGGTCGAGGATCACTATATTCCTTTCCAGAAGATGCTTTGTGATGGTATTATCTGCAGGCGTTGCCTATCTCATGGTGGGAATTCTATTCTCCCGAACGGCTATATCTTTCGCTGGTTCAGTCCTTTGTGGGATTCCCTATCCATGAGCTTCAGGAATCCACGCCTGAACTCGTGGGTTCCCGCGGACGGCTATCTGCACGATGATCCAGCCGAGGGTGCCCTCTATCGTGGCAACGTTGCGCGGGACCAGTATGGAAATTGCTTGGTTCCGCGTAGCAGGTGGGCTCGCACCGCCGCTATCATGGGCATCGAGCCGCCTGATGGATTGGACTATGCTCTGGACCTCACGTTGGACATGGCTCTGGATCAGTCTGTGAATCACGCGTTGGAAATGAAAGTGGCCGTGGATCCACACCTTCAAGAGGCGGACGCGGTCTATCCGGGCGAGCAGTGAGGACTATTGCAGCCTTTGTACACGCAGTTTTGCTTGTGCGTGGCGCAGAGAAGGTGTGCTTCTATGTCTCTCCAGTTTCGCCAGTCATGTACGTGCTGTGGCGCTGCAGGAAATATACTCCTACGTTTCACACACACACACACACACGTTGTCCGGCATCCTCTTATGCATTCTTGGACTGATTTTCTACGGGGTTCTTTGCACCTGCATAGCATGCACCTCTCTGATTGTTCCTGCAATCAATCACGCTTGCGTTCTCTATATCTTAAGGATGGTGGTGCTTCCATGTGCCTGTGCCGTCTATTCTCTTTTGTCCTTAGTCGTGGTGGCAGGGGCACATAACTGGCATACGTGATGCCTGCGATGTTGGGTTATTCGTTTTCTTGTCTATAGCCGCACAGCAAAGGGCGGCAAAAAGTCGGGATCCGTTATCTCTATATTGTTTATGTATACACATGCCTACGGCATATCCCGCAACCGTGTTATAGAAATGCATCATGGGTCTCCAAAAAGTGGGAACTCGTTATCTCTATGAGAGCTTCTTTGAATCTTACTTGCCTAGGGTGCGCTGTGCCGGGGCTCAATCAAAAGCATCCGTGCTTCGTCTGGTTGAGGGTCTTGCTGCTATGGTACGTGGCGCATCGACGACCACCGCACCACGACGACGAGAGACCAGCAGGAACGGCAGACCCTGGACCATGATTGGGACAGGATTCGACGACTGATGGCGACGACGACGACGAGAAACCTTTGCGGTGTCTATGTGTGCATGCGCAGTTGGCCTCATGTAGTGCTTCATCAACCATTGTGCCTATCCTCGTACTACCCAGCCGTGTGACCCGGTCAGTGGGAACGAAATGTCCGGGCAGGTTATTAAGATTTCTCGCTACGGTGTTGCCGGAGCGCCTAAGCATCGGCCATTGTGGGCCATTCTCAGCCATTCTCGGCCATTGGCCAGCAATCTCCCTGTGTGAACGAGCATCGATCGCTGAGATGTCTCGCTGAAGGTCTGTGCGAAAAAATGCGTGTCCTCTCACAGCTCTCTTCCGCCGCCTCTGCTTCGTTTGATTCCTTCCAGCTGTGTCTCTGGGGTCTCGCTTTTCTTGGGCCTTGGTTTCTTAGACGGTTCCTGTAAGTTTGCTTGCGGTGATTTCACCGATCTCGATTGCATTTTGAGCTCCCTTTCTTTTTGGCTCTCTCGGGTTTTGTAATCGTGCGTGCGCTTGGGATTTCCTTACTGCTGATTCCAGGGAGTCGTGATCAGAGACGGAGGTCGCAAGGATGTGCGAGAGAGGCTTGTGTCCAGAGGAACTGTGCTATAATCGTGTCCAAGGCATTGCGATTCCCTGCCGGTTGTCCGTTGCTGTTGCGGCCCATCAGAGGTAGGAGGTAATTTCTGCATCCGTTCCCCAGGAATCTCCCTGTTGCTGTGAGTTGCCTCTGCCTACCATTTCTGCAGTGAGCTTAGCTCGGCGCAGACGTACTCACTCGACCCCGCGCGCGATGGCTACTCGTAGTGGCGAGGAACTGCGGAGTGATTGGGATCGTGCTTTCCGTCGTGCACGCCGTGGCTCCCTTCTTCGCGGCCGCTCCGATGAGCGCATGCGCCCCCAGGACGAGAAGCCCGACATCGATGATGTGCTGGCTCATGAACTATACCTATGAAAGGAGGATCCTAACCCTTGGAGTTTCTCGGAGTGGCGCTCTAAGTCTGGCCGCAGCTCTGCGCCTGCCGGTGCGAAGAGCTTTTCTCCGCGGAGGGGCCGATCCACCGGCATACCGCGGTGACGCATCCAGAGCAGGGCGCGCAATCGCAGCCGCAGCAAGAGCATCCCGAGGGTACGTGGATATCCGTTGGCGAGTAGGCCGCGTTGCAGGACGCATACGATGTACCAAGACAAGCCCCATGAGCGCCTCAGCAACACCAAGAGCGTGACGAGACGTGAGCAAGAAGTTCGGACAATCCACCGTCAACAGGCTCTTGACGAAATGTCAGAGGTTTCCACCGATCGGGCTGATGAGGCGGATGACGCGCAGGTCCACAGAGATAGCAGTTCGGCTCCCGCACCTGGTCCTGCACCTACCAGGGAAGCGAGCCACGCGTGTCTGGACTCTCGTATGACTATGTTGGAGGAACACGTACGGCATCGGGCTCTGATAGTATATGCACTGTATTGCACGACTGCCGAATGTATTTTTTTTCCAGTATGATTCTGGGTAGAGCGAGTTGGGAAATGGGATGTTGCTTCAACTGAACATCCGTTGGTCAGTTCTTCGATGCTGGTTGCTATAATCTATAATGGTGCTGCTTATTCTGCTCAGGTGATGCTGCTGATTACTGTGCTCGCCGTTTTTGCCTCTGACTCTTGGAGATTGCTGGGTTTCTTCGGGTGTGCGGCAGTGGGCTGCGATGGTGCATGGTCTCTCGTCCAGTACCGGGAGTACCTTGTGGTTCACCGCTGCATCAGTACTGGGTGATGTCGTTACTTTGCCGCACTGGGAGATCAGGCAGTTTTATCGACGGTGTGGCCGCTACCACGGTGCAGTGGATTCCTTCGGTGCTCTCCTCCTGTTGTGATTTGTTCGGGTCCCCTCTCCTGGTCAGAGTCGTTCTAGCCCCTCCTCGATAAGTGAGTCGTTCGGCGAGGGGCCTGAACGACTCATACAAGGAGGAACCCGAACGACTCGCCCCAGGGCGAGGGGCCCCAACTACTCACACCACCTGCAGTCTGGCTCAGCACGTGCTCTCTGGGTTCCGTGAGTCTTCAGATCTGTTCAAGGGGACCGATCTGGGAGGCGAGTTTCTCCTTCTGCTTCTCTTCTACCTCTCCCTCCGAACCTGCCGCGCGCCGCCAGCGCCCGACTTCATGGGCGAGCCTGAGCAGTTTAGTATCTCGTGCCGCGTGCGCACTGCAGGACTGGTCGGGAGAGATCGCTGGGTCGTCGACGCCGTCGTCCATGGAGTTGTCGTCGACGAAGTCATCGTTGTGACCGTAAGCATGGATCTTGCCGTCGTCGTCGACGTCGCCGCCAGCATCTGACGGCTATAAGAAGTCGGACGCCTTCGATGCCGGGCGCAGGGGCGAAGTTGTCGTCGGATTTTCCTGCGACCCACCTGTACTGACGAACGACTAGTCGTGCTCGAACTCTACCAGCATTCTTGCGGTGGCACAATCGCGTAGTCCATGTCTTCGCACTTTTGGCTATCTCGTCGCTCCTGGCGGGGTCGCCGACGTCCAGGTCGCGCATCATGTCGAGCTCCCTCTTTGGCCTGGCCTGGATCCAAAGTCTCGCTGTCGTCCTCGTCGCAGTCCAAGCGGTCTGTCGCCTAAATCGACCTCCCCAAAATGCACGCTGCTGCCAGCTGTGACCACTGCCCGTCTGAAGAAGAGGCCTGCCCGAGCCAGCAGCCCAAGCCTTCGGACACCAGTAGATGTCATTCGCTCCATGTAGTTGTTGCCCCGCTCGCAATGCGTGGGGGCGTTGTGCTTCTTAGCCGAGTCGGAGTGCAGTTGTTGCCCCGCTCGTAATGCGTGGAGGCGTCGTGCTTCTTAGCCGAGCTGGAGACGCTGAGAATCGGCCGCACGACGTCGAGAATTGTGAACAGAGCCTTGATTTCGTTGCTGTCCTTACGCAGCACCACGTCCTTGTAGCCGTAGAACTGAACTTGAGGACAGTGCCTTTCGACATTCAATGGATTTTCTCTTCGCTTTCGATAGTGGGGGACTTTGGAAAGTCAGACAGCACATCGACTGAGTCGCCGATGTCGCCGCAATTGCACTTGTGGGTGTCGCTCTTGGCGGTTGCGGTGGAGAGCACGAACTCTTCGCCCGAGATCTCCTCGACGCCCATGATCCACTCGCTCTCGTCGTCGTAAATGTGAGTCACGATGTCATCCTTGTTGGTCGTCTTCCTGTTGCCCGCGTCGGCCGTCTGAGACTCCTGCCAGGAGTCGCTTGGGGAAGTGTAAGTGTTGTTGACGGAGCGATCGTTCCAGCCGTTCCGATCCTTCGACCACCAAGCACTACCCCTCTGCCAGGGCGAATCGTACCAAGATGCACCCTTGCCTTTTCCTCCCGAAGATTTCGACTTACCATCCTTGCCCCTGCCGCCCGACGACTTTGAATTGCCGTTCTTGCCTTTGCCGCCGGAGGACTTCGTCTTGCCGTCTTTTCCCTTGCCTTTGCCACCTTTGTACTTCCCGCCTTTGGGGTCCTTGCCGTAGTTGAAGCCGCCATCCGTGGCATCTTGGCCCTCGCCTTTCTTCTTGGGCTTGGCGTTGACCACATTGTGCATAGCCCTCGACCTTCGTTCAGAGTTTGGCGTAGTCCTGTTCCTTCGTTGTGGCGAGCACAGATGGTCCTTCAAGATCTTCGGGGACTTGAGGATGAGCGTAGCACTTCACGCTGTCCGCAAGGCTTTCCACTGTTTCCATCTCCCACTGGTCCATCAGTGCATCCCACGAAACCAAGTTGTCGAGGAAGTCCTTGGGCCCGCCGAGCGTGTAGTCCAAGATCTGGCCCATCAGCGCCGCGGTCTTGTCTCCACCGCGGGGGCCATATCGTTTGACGAGTTGCCGGTATGCCTCGAAACCGTTCTTGGACGAGATGTTCTTGACGATCTTTGCTGCTGTCGACTTCGCGAGCATCAACGCGAAGTAGAGTTTCTTCGATAACGTTTCCAGGCCGTACCTGGCGATGTCAGGATCGTTGGTCACGTCGGTCTCTGGTCGTCCTCGATGGAATCAATCAGATGGCATGGCTCCTCGCTGAGCGAGCTGATGCCTGACTTCAGCTTGAAGCTCCACTTCTCGAAATCCTCTTCCTTGTTTGTGAACTGACCGAGCTTCCCTAGATTGATGTCCACGAGCTTGGCGTCTGCCGAGTTTGGGAAGTCGGCCTAACGTCCCAGTTTCGGCTGAACCTGGCACGTTCCTGTTCGATTGTGGCCGTCGCCGCCTGCCTGTCCGCGGCGGCTCTTTCCTCCACCTGGCGGTTGATCATGTCCATCACCAACCGCTGCTGCTCTGCTGAAAGCTCCATGGCGCGGGAACCTGCAGTCAGAATGTATACTCAAAGGAATGGAAGGTTATCGTTCACGCTACCAGGATTGATTTAATTGCCCTAGCAGGGCTCGAGCATAAGGCTACGGAAGACTCGCTCACAACTCCAAGAAAAAATGCAATCCCAGTGCGTGGGATTGCTATTTCTGTATTGCATCGCTTCTTGAGGCACGCTAACTCTACAGTGCTTCCCCCCAGCATTTGTCCCCACATCGTGGGATTATACATTCTTTATGCGATTGGGAAACACGTCTCGATTGGAACTAGGTGTATTTACCATTTACATGTTATCTACCATGCCTGTACTGCTATACTACACGAGTCAGACAGATCTTATTGGAACAACTCTAAGATGTCGGGCCCGAGAAGTGCACATTCCTCCCCCTCCCCCACTTATCACATTTCCATGCTGCGACGACGACACAGCACGCCCCTCCGCAGGCGCGAGGGCTTCTGAGACGCCCCGCCGCCTCCTGAAAAGGCCTTCTCCCTTGTCCTTCTTGCTGCCCCCCCCCTCGCCCTGCCCTCTTGTACTTCTCCCGTGTCCTTCCCCCCTGTCCTTCTCCTTTGTCTTCTCCCTTGTCCCTTTGTCTTCTCCCTTGGCCTTCTCCCGTGTCCCTTGTCTTCTCCTTTGGCCTTCTCGCCTTCTGAGAAGGCCTTCTCCCTTGTCCTTCTCCCTTGTCCTCCTCGCCCTGCCCTCGCTCCCCCCCGCCAGGTCTCGGTCGAGTTCGCGGGCGGCCGCGGCGCGGAGGACCGCGGCGGGGGCGGATCCACGGCCGAGCGTCCCTTTTCTGCTCCTGCGCCAGCCTCCCGTCCTGCTGCCCCGGTCCCTGCGTCCCTCCCCTCCCCCCTTCCCCTCTCTCCCTCCCTCCCTCCTCCCCTCCCTCCCCCCCTCCCCCCTTCCCCTCCCTCCCTTGCTCCTGCGTGTTCCTCCCTTCCCTCCTCCCTCCTCCTTCCCCCCCCTCCTTCTCCTCGCTTCCCGTCCCCCCCCGGGCGGGCGAGGGCGAGAAGGATGCACGACACTTCAGGTGGAGGAGGAGGACGAGGAACGGCCGTATGTACGATGGTTATGGCGTCTGCAATACGGAGGGGACCCTGTAGAACGTTGGTGATCCAAGGGGATCATGATTAGAACATATTCCAAGCGTTATCGGTTGGCGAGCGTAGTAGCAAGATTGTCAGCTCCTCCGTCCCTTTCACCCCTTCAGCCTCCCTCTTCTCTCCTACCTGCCTACTCCTTACGTGTTCTGTCCTCCCTCTGTCCGCCCATCGTCCTCCGTCATCCCCCTCTTTCTCCTACATCCCTCAGCATCCCGCTCCATTCTCATTTGTCCTTCTCCCCTCTTCATGAATTACTCCTCCTCCCTCCTCCTCCAATTTCCGTCATCATGTTCCCATTGTTTCACCCTTATCGCTTGGTTCCCTTATCTATCCTGTCTCATCGCTGTATCCTCTTCATCCGTGTTCTCCTGCTCCTCCCTCATGTCGCTGCTCAGGCGCTTCCGTAAGACTCGGTCGCGTCTCAGGCAGTTTGCGATTTCTCCCCCGCTCTCCCTTGGATTGTGTTCTCATCTCTCCTCCAACAACATCATCGTCCCCCTCCTGTCCCCTGTCCGTCCTCGCTCCCCCTCACCTGCATATCATTCCTCATGCCCCCTTCACTCCCTCGAGGCCGAGTAGCCCAGAGCCGGACTTCGTCCACGCTGTGATTCCTATGTTGTTGTGATCGGAGGCCGTTGCAGTAGACGGGGTCTTGGAAAATATTGCGCAAGGGATGCGGGAGGAGGAGGAGGAGGAGGGGGATGAAGAGGAGGAGGAGGAGGAGGAGGAGCCTGGTGCCATGGAGGTAGGGGGAAGAAGGATAGGATGAAGTGAAGGAGGAGGAGGTGGAGGAGGAGGAGGGAGAGTCTAACGCCATTGGGGTCCCAGTGGCGATGGCTCCGTGGGCCCCCCTCGTCGGCGCCTGATCCCCGTCTGCGCCGATGATGCTGTGGCTGCAGCTGCTGCTCCCTCGGTTGCACGAGTGGTGCGCGTGATCCCGCCTCTGCCCTCCCCAGGCCTTGGTCCGCATCCCTTGCCCCACGGAGCGAGCGAGGAGGGAGGGGGAGGGAGGTGAGGCGTATGTGAAAAATCATCGAGATAGGCGCGTGTTTCAGGCGATCGCAAATATGGATAAGATGGCGTGGATTAGCGACAGGACCCGTTTCCATGGGAAATCGCGGATTTCCGCCGCCGAGCGAGGCGGCACCGACCGCATTTTGGGGAGGGCACCTCCCCCGATCCATGGATTTGGTGACCCCGAGTGTGAGAATCGTCAAGAGGAGCGAGTGGCGGCAGCAAAGTTGCCTGCGCTGCCACGCGCGCAGCAGCCCGGCGCACCGCGCATTCCGGCGCATACCGCGACCCTTTTTTTCGAACCTCTTTGCAGGGCGAGCAAGCGAGGAGGGGTCCTAGGCGTTTGTTCGCCCCCAATCCCGAGGTGACCCAAAGCATCAGGCCGCTCAGAGCAGAGGGGAGAGTCGGTGGTGTACCTTCAGGGGGCTCTTCGGACGCACCCAACATCGAGGATGGATGCCCCCCATCGTGTATCCCAGACCTGGGCCCACAAAATCTCTGGACACGGCGAAAACCCCCCGACGCCAGAGATCGGGGTCGCCCTCCCCCTCTTCGAAGGGGAGGGATAGGGGAACAAAAAGTTACAGAAACAAAAAACCTCGGAGGTCCTCGCGGATTTCTCGGATCCGCGCTGGACCCCCCTCCCTGTCGCGCGGAGCGCGCCAGGGGCGGCGCCGGAGGCGCCGCCAGGGGGGTCCAGCGCGGATTTGAGAAATCCGCGCGGACTTTTGAGTTTTCTTGTTCCCCTATCACTTTTTGTTCCCCTAGGGGAGGAGCCTCCCAGGACCAGGGCCAGAGGCTTTCGACGCTGCTGGAGACCCTGTGCGGGGGGGAGCAGGTCCTGAGCCGCCGAGCGCTCTGCGTGGCGCCCGGGGCGTTCGCCTGGGAGGCGCGCCCCCCGCCGCCCGCCGATCGTCGGAGGCTTGCAGTCAAAAACCCTAATAAGGACGCTCGACTTTGCTCAGGGTAATTGCCCTTGCGTCCTTGCTCTTCCTTGCTCTTGCGTCCTTGAGGTTTTCTCCGTCCGCCGCCCCAAAAATCTCAAGTTCGGCTTCCAAGGGTCTTGCGTGCTTACCGCGCGTCCTTATTCGGGTTTTTGGCTGTACATCGTCGAGAACAAGAGAAGCCCTAACCCTGATGTCGCGGTGAAGACGTGGCCTCACTGAGGTGCCCGTCCTCACATTGGGGATAATGGATCCGGGCGGTTTGGTCTGATGCATCCGCCGAACGAAACAAAAAACAGCCTATCCTTAGTGTTCTTGGCCCGCCCTCCTAAGTTAGGTCCCCTCCCAAAGGGTTAGGGGTCCTCCTCTTGCTTATCACTAGAGGTTGACACCAACACCAATATCGGCGGTGCGCCTCCACCGCGAGAAGGTGATCCCGATCTCGGTGATGGTGTCAACGTTCGGGCTTCCTGGGTGGCCGAAATCAAAACCACCAACACCAGAATCCAGGATCAACTTCTCCCTGTGGAGGCACCCCTTTGCGTTGGAATTGGAACCCATCTCCAATCCTCCAAAATCGCGCCTTGGGAGCGCGGCTCGTCGTTCAAGCGGTGGGTGGTTGAGGACCAGGGGAGGTCGGATATCATGGTTGGGGCCTTGAAGTCTGCCCGTGTTTTCTCGCTTCACTCATTCCGCCGGTCCGTATTGTGCCATCGGTGGCGCTTGTCAGCGCGTTCGTGGCCAAGCGGCTTTGCTTGGCGGTGTTTTTTGTTCTGGCGGTGTGGCGACAGCAGGCATGGAGGTGAAATAGTTGCTTTGGACCTTGTCGTAGGGGTTCTGGCCTCTGATGCTCACCGACATGGCTAGTATGTGCGTCAGAGTCCTCAGAGATGCTTCTTGGGGTCTCTTCGGAGCGCTCTCGGGGGCTTCTGGAGGGCCAGAGACTCGTTTGGAAGGCTTATCCAATGGCCTTGGGCCCACTCCGCCACCGACCCGTGGCGGGGTCCGGTCGGCCAGAGCAGAACAGCTCGCGGCCGTAGGGCTTTTGAGTCTATTCGGGGAGTTTTGGAGAACTCCTTGGGAGCAGTCTTGAAGCATCTTGAAGGCCTCAGGGGGGCCACCTTGGGCCGCTTGGAGGCCTCTTGGGGGCTCCCTGGGGCCTCCCGAGGGTCTCTTGGGGTCCTGTGGGGGCCTCTTGGAGGTCTCTTGGGGTGGCCTCTGGAGGCCGAGGGCTTGAAATGTCGTTGCATGTTCCCCCACTGGAGCCTCTCTTGGGGCGTTCTTGGGGCCCTCTAAGACTGTCTTGGAGGCTTGGGCCGTCTTGAAGCTGTCTTGGAGACCGCTTAGGGGCCTCTTGGGCCGTCTTGGTGCGATCTTGGAGGCCTCGTAGGCTGGTTTTGAGCGTCGGGAAGCCGCAACGGCGAGAATGCTAGAGTCCTCCAAAAACCACAGGGAAATCGATGCATATTCTTCTTTTTGACGTTGCCTGACCCTCCCCCCCCTCGTCCGCGCTCGTGCCTCGGGCCATGATTTGCGCACGCCCCCGACCGTTGCCCGCGCCGCCCTGCCACCATTCGGGGGGGGCTTTGAGTGAGGCTTGAAGCATCGAGGTCGGGGTCGGACTCCTCGGGACATTCTGGTGGCCCGAGGGTTGGGATCGAGATCGAGGTCGGCCTCCGCGGAGGCCTGGGCCCTTCGGGGGGGGCCTCGGGGGGGAATTGTCCGGAGAGTTCCCCCCTGAGCCTTGACCTCCTTGGGGGGGGAGGACGGAGGTCAGATGGGACAAGTCGGCACAAGCACACATACGCGCTGCTGTTCGGGAACGAATGAGGGCACATTGGACATGTAGGGAAAGAGGGAAGTCCCAGAATTCTGGAACAAATATTGGGGAACACTACCACCCCCTGGATTAAAAAGTCCAGATCGGCACTGCAGGCCCCCTTGCATCGTCGCTCCCCGAGAGGTAAACATGACTGACAAGAAGTACCAAGCAGAATCGCAACTTCCAAGCAACATAACTGGGACCGAAAATTCATTTGCGAGGACGTCCCAAGCGAAATCGCCAATTTCCGGTCGCCACTGAGAATTTCCGGTCGCCTGGAAAGCGTCCGGACATTTTTTTGGAGGAAGTATTAGGCGGAATGCGGATTTCCGGTCGTCACACCATTTGGCGATTATAATATTAGAGGGGGTGAGAATGGACCGGAAATTTAACCATGGCGGCCCCTGCAACATTGTACCGGGGCCCCGTGGCCTAACGGGAGTCGAACCTCAAGGCTTATTCCCCGACCTCTGCGATCCGGACTTTTTATTCCAGGGGGTTGTAGGCCAACCAGATGGGGTGAGAGCAGATGGGCTCGGAAGATCGGGCCGCATCGCCAGTGCATCCACGATGCAGCTCGATGCGGGGCTCGATTCTCTCTACGTCAACGGTGCCGATGCATCGGCGATGCGGCGCCATTCTCCGACTCCGTCGACTCAGACTCCATCCATGAGGCCTCCAGAATCTGTTTGTTTGGAGGAGGGGGGCAGCGCTTCCGATCCACCTCTCCATTTCTATACATCCTCCTCCTCCTGCTCCTCCTCCTCCTCCTCCTCCTCCTGCTGCTCCTCCTCCTCCTCCTCCTCCTCCTCCTCCTCCTCCTCCTCCTCCTCCTCCTCCTCCTCCTCCTCCTCCTCCTCCTCCTCCTCCTCCAGGGGGGTGCGTGTCGATGTGTTTGCGTCCCCCTGGGCCCCTCTGGGAGGGCCGAGGCCGCCCCGGCGGCGCGAGGGAGGGCCGCAGGCAGGGCGGGGGGCCTCGCGGGTGCCTCCCTCCGGCCTTGACGGGGCCCTCTGCCCCCTGACTCAGACGCCCCCTCCCCCCCTGACTTTTCTCTGAGGGGCCAATTTTCCAGGATTGAGAGGTCCTCTTCTTCCTCCTCCTCCGCCTCATCCTCCTCCTCCGCCTCCGCCTCCTCTTTCTCCGCCTCCGCCTCCTCCTGCTCCTCCTCCTCCTCCGCCTCCACCTCCTCCTCCTCCTCCTTCTCCTCCTCCTCCTCCCCCTCATCTGTGGGGCGATTGTTCAACCACCAATACCATAGGTAGGACGGGGGAAAAGGGGGGATGGGGAGGTCCTCATCCTTCTCCCCCTCTTCCTCACCCTCCTCCTTTTCCCCCTCCTCCTCGTCCATCTCCTCCTCTTGCTCCTCCTCCTTCTCCTTCTCCTCCTCCTCCTCTCCTCCTCCCCCTGCTCCTCCTCGTCCTCCTCCTCCTTTTCCTCCTGCCCCCCCCCCTCCTCGTACTCCTCCCTTTCCTACCTGTGGTAATGGTGGTGGCAAGCTGGACTGTCGTTCTCGCCCCGCTCCTCCGTGCACGTCGCTCGTACCCTGGAGTCTGCTCTGCCTTCTATTGCCTTTGGGGGCCTGTGGTTGCGCACCTCGTCGCTGTGGCCAGAACCCCCCTCGGAGATTCTGGCCACCACGCACCCTGGCAGGGCTCGTGCCGATTCCTGCGATTCGATTCGATTCGATTCGATTCGATTTCGATGGATTCCGATTCCGATTCGATTCGACTTGGGATTCCGATTTGGGCTCCGATGTCTCACTGAACGCATACAAGCCTGCCGATTTCCGCCGATCCGAGTTTTCCCGATTCGGCTGCCGATTTCCGCCGATCCGATTCATTTCGATCGCCGATTCGACTTATCGATTCAATTATGGGCTCTCCTGCCCCGGGTCATGGTGTCGTTTTCGTACCCCTGATCACGGGCCCCAAAACATTTTTTCAAGCATCTCACGGCGTGTGCGTACCCATGGATCGTTGAAAGTAGGTATTTCTGGAGTCCCAGATTCAAGCTTGCTTTAAGCGCCTTCCTACGTCAATGATGGAGTGGCTTCACCTTTTCGTCCTCTTGAGGGGGCGGGTGGACACCCGATATACATATTTATATATATACACATATGTTCAACGTCTTCCTACTTCATGTCTCTACCTACTTCTTTCGACCGATGGGTATGTGGCCCCAATGTCTCCACGCCGCGTGGTCTGGGCAACGGCCGCGCGCGTCTGCTCGCCCGACCTTTCTCCTCCCGCGCCGCTGCGCACCGTGGCCGTGACGCCAGACAGCGTGCGTGCGTGCGTGCGTGCGTGTGTGTGTGTGTGTGTGTGTAAGTGTGTGTGTTGCACCCCTGGGCCTCGCCCACTCCGGCCGCCTGAGGCCCCGCCTTCCTGTGCCCTGTCTCCCTAATTAAAGCTGTGCGTAGCCCGCCTAGCTTTTAGCGGAAGAGGTTTGCTCTCGCCCCGCAGATAAAAAAGTGTGTGTGTGTGTGTGTTTGTGCTCGACGCACTCCGCCTCACCGCTGCTCGCCAGGCCGCGATCGACAAAAGAGTGTGTGTGTGTGCCCCGGTGGTATCCACGGCCGGAGGTGCTCCTGTCGACTCCGCCTTGTCGCGGCGTGCGAGGCCGCGAGTGCGTGTGCGTGTGCGTGTGTGTGAGTGTGTGTGTGTGCGCGTGCGTTTGCGTGTGTGTGTGTGTCTGTGTGTCTATGTGTGTGAGTCCGTGTCTGTGTGGGCGCGTGCGTGCGTGCGTGCGCGCGTTCTTGCGTGCGTTCGTGCGTGCATGTGTGCGTGCGTGCGTAAGTTCGCGTGTGTGTGTGTGTGTGTGTGTTTGTGTGTGTGTGTCTGTGTCTGAGTGTCGTATTTTCAGTTTGCTCGCTCTGGGTGGCTGTCTTAGGCCCCCCCGACCGCAATATGAATTACACAGGATGAAATGGGGGCAAGTGCGCAAAGCCTTTAAGACGCACGTGCGCGGCGCTAAGGCGAGAGTCTCATTTTGAAAAGGACCTGGCCTCTATCTTCGCAAATTGATGGAAGCTCCTAGAATCAGAGTGAGGGGGCCGAACGGTCACTCATTGTCCCTGGGTGCGTGGCCGAATAAGGAATTCGTGATGAGTTTTCTGCTCGTTGCGTTGTTGTTGTTGTTGCTGTTGTCGTTGTCGGTGTTGTCGTTCTCGTTCTCGTTGTCGTTGTTGTTGCTGTTGATGGTGTTTTGCATGTTGCTGTTGTTGAACATTATTTATTCTAAAGAATAATTATTGTTGGGCCCCCTGGTGCGCGCCCCCCCTGCGCCGCCTAGGCCGCAGCTACATTTGCATCATTTTCGTAAGGAAGCCTCAGAAAAGAGGGTGTGTACAGGATCCGGTTGTTTTGTTGTAATCCGCTTTCCCTTGCAAAAAAACAATAGAAAATGACATTTCTTGTTCTAATATAATCAAATTTCAAGAATCCCTTGCAAAAAATAAGGTAAAGTGGACATTCGCGCGCGCAAGACGAAATCCTTCCAAAACCTTAGTGTTCGAGCGATTTTAACATAAAAACATCAAAAAACCAATGGTTTTTCAACAAAAAATTGTCAAAATCTCATCCCGCGCGCTCTTGCGGATTCGTAGGAAACCCAACACTTTTTAAACATTTCTGTCAAACGGGCTTTTGCGAGCAACTTTTTCGAACTTCTGCGACAACGGTTGCGCACCTGCCAGGGCCATCATCCCTGTCAAATAATACCATGCGGGACACATTCGTTTTTTCTTCGCGCGCGCACGCCGAAATCTCCAAAAACCATTGGGCTTCTTAAGAATTTTAGCACCGCGCATCATAAAATCACACGAATCGCACCGTAGGTCCTCGAAAAACACCTGCACGACTTTTCAAAATTTCTACCCGCGCGCGCTGTCCTAACAACTTCTGTGGGTGTGTACTCCACGCCAGTGTAGTAGCCACGGTCGTCCGCAGGCCACGAAGTGAAGTGTCCGAACGTCATAGGGCGGGAAGCTGGGTGTGGGTGGTGGCGAAGAGTCGTGTGGATATTTGGTAGAGCTTGCACTGCCCCCCCACAAAGTGGGGGTATTGGCTGGCGTCGCATGAAAACCCTGGCACTGGTGAGAACACTGAGCGTTCGGGTAAAGTGATTGTTGCTGTTGTTGTTGTTGTTGTTGACTTCTTTTTTGTGAAGAGTAATTGCTGTTGATCCCCCCTCACCGGTGCATGTTTTTTTTCTCAATCAAAGTGTGCCCCTCGTCACTCGCACCCTGTTTTTTGACAGGGAAAGTCTTGGTACTCAAACTGGGCCCCTGGCCCCTCGGATTACAACAACAACGGCCCCCGCCCGAGACTTCCTCCAAATTTACTCAGGACCCCCGCTCCTGAGACTTCCTGACACTTTGCTCTCCCGCTTGTGACTCCTCGCAATTTAGTCAGGACCCCCGCTCCCATCTGAGACTTCCTCGCAATTTACTCAGGAACGGCGTTCCCGCTTGAGACCTCCTCGCAATTGAATCAAGCTTTCCTCGCAATTTAATCAAGACCCCCGCTTCCGCCAGAGAATCCTTTACATCTTAGTCAGGAATTGCGCTCTCGCCTGTGACTTCCATGCAATTCAGTCAGAAATCGCGCTTTCGACGCTCAGGAAACTCGCTGCGCCAAGGACGCCGCTACAACTTACTTAGTAATCACGCTCTCGCCATACTCAGGCATCCCGCTTGAATGTCCCACCCGCCCGACTCGCCCGTCAGGGGATCGCCGGCCCGTCGTTCTCCCGCCCGAGACTCCCTTCAGGAACGGTGCTTTCGCCTAGGACTTCCTCGAACGTTCACGCTCTTACCCTTCCTGCTCCTCCCCTCTCCTCCCTCCTCCCTCATCTCCTCTCTTCTCTCTCCCTCCTCTCTTTCCTCATCCTTATGCCTCTCTGCCCTATCCCCTCTTCCTCCTCTCCCTCCTTCCTTCTCCCTCCCCTCTCCTGTCTCCTCCCTCCCTCTTTCTTTCTCTCTCTCTCTCTCTCACCTCGCTCTCTGTCTCGTTCTCTACCTCTCTTATCTGTCTTTCTCTCTCAGCCTCTAATCAATCGCCCCCCTCTTCGCTCCTTCTCTCTTCGGGTGGCCGGCGGGACGGGCCGAAGCTCCAGGGGGAGTTCTTCTGGAAAAAAAACCCAAACCAAAAGCGGAAGGTCCGAAGCAATATTGGCGGCTCAAGGGGGCCGTCGCTGGCCTCACAGGGCTCCCCTCGGGCGTCTCTCGTCCCTCTCAGTTTTGCACATCAGCAGACGGCATGATGCGCTTTCGCACGTCTCACAGCGTCGGCGCGCTGCTCCTGCTGCTGGTAGCGCGCGGCGCCCCGAGCGCCGGGTCGTCGGCGAGCGGGACGCTGGCCCGCCCGAGGCTGGAGGGCTCGGCGAGCGGTCGCCCTCGCGAACCGCAGGCCGAGTTCGGGAGGCGCCAGGCTACAAGCGGCGAGCAGTTGCTCAAGCTCTTTGCGAGTGATGGGATCCAACTCCACAGGTTCGGTGTATCGGTGGCCGTTAGCTCCGACGGGGCCCGCGTGGTGGTGGGGGCCAACTACTATGACGACCAGGGCGATCAGCATGGCTCCGCGTACGTGCTCGACGGGGCCACTGGCGAGAGGCTGCTCAAGCTTGTGGCGAGTGATGGGGCCTTCCTCGACTATTTCGGTACTTCGGTGGCCGTGAGCTCCGACGGGGCCCGCGTGGTGGTGGGGGCCTACTCTGACGACGACCAGGGCTTCAATTCTGGCTCCGTGCACGTGCTCGACGGTACCACCGGCGAGAGGCTGCTCAAGCTTGTGGCGAGTGATGGGGCCGCAGGCGACAATTTCGGAATCTCGGTGGCCGTGAGCTCCGACGGGGCCCGCGTGGTGGTGGGGGCCAAAGGTGACGACGTCCAGGGCGATGGGTCTGGCTCCGCGTACGTGCTCGACGGTACCACCGGCGAGAGGCTGCTCAAGCTTGTGGCGAGTGATGGGGCCGCAGGCGACAATTTCGGAATCTCGGTGGCCGTGAGCTCCGACGGGGCCCGCGTGGTGGTGGGGGCCAACGGTGACGACGACCAGGGCAGTGGGTCTGGCTCCTCGACGGTACCACCGGCGAGAGGCTGCTCAAGCTTGTGGCGAGTGATGGGGCCGCAGGCGACTCTTTCGGAGCCTCGGTGGCCGTGAGCTCCGACGGGGCCCGCGTGGTGGTGGGGGCCCGGGGTGACGACGACCAGGGCAGCTATTCTGGCTCCGTGCACGTGCTCGACGGTACCACGGGCGAGAGGCTGCTCAAGCTTGTGGCGAGTGATGGGGCCGCAGGCGACAATTTCGGAATCTCGGTGGCCGTGAGCTCCGACGGGGCCCGCGTGGTGGTGGGGGCCTACTATGACGACGACCAGGGCTTCAAATCTGGCTCCGTGCACGTGCTCGACGGTACCACGGGTGAGAGGCTGCTCAAGCTTGTGGCGAGTGATGGGGCCGGATACGCAAAATTTGGTAATTCGGTGGCCGTGAGCTCCGACGGGGCCCGCGTGGTGGTGGGGGCATTTTATGACGACGATCAGGGCGTTGAGTCTGGCTCCGCGTACGTGTTCGACGGCACCATCGTCACCACCGAGACGGCCACGAGTTCCGCCACCGAGACAACAAGTGAGACGACCACCGCGACGACCACCAAGACGGCCACGACGACCACCGATACGGGCACGATTTCGGACACGTCAAACACCACAGCCACCGAGCCATGGGAATTAATTGCAGTCTTCGCTGGTGTCTTGATCTTCTTCATTCACAACGCGGAGGTGGAGGTCAACTAGTCGGAGCAGCACGCGGAGATCGATGAGTACGAGTCGGCGCAACGTATTTAGCACGACGCAGTGCCTGTATCATCAGGCTACTCTGCAGAGCGACACTACGCCAACTCACTTTTGGCTTCGAGAAGCCACGTTTTTTCTCTTCATAGGATCAGTAACTGCCTAGTCTGGTCCGACACAGACGGCACAGTCCTTTTGTAAGGTTGCGGCTACATTCAGCACCAACCCTTTGGCGCTCGAGCGCCACGTTTTCCCACGCACCAGTGTCAGGCTGCAATGCTGGCTTGCAGGCGACGTCCGCCTGCTGTCAGCCCAGTGAATTGACTGCATTATTTTTTCAAGAGCTGGTCGCGGAAAAAAAGAAAAACAACGGAATGATTCAGCACGCCAGGCACCCATCTGATGAATCAACAGGGGGCGGCGGAAAACGCCTATGTGGCCGAGAGTTGGGCCAGAGCTCGGCCAAGCTATCGGGCCAGTTGTTCCCCGAGTTGGTTTGGAAAAACTTCGGGGAACGCGTGGGGGGGCAAGACGTGGAGGAGGGAGAGGATCAGGAAAAAGGAGGAGGAGGAGACCTCTTTGGCGCCTTCTGGGGCAATCCTGGGGCTTCCTGGGGGCTTGCCGGGGGCCTCTTGGAGGCCTCTTCGGGGCCTCCTTGGGCCTGCTGGGGGCCTTTGGTCTTGGGGGTCTCTTTGGCAGTCTTAGGGCGTTCCTGGCTTGTCTGACGCCGTCGGAAGCCGTCATGGGGGCCTGTCTGGGTCGTCTTGGGGCCATCTTGGGGCATTTCAGGGCTGTCTTCGAGGCCATATTGGGCGCCTTGGACGCCTCTTGGGTCGTCTTGGGGCCCTCTTGGGGCCGTCTTCGGAGCTTTTTGAGCCGTCATGGGGCCATCTTGGAGGCCTCGTGGGCGATCTTGGGGCGATCTTGGGGCCTCTTGGGCCGTCTTGAGCAGTCGAAATGCCGAGAAGAAGCAAATGCAGCAATCTGTCAAAGCCCTTTGAAAAAAACAATGATTTTGGTTTCTTCGGGCCCTCCTGGGGGACCTCTTGGAGGCGTCGTGGGCCGTCTTGGGCGCCTCTTGGGGGCCTCTTGGGCCGTCTTAGGCCGTCTTCGATGCATCTTGGGCCGTCTTGGATGCATCTTGGGGCCATCTCAGCCGTCTTGGAGGCCACCTTGGCCGTCTTGAAGGGCCTCTTGGGGCTGTATTGGGGGCCTCTGGGGCCGTCATGGGGCCATCTTGGAGGCCTCGTGGGCGATCTTGTGGCGATCTTTGGGACATCTTGGGCCGTCTTCAGCCGTCGGGATGCCGAGAAGAAGCACATGCCAAAATGCTTCAAAAACCTAAGGAAACAAGCAATGATGTTGGTCTCTTCGGGACCTCTTGGAGACCTCTTGGAGGCCTCTTGGGCCATCTTGGGCAATATTGAGGCCATCTTAGGCCGTCTCGGATCTTGGAGGCATCTTGGGGTCATTTTAGCCGTCTTGGAGGCTATCTTGGCCATCTTGGATGCCTCTTGGGGGGCCTCTGGGGCCGTCATGGGGCCATCTTGGAGGCCTCGTGGGCGATCTTGGGGCGATCTTGGGGGCCTCTTGGACCGTCTTGAGCCGTCGGAAGGCCGAAAAGAAGCAAATGCCAAAACCTGTCAAAACTCTTCGGGTCCTCCTGGACGCCCTCTTGGAGGCCTCTTGGGCCATCTTGGAGACCTCTTGGAGGCCTCTTGGGCCGTCTTGGGCAATATTGAGGCTATCTTAGGCCGTCTTGGAGGCCGTCTTGGACCATCTTGGGCGGACTTGGAGGCCATCGTGGACCATCTTGGAGACCATCTTGGGCCAATATGACCATCTTGAAGGCCATCTGGAGCCGTCTTGGGGGATTGTTCAGGGATTGAGATCCCTTTCGGGTGGCCGGCATGACGGGCCGAAACCCCAGGGGGGGGTTCTTTGGGAAAAAAACCAAAACCAACACCGAAAGGGTCTAGCACGCCGGGCACCCCTCTGGCACGCTAACAGAGGGCGGCGGGTCGAAGACGCCTACGGCGAATCACTGCCGCCCCCTGCCTGTTTGGAAGCGCCTATGTGGGCGAACGTTGAAGCCAGACCCGCAAAGCTATCGGTCCATGTGTTCCCCGAGTCGGTTTGGAAAGCCTTCGGGGAACACGTGGGCTTCTTGAAGGTCATCTTGGCCGTCTGGAGGCCATTTTGACCCTTTCGGGCCTTCTTGGAGGACGTCTTAGAAGGCTCTTTGGAGGCCTCTTGGGCCGTCTTGGGGGCCTCTTGGGGCCGTCTTGAGGGACTCTTGGGCGATCTTTGGGGGCAGTTGGGCCGTCTCGGGCCGTCGGAAGGCCGAAATTAGCCTGGCGAAGGACCCAACCATATGCAACTGTGAATACCGCAAGTGTGAATGTCGTTTTCGGCGGCGCTACCTCTGGGTAGTGGAGACGCATGCGAACACCCCCACTGGGGCCTTCGGTGGAGCTCCCTATGGGGCTACGAAACGCTGCCCTGGGTGGGGGAACCGCATGCAGGCAGCCCCACTGGGGCCTTCGGTGGAGCTCCCTGTGGGGCCACGAAACGCTGCCCTGGGTGGGGGAACCGCATGCGGGCACCCCCACTGGGGCCTACGGTGGAGCTCCCTCTGGGGCTACGAAACGCTGCCCTGGGTGGGGGAACCGCATGAGGGCAGCCCCACTGGGGCCTACGGTGGAGCTCCCTATGGGGCTACGAAACGCTGCCCTGGGTGGGGGAACCGCATGTGGACTGGGGCCTTCGGTGGACCCCCACTGGGGCCTTCGGTGGAGCTCCCTCTGGGGCTACGAAACTGGGTGGGGGAACCGCATGTGGACACCCCCACTGGGGCCTTCGGTGGAGCTCCCTATGGGGCTACGAAACGCTGCCCTGGGTGGGGGAACCGCATGTGGACACCCCCACTGGGGCCTTCGGTGGAGCTCCCTCTGGGGCTACGAAACGCTGCCCTGGGTGGGGGAACCGCATGTGGACACCCCCACTGGGGCCTTCGGTGGAGCTCCCTATGGGGCTACGAAACGCTGCCCTGGGTGGGGGAACCGCATGCGACACCCCCACTGGGGCCTTCGGTGGAGCTCCCTATGGGGCTACGAAACGCTGCCCTGGGTGGGGGAACCGCATGCGAACACCCCCACTGGGGCCTTCGGTGGAGCTCCCTATGGGGCTACGAAACGCTGCCCTGGGTGGGGGAACCGCATGTGGACACCCCCACTGGGGCCTTCGGTGGAGCTCCCTATGGGGCTACGAAACGCTGCCCTGGGTGGGGGAACCGCATGTGGACACCCCCACTGGGGCCTTCGGTGGAGCTCCCTATGGGGCCACGAAACGCTGCCCTGGGTGGGGGAACCGCATGTGGACACCCCCACTGGGGCCTTCGGTGGAGCTCCCTCTGGGGCTACGAAACGCTGCCCTGGGTGGGGGAACCGCATGTGGACACCCCCACTGGGGCCTTCGGTGGAGCTCCCTATGGGGCCACGAAACGCTGCCCTGGGTGGGGGAACCGCATGTGGACACCCCCACTGGGGCCTTCGGTGGAGCTCCCTATGGGGCTACGAAACGCTGCCCTGGGTGGGGGAACTGCATGTGGACACCCCCACTGGGGCCTTCGGTGGAGCTCCCTATGGGGCCACGAAACGCTGCCCTGGGTGGGGGAACCGCATGTGGACACCCCCACTGGGGCCTTCGGTGGAGCTCCCTATGGGGCCACGAAACGCTGCCCTGGGTGGGGGAACCGCATGTGGACACCCCCACTGGGGCCTTCGGTGGAGCTCCCTATGGGGCCACGAAACGCTGCCCTGGGTGGGGGAACCGCATGTGGACACCCCCACTGGGGCCTTCGGTGGAGCTCCCTATGGGGCTACGAGACGCGTGAGAGGTGTGCCGAGAGCAGAGGCCAGGAGGGGGAGGAGGGAGGAGGGGGCAGCGGGAGGAGTGGACGCGGGGCGCTGTCTCTTCAAAACGAGGACCCAACACCACAGGATGGTTGGGAAATTATCCTGGCGAAAGACCCAACCATAAGCAATTGTTGGTAACGCGTTGTGGGTGCCGCTTTCGGTGGGGCTCCATATGGGGCCACGAAGCGCTGCCTTGGATGGGGGAACCGCATGCGGACTGCGCCACCGGGGCGGGCCTTCGGTGGAGCTCCCTATGGGGCTACGAAACGCTGCCCTGGGTGGGGGAACCGCATGCGAACTGCGCCACTGGGGCCTTCGGTGGAGCTCCCTATGGTGCCACGAAACGCTGCCCTGGGTGGGGGAAGCGCATGCGAACTGCGCCACGGGGGCTTTCGGTGGAGCTCCCTATGGGGCCACGAAACGCTGCCCTGGGTGGGGGAACCGCATGGGTGGGGGGGAAGCTCCCCATGGGGCCACGAAAACACCCCCACTGGGGCCTTCGGTGGAGCTCCCTATGGGGCCACGAAACGCTGCCCTGGGTGGGGGAACCGCATGCGAACACCCCCACTGGGGCCTTCGGTGGAGCTCCCTATGGGGCCACGAAACGCTGCCCTGGGTGGGGGAACCGCATGCGAACACCCCCACTGGGGCCTTCGGTGGAGCTCCCTATGGGGCTACGAAACGCTGCCCTGGGTGGGGGAACCGCATGCGAACACCCCCACTGGGGCCTTCGGTGGAGCTCCCTATGGGGCCACGAAACGCTGCCCTGGGTGGGGGAACCGCATGCGAACACCCCCACTGGGGCCTTCGGTGGAGCTCCCTATGGGGCCACGAAACGCTGCCCTGGGTGGGGGAACCGCATGCGAACACCCCCACTGGGGCCTTCGGTGGAGCTCCCTATGGGGCCACGAAACGCTGCCCTGGGTGGGGGAACCGCATGCGAACACCCCCACTGGGGCCTTCGGTGGAGCTCCCTATGGGGCTACGAAACGCTGCCCTGGGTGGGGGAACCGCATGCGAACACCCCCACTGGGGCCTTCGGTGGAGCTCCCTATGGGGCACGAAACGCTGCCCTGGGTGGGGGAACCGCATGCGAACACCCCCACTGGGGCCTTCGGTGGAGCTCCCTATGGGGCTACGAAACGCTGCCCTGGGTGGGGGAACCGCATGCGAACACCCCCACTGGGGCCTTCGGTGGAGCTCCCTATGGGGCCACGAAACGCTGCCCTGGGTGGGGGAACCGCATGCGAACACCCCCACTGGGGCCTTCGGTGGAGCTCCCTATGGGGCCACGAAACGCTGCCCTGGGTGGGGGAACCGCATGCGAACACCCCCACTGGGGCCTTCGGTGGAGCTCCCTATGGGGCCACGAAACGCTGCCCTGGTGGGGAACCGCATGCGAACACCCCCACTGGGGCCTTCGGTGGAGCTCCCTATGGGGCTACGAAACGCTGCCCTGGGTGGGGGAACCGCATGCGAACACCCCCACTGGGGCCTTCGGTGGAGCTCCCTATGGGGCCACGAAACGCTGCCCTGGGTGGGGGAACCGCATGCGAACACCCCCACTGGGGCCTTCGGTGGAGCTCCCTATGGGGCTACGAAACGCTGCCCTGGGTGGGGGAACCGCATGCGAACACCCCCACTGGGGCCTTCGGTGGAGCTCCCTATGGGGCCACGAAACGCTGCCCTGGGTGGGGGAACCGCATGCGAACACCCCCACTGGGGCCTTCGGTGGAGCTCCCTATGGGGCTACGAAACGCTGCCCTGGGTGGGGGAACCGCATGCGAACACCCCCACTGGGGCCTTCGGTGGAGCTCCCTATGGGCCACGAAACGCTGCCCTGGGTGGGGGAACCGCATGCGAACACCCCCACTGGGGCCTTCGGTGGAGCTCCCTATGGGGCCACGAAACGCTGCCCTGGGTGGGGGACAGCATGCGAACACCCCACTGGGGCTTCGGTGGACCAATGGGGCCCACGCTGCCCTGGGTGGGGGCGAATGCGAACCCCCACTGGGGCCTTCGGTGGAGCTCCCTATGGGGCCACGAAACGCTGCCCTGGGTGGGGGAACCGCATGCGAACACCCCCACTGGGGCCTTCGGTGGAGCTCCCTATGGGGCTACGAAACGCGTGAGGGGTGTGCCGAGAGCAGAGGCAAGGAGGGGGAGGAGGGAGGAGGGGGAAGAGGAGGAGGAGAGGACGCGGGCACCGTCTCTTTAAAACGAGGACCCAACACCACAGGATGGTTGGGAAAAAGCAAATGCCACAATTCTTCAAAAACTCATAGGAAATCAATGATTTTGGCTTTTCAGGGCCTTTCTGGAGGCCCTCTTAGAGGCCTCATGGGCTGTCTTGGGCCATCTTAGGGCCATCTTCGGCCGTCTTGCCGTCGGAAGCCGTTTGGGGGGCCTCTCTGGGTCGACTTGGTGCCCTCTTGGAATGCTCAGGGCAGCCCAAGAGGCCATCCTGGGCGTCTTAAAGGCTTCCTGGGCCGTCTTGGGGCCTCTTGGGGCCGTCTTGCGGGCCTCTTGGGCCGTTCTGGGGCTATCTTGGAGGCCTCTTGGGCGATCTTTGGGGGATCTCTGGGGGCTCTTTGGCCGTCTCGGGCAGTCGGAAGGCCGAAAAGAAGCAAACGTCAAAACCCTTCAAAAACCTAAGGAAGGTAAGTGTTGTTGGCCTTTTCTGGCCTTCCTGGAGGCCCTCTTGGAGGCCTCTTGGGCCGTCTTGGGCCAGCTTCGAGCCAACTTTTGCCATCTTGGTGGGCCCTCTTGGGGCGCTTCGGGGCCGTCTTAGGGGCCATCTTGGGCGTCTTGGAGGCCTCTTGGCCCGTCTTGGGGCCCTCTTGGGGCCGTCTTGGGGCTGTCTTGGGGGCCTCTTGGGCCGTCATGGGGGCCTCGTGGGCATCTTGGGGACGTCTTGGGGGCCTCGTCGTCAGGGCTGTCTTCGAGGCCATATTGGGCGCCTTGGACGCCTCTTGGGTCGTCTTGGGGCCCTCTTGCGGAGCTTTTTGGGCCGTCATGGGGCCATCTTGGAGGCCTCGTGGGCGATCTTGGGGCGATCTTGGGGGCCTCTTTGGCCGTCTTGAGCCGTCGGAAGGCCGAAAAGAAGCAAATGCCGCAATCTGTCAAAATCCTTGGAAAATCAATGATTTGGGCCTCTTCGGGCCCTCCTCGAGGACCTTTTGGAGGCCTCTTGGGTTGTCTTGGGCCGTCTTGGAGGCTTCTTCTTGGGCGAATTTGGAGGTATCTTGGACTCTCTTGGGCCGTCTTGGAGGCCGTCTTGGACCATCTTGGAGGCCATCTTGGGCCAACGTGGCCATCTTGGAGGAGGCCACCTTGGGCCATCTTGAGCGAAAGATTGGGGAATTGAGCTCCTTGAGAGCCTTTCCGGGTGGCCGGCGGGACGCGCTGGAGCCCCAGGGGGACTTCTTTTGGAAAAGAACCCAAACCAAAACCGATAGGATCCAGCAAGGCATCCCGCTTGAATGTCCCACCCGCCCGACCCGCCCGTCAGGGGATCGCCGGCCCGTCGTGCTCCCGCCCGAGACTCCTTTCAGGAACGGTGCTTTCGCCTAGGACTTCCTCGAACGTTCACGCTCTTACCCTTCCTGCTCCTCCCCTCTCCTCCCTCCTCCCTCATCTCCTCTCTTCTCTCTCCCTCCTCTCTGCCCTCATCCTTATGCCTCTCTGCCCTATCCCCTCTTCCTCCTCTCCCTCCTTCCTTCTCCCTCCCCTCTCCTGTCTCCTCCCTCCCTCTTTCTTTCTTTCTTTCTCTCTCTCTCTCTCTCTCTCACCTCGCTCTCTGTCTCGTTCTCTACCTCTCTTATCTGTCTTTCTCTCTCAGCCTCTAATCAATCGCCCCCCTCTTCGCTCCTTCTCTCCTGGCGTTTTCCCTCTTTCTTCGTCCCTCCCCCTCCCTGCCTCCCACTCTCCCTCGTTCTCCCCCTCCTCTTGTTGCAAGGCCCACACCAATTTCAATGGCGGGCACATGTACGCCCACGAAGGATTGTCCGCCCGTTCAGGTTTGCCCGCCTGTCTAAGCCCGCCGCCCCCCGCCCCCCGCAAAGAGAAAGAATCCCCCCAAAGGGGGTGTGATCGAAGACAAAAGGGTGGGTATGGAGGGTTTGGGGAACTCGTTTTCAATGCCACGTGGGCAAGTAGGAGCGACCAGTCTTAGAATGTTGTTGTTGTTCTTGTTGTTGAATTCTCTTTTCTGAAGAGTAATTCTTGTTGATCCCCCCATCACCGGTGCATGCTGCTTTTTCCTCGTCAAAGTTCGTACCTTGTTTTTTGGCAGGGAAAGTCTTGGTGCTCAAACTGGGCCCCTGGCCCCCCGGATTACAACAACAACGGCTCCCGCCCGAGACTTCCTCCAACTTTACTCAGGACCCCCGCTCCTGAGACTTCCTGACAATTCACCCTCCCGCTTGTGACTTCCCGCAATCCCCGCAACCCGCCCCGCGACTCACCCCGCGACCTACCCGCCACCCAACCCGTCACCCACCCGCGACCCACCCCGCGACCCACCCGCGACCCACCCGCGACCCACCCGCGACCCATCCCGCGACCCATCCGCGACCCACCCCGCGACCGATCCGCGACCCAATCGCGAGCCATCCGCGATTCACCCCGCGACCCATCCTCAAGGGAGGAAAAATCACCCGGACCCGACAGTTGACTTTTACGAAAACGGCCATGGGCGTTGACTTACCAACCCTGCCCTATACGATTCAGTTTCTGCGCGTATTCACCAAACGGTTTCGTTTGTCGGGGTGATTATTATTGGGTGGACTTTCAGCCCTCTGCACCCGCGACCCGCCCGCGACCCAAAGCGAACCCCCCGCGACCCCCCCGCGACCCACCCGCGACCCACCCCGCGACCCACCCGCGACCCACCCCGTGACCCACCCGCGACCTACCCGCGACCCACCCTGCGACCCACCCGCGACCCACCCCGCGACCCCACCCGCGACCGACCCACATTTGTTGAATTAAAGACTCGGCGCTTGCGGCGGGTTCCTTGTATTAGTTGTAAAACTTTGGCGCTTGCAGAGGGCTTCTCCAGAGTCTCGAAACTGCCGCCGTCCCCACCGTCCCCTCACTCTTATCCGCATATGCGGGGTGCTACGTCACTAGTCGCGACGCGTTGCCAATAACCCAGTTTCGAACAGGGCCCAGCCTCCATCTACACACGTTTTGCCAGGTTTGAAGACGAATGTTCGCGTCGAGAGGGAGATACTCCAGGTTTGCAAAGAATCCGCCTCTACCCTTGCAGCCGTTGGTTTGTTATTCGCTGGGGTAGTGAACTGCGAAGAAAGAGGGATGGAGGAGCAGGAGGAGGAGCAGGAGGAGGAGGAGGATGGAGAAGAGGGGGGGGAGGGGGGGAGGGAGGAGGAGGGGGAAGGTAGAAGGTGGAGGCATGAGGATGGTAGAGGGTGGGCAGGACCGACCCGCGCAAGGTGCGGGCGGACGTGCTCGTGCTGAGCTCTGGCGGCAACCTGCTTGACTCGGCCAGCCTCGCGCTCTGCGCTGCGCTTGCCGGCACGCTGCTGCCCAGGGTGGAGGTCGTGGAGGCCGCTCTCTGGGTCCCCCTCCTTCTCCCCCTCCCCCTCCCCCTCCCCTTCCCCCCTCCCTACTCCCCCTCCCCCTCCCCTCCCCCTCCCTCTCCAGGGGGGGAGGGGGGTGAGGGATCTGGGGAAGGAGGGCAGGGCGAGGTCAGGAGGACGAGGGGGGGGGGGGAAGGATGAGAAGGTGTGGGGAGGGTGTTGACGCGGCTGAGTGGACGACGAGGATAGGCCAGGAGGAGGAGGAGCGAGGAGCGAGGAGCGAGGATCGAGGAGGAGGAGGAGGAGGAGGAGGAGGAGGGAGTAGGAGGAGGGAGGGAGGAGCTAGGGAGAGGAGAAGGCGGATGGCCTACGAGAGCAGGGCATTGGGGGGCGAATGGCGTCGATGCGTCGGAAGAAAGAGAGGCTTCAGCCTGGAGGGTCAGGGTGAGGAGGGAGACGGAAGGAGAATGGTGATGACGATGCTGAAAGCATGATGTGGGATGGGGGAGGCATGAGGTGGAGGAGCGATGAGGAATGGGGACAACGCTTGAGTGAAGAGGGAGGGTGCAGGAGGAGGAGAGGAGGAATGAGGATCAGGGAGGAGTGGGAGGGCTCTTCTCCAGCATGCCAATTTCGGTCAAGGATGCGGCCGTTCCCGCAACGCTGCTATATCCATGAAGGGTCCGGTTCGGTTCGGTTCAGTTAGGTTCCGAAGTGCGTCCGGTTCGGTTCGGTTCGGTTCGTTGTCGGAATTCTCCCGTTCGGTTCGGTTCGGTTCGTCGTTGTGAGGGGTGCCGTCCGGTTTGGCCTGGTTCGCCATGCATTTCGCTTTGGTTCCGCCCGGTTCGCCACGGAGAAGGGGGGTTCGCAACGGAGTTGTCTTGGAGGCGATTTTGCAAGTCACAGAGGCGTCTTTGCAAGTCCCCGAAGCCATTTTGCAAGACCCAGGGGCGATTTGCAAGTCCCGGAAGCCATTTTGCAAGTCCCGGGCGCGTTTTTGCAAGTGCCGGAATCGATTTTGCAGGTCCTGGACGCGTTTTTGTATGTCCATTTTGCAAATCCCGGACGCAATTTGCAAGTCTGGGAGGCCATTATGCAAGTCCCCGAGGCTTTTTTTGCAAGTCCCAGATGCCATTTTGCACCGCCTGGAAGCCATTTCGCAAGTCCCGGAAGCCATTTTGCCCCTCCCGGAGGCCTCTTTGCAAGTCCCAGAGGCCCCCCGGGGGCCTGATTTTGCAAGTCGAAGCCTTTTTTGCAAGGGGCCCTGATTTTGCAAGTTCCCGGAGGCCTTTTGCAAATCTGCAAAATGCCTTTCAGATTTGCAGAAGGGGCCCCGGAGGGCCTCGGGGAACTTGCAAAATCGGGGCCCCGGGGGGCTTCGGGGGAGTCAAAGAATCGGGAATAGGTGGCCTCGGGGCCGAACGGCCTCGAGACCTCCGGTTCACGGCGGCTCCATCCGGTTCGGCCCGAATCGGTTCGAAATCGATTTTGGTTCCGTTCGGTTCGGTTCAAAATTGGGTCTCGTTCGGTTCTGGTTGGGTTCGGTTCCTGTTGATAAAAAGTGCGGTTCGCGCCAGTTCGGCCCGGATCGGTTTGGCCGGTTCGGTTCGATTCTTGAGCCTTCCTGTATATCGCACGCCAGAGAGAGAGAGAGAGAGGAAAGCAGGGAGGAGCCCACGATGTAGCAGGCATTGCAGGTTGGCCGCCCCAAGTGGAGCCGCCAGAGGGTATGACACAGGCCTGTTCGCGCTAGGATTGTGAGGAGATCCCCCCCCCCAGTCTCCAGACTAATTCGCATTCCGATCTATTCACCCTGGCATCGCTCGGACGTGTGCATGTTTTTCTCGGCGAGAACCATCGAGGACCATCCTGGACCATCGCGCAAAAAAACACGCACGAAACCGAAAAATGCACGGGAAAGGGACGTCCGAGCGACGGCAAGTCACACTCAAGTCCGATTATACCGATCCCCCCGTGTTTCCTCAGCCACGCGTGCTCGGGCTCACTCCCGCCAAGCCCCACGCGCATCCAGGCGCCCGTGCGCACACTCACTCGTACTCGGGCACTCGTGCTCAGGCTCGCCCGCGTTCGGGCACGCTTGTTCTTCGACGCTCAGACATCCACGCTTGACAGCTGATTCACATACCGTCGAGTTTGGTTGGTCGGTCGACCCTTCAGACTCCAGGGCACGCTTGTGTTCCGTGTTTGGCGTCTCATGTGTCCCACCCTCCTGGGGCAGGGGCTCTCTGGTTCAGAGGCCATGCTGCCTTCGGAAGAGTCTCGTGCCCACTCGCGTGTCCTCTCTAACCAAATTCGATTGGTTGGGACATAGTCGGTGTCTGTTCATTGGACCCTTTGGCGGCCACATTGAAATCAGCGTTCCTGCATGTGGGCCGCGTAGACAGTATTTGGTCATTTCTCGTGTTCCTCCTCACCCCTCCTGTTCCTCGACCCCGCCATCGCTCTCCGCGTCTCCCTTGTGAAGGGGTGGATCTGGTCTAAGTCCAGTCCAGATCTGGTCCCACAGATGTTCCAAATCTGGTCCAAATCAGGCCCAAATCGGACAGCTATGTAATTCGGCTCCCTTGGAACAGACACCGCAAGGTGATCGTTTCTTTATTCAGTGTTTTGCCGATCGGCGCGGGCCCTCGCACCCCCCCTCCTCCCTCCCATGGAGTGGATCTTGGCTGTTTGGGGCGCCTGTTTCGAGCTGGTGGAGTCTCCCCCATAGGACGCACTGTTGCAAACGGTCGCATTAAGCAGCGGTCTGGAGCCAGACCCCCCCCCCTCCCCCACCCCCTTCCAATGTCGAAACACCGAATCAGAAAACGCTCACAAGTACGTCCGCGTCCAAAGTTGCTCCTTGACGTGTTTGACCCCGAAGAGGCCGCGGAGGAGGGCGAGCAGATGCAGCTGACGGTCGACGACAGGCCGGAGGTGGGCACGCCGGTGCCGCTGAGCAGGTGGCCCCTGTGCGTGACCGTCGCCCAGGCGCCCCAGGGACTGCGTGGGAGGGAGGCAGGGAGGCAGGGAGGCAGGGAGGCAGGGAGGCAGGGAGGGAGGGAGGGAGGGAGGGAGGGAGGCAGGGAGGGAGGGAGGCAGGGAGGGAGGGAGGGAGG